>CM046425.1:12020687-12373187 GCA_025506505.1 Flaveria sonorensis | reverse complement strand
AATATAATGTTGGTGAGTTCACAAGTTTTCAAGTAATGTTAGGTCTGAATAGGATAGTCTATATTATCAACACAGTAAAAGTCAACAAAAGTCAACATTAAAGTCAAAGTCAACGCAAAGTCAAGACGAAACGTTCGGAATGAAGATTAGTAGTGAGTCATTGAAGAAACAAAGAACACGGGTTTTAGAGTTAATATATATTTTGTTGTCAACAAAATATATATTTAATCTTTATTTGTCTAGTTTGTGTCTTAATTGTAATTTCATAATTATCATGTTTTAATGATAGTCTAGGGGGCTAATTATCATTAAGTCTAATTGTCATTATACTATATATAGCTAGAGTCATTAGTGTGTTTAGCAAGCTTGAATGAGCTAGATTTGTGGGTTTCCATGTAAACAATATCTTATGCAAATCAATATAGATCAAACAAGGGTTTATTTAGTGTTCTTAAGGTGTTCATCATTGTTCATCAATATTTTATTGTGTTTGATCTATATTTTACATAAATATCATTGATATTTGTGTTTTCAGCGGGATTTGTTTGTGTTTATTAATCAATTGCACTGTTATATCGATCAGAAGGACCAACAATTTGGTATCAGAGCCATTGTGCTCTTGATTATTCGATATTTGTTTGGTTTCTAGTTCAAGTCGCTGTTCTATTCATTTTCGATCTGATGTGTGTGTTTTGGATATGGAAACTGATTGAGGATTGCTCGATTTTAGTGTGGGAAGCTATAGGAATCATCAGATCTCAAATTCATTGAGATTTGGATGAGTTGAGCTGATTTCATGCTGAAAAAGGCTGTTCAGATACGTTGGGCGAATTTACAGCTCGTCCAGTGAAATTACAGCTTCAATCAGCGAAACTATATAGTTTTGCCTGGCGAAACTAGGGCTCCTTCAGCAAAACTAAGCTGCTCTTGGTTTTTGGATCTGGTTTCTTCGTTCCAGCTAAAGTACATGTGTTGAACGAAAGTTCTTAGTGTTTGTGTGCCAATCCCAGTGAAATTTCTGCCAAATTGTTCTCTGAACGAAAGTTCAACTAGTTTCGGGCGAAACTATCCAGCGAATAATAATTTTAGAAACCATTTAGTTGACATTAAAAGTATTTTTTTTCGGGGGGAGAATATCATTCAATAATTTTTTGGAAAAATAATTTTAGTTTTGGGTGTTAAAGTGAATTTTAATATTTTAAAAGAAAATGTCATTTTCTGTCGATTTCGAATCAGACAACGCTAAAATGGCACAAAGTCGGTTTGATTCTTTTGCAGCAATGAAAGATGAAAAGATATCTGATATTGTTGATCGATTTCTGATGGTAGCAAACAGCCTTAAGAAGTATGATGACCAGCTGGAAAACCATGAACATGTCACAAAACTTTTGGACTCTCTTCCTCCACAGTGGAGTCCACAAGTTAGGTTGTTAAAACACGAAAGAAATTTTGCTGACTACAAACTCATGGAAGTTATCAACAAGTTGAAGTCATTTGATTTGGATATGAAAAGAAAAGAGTATAGTCAATTCATGTATGGTGGTGTATCTTCAAGTGTTGAGATCAAAGAAACTAAAGAAGAAGTCAACCATGTATTGATGGCTGAGGTGGTAAACAGTGATGAGAATTATGTTGAGGATTTTGATCCTTTCAAAGAATTTAGTTGTGATACTCAAGGTTAGAGTGTTGGTAATGTTGATGCCTGTGCAAGCTGGTGTAAAATTCAGAAGCTACATGATAGTGAAACAGATGAAGTGAAGCAGGAGGTTCAGGATGAAGGAAATCCAGAGGGAGATGAAGCTGAGGAAGCTAAGAAGAGAGCTGCTAAGGAGGAAGAGTACAAAAAGAACACTCCCATATGTCAATGTGAAAAAGCCCTAGCTGCTAAAAAGATAGTTATGGGACTCCCCTATGAGATAGTTCAAGACATGTGTTCTCCTCCCTGCAAAATTTGTTTATTCGGGGTTTATAAAGCTAACAGATTATTGTTAGAAAATGAAAAAGAATTAAAACAAATAAACAAAGAACTTAAAATCAATGAGTCCAAATATTTTATTAAACTAAGAGAAGCTTTAAAAGAAAATGATCTTTTAAAAAGAAATCTTTTAGAAAAGAATGTCGAGATTAATGTTTTGAGCGGACGAGTCACATTAGCAGAATTTGAGACTAGCAAGCTTAAAACTAAACTTGATAAATGGACGATATCAGGGATGAAACAGGAAGAACTATTCTCTAAGCAAAGGGGAGCTAGAATCAAAATGGGTGTGGGATGTGGTGAAACTTCATATGTTTATCCTCCTCCTAGCACTTACTGTTACTCTCCTATGCCTCAACCACATCCATCTAATGATTTAATTGAAGCTGCAGATACTAATAGTTTACATGCAGGTTTAAGCAGCGTTAATCACAAAAAGGTTCGAGATGAATATGATTTTCCTGCAGGTTTGGGGCTCATCAAGCAAGGATCTGATCTGCAAAATGATAATTCCACCTCTGATGCTTCAAAAACAGTATCAGTTGTTTCCCGTAACCTCTTTAACAAATTCAAGACAGGTAACATCCCTTCATTTGTTCCAGTCAAGTTTGTCAAAGAAGGAACAACTGTGGAATCGTCAAGCAATCAGAACTCAACAAGACAAACCGACACAACAAGAGTCATCAATCAAGATCCATTGGAAGCTGACTTGTGTATACAAGACTGGACAAGCTCTGATGATGAATCAGAGATCATCAAGTCACCTGAAGTTATCAAGTGTCAAATGCTTCCAAAAGTATAATCAAGACCTATACGGATCTCATCTCCAACTGCTAAGCAAATCAACAGTTCCTCCAGAACTCAGCAGAAGCACTCACCATCTTCATCTGCTATCCATCACGACCCTCACAAATTTGCTTCCAAGTCTAGCATGTCACCTGTCATACAAAAAGATTCTCAAAAGAATGTTCAGATCTTATCTTCCAGAACATCACACATCAAATCATAGCCCAATTCAAAATCCACATTAACAAAGCCTCAGAAAGTTCAATTTCCTGATGTCCAAAAGAAGAAGCTTCAAGGTTGTCAACAAGCTGCAACAACCTCAAAGCAGGCTCCACCCTCTCCAGCAGTCCATGGGACTACAAAGAACCAAAAGCCTTTCAAGGCTTGCTTTAGATGTGGAAAAGAAGGTCATGTGCTAAAGAAGTGCCCTCAGGTTCAAAGGCAAGCTTCGGGAGGTAAAGATAACACAGGTTGCTTCTCGGGTTCAAAAGGTAAAAAGCACATATCTTTGAATGGTTGGATGATGAACAATCTATCCAAATCTTCTCATGTGAAGTCAGTTTCACATGATTCAAAGATAAAAAAGACCAATGTTTAAAATTAAAATCTCTTCCTTCGGGTCTTAAACAGAAAATGATTTCCAAATTCAATTCTTTCAAATTAAAAGTAATTGAACAAAAACAAATTTGGAAAGTTAAACAAAATGAAAAGGATAAAGAAATAAATGATTTTTCAAAAGAGTGTATTCTTAAACAGGTTACATACACTGATGAAAAAGGAACTCCCAGGACCACGATGGCCTGGGTCCCCTTCTCTAACTAATCTATTTATGAGTGCAGGAACAATTCAGGAGGCCTATCAGTAATCCGGTTTACTGACTGGGATTGTTTCTAATTCAAAATTGAGGCTGAACAAACAAGTTATGGTATCTCATCCATATTTTGGATTCTTATCTACCATTAACAATCACTGTATTTTTCTTGTTACTTCATTTCTAATGTTTTTGCTAGTATAATTTGGAAGACTTTTTTTAGTAAAATTCTTTTTTCAATTCTGTTTATTATATACTTTAAAAAAAGGGGGAAATTTTTTTTGTTTCATGGCAGTTAAAAAGAAATTTCGGGGGAGAATAAAAATTTCACGGGAACTAATAACTTGATTTGGGATGACTAAGAAATGATAGTATGTCTTCTTGGTATGCTTATTTTCATGACTTGTACTTTGTGAGAAATAATAGTAACTAATGTAGATGTCTGTATCACTTAATATTCTAAAATCTGAAAAAGACAGTTTTATTATATGATATGCTTGGTAGGCTCAGCCTGAAAATAAAGTAAACAGTGATTCTGTAGCCTAACTAAAGCTTTAGAACTTGGTGATAAGGATCATTTCCACGACATCTCGGCCTGCATAAAGTTACAAGTCCTGTCAAAAATGGGTTGAGAGTTTAAAACCACTGCGTTGACATTTTCAAAATCTCCTTTTCCCCAAATCCTGAATGTAGCTTCTCGTTAGCTCTTCAGATGTATATTTCATGCTTATCTCCTCTACTATGCGGAAGCATTGACCTGGAGCGATGATCTTCTCTGTTATACGTGAGTATAGACCTAAAGCTCTCATCAACACGCTTAGATGATCATCTCCTTTATTATACGTAAGTATAGACCTGGAGCTCTCATCATCTGTTCCCAATAAAGGCACAGTGATTCTTAAATTAAGATCATTGTTGAAAACTTAAAAGAAAATCAAGCAGAGTTAATCATATTACTCAATAAGCCCTGATGATGGGATAAGTTCTTTGCCGGATGTCTATGGGAACCAAATCACCAGAGCTTCTCTAATTAAATCTAAAACATAATAAAATCAGTTGCAGATCACTTGTTAAAAAGGATAAGGCATGGGTTTAAATTGGACAAATATACCAACAATCATTTTTGAACTGTTTTGGCTATCAAAAACTTAAAACTATGACTAGAATCTGTATCAGTGTGATCTCACTAACTTGTCGATGTTTAAATACATCTTTGTGCTTTCCTATATCTTGAGGATGTGATCTCATGATCAAATTAGTTCTTGGTATAATATGATAAAACAAAATAAAATAAAATATTCATTTCAAATCATTTTTCAAGTCTTCCATATTATGCTATTAAAATGTTATCATTTTCACATGCATTTCACGGGAAATTGCACATTCAGATAAACACGGGTTTATTTGTATTGTTGAAATGATCTAATGAGAATTGTGTAGAATGTGTTTGTAATTGTGTTACAGATTCTTGCTGCAATTGATGGCCGATCATCAACTGAGCAAAGTACCATACCAGAGAACCTGTTCCTCAAGTTTGCAGAGGATACCAAGCTAGGATTCCTTCTCCTACATCTTCTAAAGCACTCAAGAATAAAGAGTTAGAGATGCTGTTCCTGATCATTCTCATGATTCACACAAAAAGAGGGAGCATTCAAAAAGGGGGAGCCTATAAGATGAAGATTGTCGATACCAGATCATCAATCTAGGGGGAGATTGAAGATCATTATATAGTTGACTTATCGGTGCTGATCACAATGAAAGACGTTGATAATAATAGACTAATGGGGAGTATTGTTGGGTCTGAATAGGATAGTCTATATTATCAATACAGTCAAAGTCAACATTAAAGTCAAAGCAACGCAAAGTCAAGACGAAACGTTCAGAATGAAGATTAGTAGTGAGTCGTTGAAGAAACAAAGAACACGGGTTTTAGAGTTAATATATATTTTGTTGTTAACAAAATATATATTTAATCTTTTTTTGTCTAGTTTGTGTCTTAATTGTAATTTCATAATTATCATGTTTTAATGATAGTCTAGGGGGCTAATTGTCATTAAGTCTAATTGTCATTAGACTATATATAGCTAGAGTCATTAGTGTGTTTAGCAAGCTTGAATGAGCTAGATTTGTGGGTTTCCATGTAAACAATATCTTATGCAAATCAGTATAGTTCAAACAAGGGTTTATTGAGTGTTCTTAAGGTGTTCATCATTGTTCATCAATATTCTATTGTGTTTGATCTATATTTTACACAAATATCATTTATATTTGTGTTTTCAGTGGGATTTGTTTGTGTTTATTAATCAATTGCACTGTTATATTAATCAGAAGGACCAATAGTAATCGTAAATAGTATAATAGACCACAAGTCTTTCTATGATTTGATTGTCAATCATACAATACTGCAACATTATATAAGCACTGCAACTGAAGCCTGACTATAACTTTAATAAATTGTCCCTACTCATGTCTACCGTAAGCATAAGGGTGAACAGGCTAATAAGGCACCCGTTTAGACATCCAGTCGAGGTTAGGGTAATTAACCCGGGTGGGGGTAGTCAAACCCAATGGTACTATACATGATTACCTCGCTTTGGAAAATAAATTAACGGTTCGATAAAAGGGGACTTCATGCGGTAAGTAAACAACTTATATAATATGTGAAATCATTTACAAGTAATTTTGTCCAAAAAATAGTGTTTTGCATGCAATCTCCCCCAAAATAAAAACAAATAAAAATGGGGTCGTGAAACTCAGCTGATAGTGAGTAATCGGGTATGAAAACCGATGAGTATCCTAAGTGCTCAAGAAATCCAACCTAAGTTCACCCTAGAACAATTAAGGCAACTTATGTCTAAGTAACTGTTCCTATGTGTAATGTGAGTTCATAACTATTTCATCCACATACTTGGTAATAAAGTATTTGACTCGACGACCCGTTGGTGATACAAGATGGTTATTTATGAAATATATATATTACTTAGAAAATATCAATAAATGATATTTCATTTGAGAGTGTACAAGAACCCTTGTATTTTAAACTTGACATATTGTTTGGGCAATTAAATATCATTTTGACTCGACCCGAGACATGACTCGAGTGTTTAGTAATTAATTATATAATTTACATATGAAATTATAGTAATTAGAGTTTTGAAATAATCTTATTTTTTAGGTAAAATAATATTTGTATTATTTAACTGAAATATTTGTATTATTTTACATCTAAGGATATTTTTTTTGAAATAATCTCATTTTTTAGGTAAAATATTTGTATTATTTAACTGAAGTACAATTTAAAATATTAAAATTTAAAAAAAATCACAAGCTTTCATATTTTTACAATCCATGTATAAATATATATATTTACTCATAAAAACACAAGCTTTCATATTTTTACAATCCATGTAAAATAATTACTTAGTAGGATTATTCTTTCAATTTATCTAATTATTATGAACTGCAGGACTGGTGAAGGGGTGGTCAATGCAACAGTTTCATAAGGATGGAGAGATATGCATCACTTAACAGATCAAATAGAGAACCGGGTAGATGATACAAAGAACACAAGTAAGCGAACACGAACACTCAAATATGGTTTTCAAGAATGATGTATATTGCTCTTAAGTTCTTACAAGTGGTACAAAGCATACTAAAGATACAAGTACTTAATACACTTTATACTACATCCTACAACCAGCCATACTTTGAAGGCCAGCTAGAAACATTAATCTAGACAAAAAGATCAATGTAGAGTCAAAAGGCAGATTGCCTTTTGACTTATGACTATGAATGCCATAGCTCACATCCTAATATATTACAAAAAGGATAAAATGTATAAAAGTAGAAAGTTACAAACCAATGACCATAATCTACAGTTAACAAAAGCATGGACCTTTTCACAACTCATATAAGCTGGTGAGTCTTCAGAGTGGTAGCAGAAAGTTATTCAGCTTTAGTCAAAAGGTGATCAGAGACAGCATGTCCTCTCTTTTGAACTTTGGCTTCGGAAGACTTTGTCTCTAAATCTTCGGAAGACTTCATATTTGGCTTCGGAAGATCTTGTCATTTGGCTTTGGAGGATTTTACACTTAGCTTATTTTCCTTGAGTAATGTAAAACTTTCGAAGTAACTTTACTTTGTACTTCATGCATGCATGCTGAGAGCTCTTTGGATGCTTTAGTTAAATCAGCCTTTATGTATAGACCTTACAAACCTCCCTCAGGCTGATTGTGACATCCGGTAATTTTCCGTTATCAAACTCCGTTAGTTCCGTTAAGTCTTGCATACACGTGTCGTGAGCACACACTAGTTGTCGTTGAACGTTGGTGACTTAATAATAATTAATAATGATAAATAGATAATAATTTAGCTGATGATGTGATTATTAAGTTGTACTTATGTGCTTACGTAATTTAAATATTAATTGTGAATTTTATCGCGTAACGTGGAAACGTGTTATATTTATTCGTGTATTTTGTAACTAGTAAAGATAATGCATATAATTATTATTATTAGTTTATATGCTTATTATTTTAGTTAAGAACCTTTTAAAAAGGTATTTAAAAGCTTAGTTTTTATAAAATACAAATTTCAAGGTTTAAATGGTAATTATACTAAATTAGGTTAATTAAAATAAAAACTCTAACCCTAAACACCAAGATCGGCCGCGACTCACCTTCAAACACACACACTTGAGAAATCAACAAAGAACAAGCAAGAAACCATCGGATTTGATCGAATACAAGCAATAGAACACGTTAGAAGCATCGAATCTTGTCCATTACACGTTTAAAGGTTAGATTTTTATGTTTTCATGTATTTTGTTATGGCCGAGAGTTCTAGTTCGAATTGGATGTCGATTTTGGGTTATTTGATGATTATGTGATGTTAGTTAGATGGCATATATGCTAGTTTACGTGGATTGTGCAAGAAAGTTGCGATTTTGATGCTTTGTTCATATGTTACTAATAATAGTAACTTTAATTGCATGAAAATGGTGATTTGATGATGAATTGATGTTACTAGGGTGTTTATGATGTTGTATGGATGTTAGAATGATGATGATTGTGCTAGGAATCCAAGAATTGATAATCTAGTTCATACATTGCTAAAAGTGGAAACTTTTATGTATGAAGAGTTGTGGTTGGATGGTTTGCAAGTGTTTGATGAATGCTTATGATCTCTATAAGCTAGATAGGGTATGTTATTGATGATTATGTGTTGTAATTCATGAAAGAATAGATTTTGGGATGCATTTTCCCAAAAGGGAAACTTTAATTGTGCAGAATCTTGATATGATGAATTGGGCATGTTTGGAATCTTAGGATCATGTTAGCATGTTCATTGATGGTGTCTAATATGGTGGAGTGGATTAATTGAGTTGTATGGATGCTTGCTTGGTTAATTGGGAATTGGGATTATTAGTGGGTATACATGTTGATAGACTAGGTTGGGTGATTATAGGATCATGTTTGGGAATTGTAATAGAACACTGTTGAATGTTCTGGTTGGCATGAATTCAATTTATTAGTGTGATGATGATTGTCATACACGCGTGCAAATCTGAGGCCCCTACTTAGTAGCATTGGTAGGATTTAGGGTGTGTAGTCGTGAGTAGCTTCACATGGCATGTTGTGCATGGTTTGATTCTGTGTATGATGCACTAGTGATGGTATAACTATGTTGAGCATGATGATTACTTGAGATTCGCATGAATTGTATTTAAATATGGTTGTATGATGATCTAGATAGTAGATATGGCTAATGAGGTGGCATACGTGAACAACTTGTATGATAACCTTGTATGATGAACTGTCATGTTTGATTGAATGTAATTTCACCTATGTTGTCACCAACGGATCAAACGGGTCAACTGGGTCAATGTGTCTTGTTTTTCCAAAACCTTGAATTCTTTGGGTCAATGTGTCAAACGGATAAAACGGGTCAATTTCACCTACGTGAACAACTTGTATGATAACTTTTGTGTACACGTACTCATGTACTTGCGTGTTCTAGGTAACCTGTGAAGGTTGTCTATCCTCTCTTTCAAGTTAAGCTCTTAAGTTCTTTCTTGTGCACACTAGGTGAGTTCATGCCCCACTCTTTTTCATACTCTCTTTTGGGGGAGATAGCATACTGGTTTTACAAACGCTTTATTAACATGACTTGTGTATAGTATGATATAGTGCTGAATACCATGAAAGTCCTCACACTTTCTGATTGTTAATAATGTTAATTAGCGGGAAAACTTGGGTAGTACTACAGGGTCTGACGAGCCCCACCTGTGCAACTCGAGGTCAAACGGGTGCAATTTTGTCCTAATACAAACATCGTCACGACCTAGTAAGTTGTGACAGAAGGCGACAAACGAAACACAGTCAGCTTCAATCGCGAAATCACTATGATTATTACTTGTGAATATAGAATAGCTATCTATTTCAATGCACCTCTTGTATTTTGCAATTATTACTGATTTATGATTAACGCAAACTCTTGAACTCACCAACTGTTATGTTGACTCTTTTAGTATGATATTCTTAGGTTGAGGTTACCATTGCCTAGGAGCACGTGCATGGGTCAGCATCATTGTAGTTGTCAGCATGATAAGGGATTTAACTGGCCCCGGCATCGTTATCCTCCTGGCGAGATAGACTGGGATCAGCCTTTCATACCGCCTGAGCTCGATCCTCCACGGAACTAGGATTTCTACCCCACCTACGTACGTCGTATGGCTTATAGAGAGCGTGTACCACCTGTAGCTCCTACCCGACCTAGGACTAGGTCATCGGCAGCCTCTGCATTGCCTACTCTTCCTACCTTGGACGTCCCTCTCGAGCAGGCGTTTGCAGCTTTAGTGGCCACTCTAGACACAGAGCGATAGTGTATCTGAGGACTCACTAATGAGAACTCTTCCTTACGATCTGAGATGCGTCAGTTGCGCTACCAGGTAGAGACGCTTCCGGAGCGACTCTCGATGGCCATTGGTGGACATCATACCCTGGCAGGCAACGTTGTAGCACTTACTGGGCGTATGGACGCGCAGGATCACCATAACATAGTGATCGATATTAGGTTTGCTGATCTAGAGGAACAGCTAGTAGCACTTCAGATTACTGAAGCCCCTGCACCTTTGGCGGACCCTGATGAGGAAGACCCGGAAGAGGAATCGGAGGAAGCCCCCGAAGAAGAACCAGTAGAGATGGATGAGGACAGTGACGGATCTAACGTGTTGGACTGATTCTACTTTTATATGACTTGGACTATATAGTGTTTCTTTCCTTTTGAAACCTATGTGGGAAGGGTTGTTTCCCACCCAACTAAAAAATTAAAATTTGACATTGATGGAATATTTTGTGAACCAATTACAATTTATTTATCTTTGGTTATTATTTTTGTTATAAATGTTATGGTTGTGGCAAATTCATTATTTCTTACTATTTACCATACTTCAATGAGATTAATGTGTTAGATGTTACTCACTATTGTATTTGTGAATGTAAAGTGAAATATGGACGGACGCGGTAGAGGACGTGGATGTGGTGCCGGTGGACGTGGTGCTGGTGCTATCAACATGACTCCTGCTGAGTTGGATGCTCTGATTAACGAACATGTTTAGGCGGCAGTGGCTGCTGCACAAACAGGACAGCCAGCAGGTAAATGAAACCAGTGATCTAACCGATATCTCAGTTGTCGTCCGGGGTACTCAACTAATGTTTGGTTTGTCGAAAAAGGACCCCCACCTTGTACCTACAAATCCTTTATGGATTGCAAGCCACATACCTATAGGGGGACTGAAGGAGCCATGGGACTAGTGAGATGGTTTGAGAAGACTAAATCTGTTTTCGCGAAGTGTAACTGTTCGCCAGCTGACCAAGTGAAGTTCGTGACTGGAACACTTGAAGGCGTAGCTCTCTCCTGGTGGAATGCCCAGGTGCAAATGCTAGGCCAGGATATGGCTAATGACTTACCTTGGACTGAGTTCAAAGCAATGATGACGGAGGAGTATTGCCCTCGTGATGAAGTACAAAAGTTGGAAATTGAGTTCTGTCAACTCAAGATGCAAGGTTCCAAGATTGAGGCTTATACTACTCGATCTCATGAGTTGGCCACATTATGTCCGGGAATGGTTAATGAGATGCATGAAAGGATTGAGCATTACATACGTGGACTGGTGCTCGAGATTCAGAGTATGGTGACTGCTTCCAATCCTGACACCATACAGCAGGCTATCCGGTTGGCCCATAGGTTGACCAACCAGGAAGTAGAGCAGGGAAGATTACCCAAGCGGGGCGCAGTGGCTAACGTACCCGATAACAAACGTAAGTGGGAGAATACTGGTGATAAAGGCTCATCCTCCAACAACCAACAACAACAACAGCAACAGTAGGTTCAGAAGCACCAACCTCACCAAAAGAAAAGAAAGTTCGATAACAATCGTAACTATAATCAGTCATCTTCAGTACCACAGGGACAAGGAGGCTATGTTGGGAAAAATCCCAAATGCAACCGATGCAATTACCACCACACCGGCAGGTGTGATAATTTCCGATACCAGCGTTGTGGTAAAGTTGGACACGCAATGAAGGATTGCCATGGTGAATTAATGAGGAAGCCTCAACAAACTTAAGAAATGCCAAAAGGGTGCTTCGAGTGCGGAAAAGAAGGCCATTACAGGCGCAATTGTCCACAGCTCAGAAGGAATGGAAATGGTGGGAACAACAATGGCAACAACAATAACGGGAACAGCAACAACACCGGAAATGGCAACGATAATGGTGGCAATAACAATGGTGCCAAAGGAAGAGCCTTCGTCATTGGCTCAGGTGCGGTTCTAAACGACCCTACAACTGTAACTGGTAAATTTTCGGTTAATGGTCGTTTTGCTACCGTATTATTTGATACTGGAGCTGAAAGAAGCTTTATTTCCACTAAGTTTAGTAGTCTTTTAAGTGATACGCCTTCAACATTAGAATCTAAGTACACTGTAGAGTTAGCAGACGGTAAATAGATTCACGTGACACATATCCTTAGAGGCTGCAAGATAGAACTTGCTGGTCATACCTTCAACATAGATCTCATGCCTATCACACTTGGGAGCTTCGATGTAGTAGTCGGCATGGATTAGCTTTCTGACAAGCAAGCGGAAGTCATATGTCACGAGAAGGTTATACGGATTCCTAACAGTGAAGAAATTCTCTCAGTCTGAGGTGATAGGAGTGGTGCAGTAATGGGAATCATCTCATTCATGAAGGCACAGAAGTTGTTACGGAAAGGTCGACTAGCCATATTGGCACTTGTCACAGACAAACAGACAGAGGAAAAGAAGATAGAGGATATCCCTGTGGTTCGTGAGTTTTCCGAGGTGTTTCCGGAGGAACTGCCTGGACTACCACCTCATCGTCAAGTCGAATTCCAAATTGATTTGACTCCAGGAGCCGCTCCGATTGCGAGAGCACATTACCAGTTAGCTCCAAACAAACTGCATGAATTATCTGCTCAACTCCAAGAACTATTGGATAAAGGATTTATCCGACCCAGCTCGTCGTCCTGGTGAGCTCCAGTTCTATTTGTCAAGAAGATGGATGGTATATTTCGAATGTGCATTGACTATAGGGAACAGAACATGGTCACGATCAAGAATAGATATCCCTTACCTCGTATAGATGATTTGTTTGATCAACTTCAAGGATCAAGCTATTATTCTAAGATTGACCTGAGGTCTGGGTATCATCAGCTGAGAGTTCGAGAGGAGGACATCTCAAAGACTGCCTTTCGTACAAGTTACGGTCAATACGAGTTCTTGGTCATGCCATTCGGGTTGACGAATGCAATAGCGGTATTCATGGACCTCACGAATCGCGTGTGCAAACCCTATCTTGATCAGTTTGTTATTGTCTTTATCGATGACATATTGATCTACTCAAGGACTAAGGAAGAACATGGAGAGCACTTACGGTTAATCTTGGAATTACTTAGAAAAGAACAACTGTACGCCAAATTTTCTAAGTGTGATTTCTGGATACGGAAAGTGAAATTCTTGGGTCATATTGTTATTGAGAAAGGAATACATGTTGATCCGGCAAAAATTGAAGCAATAAAGATATGGTCGGTTCCTAAGACGCCAAGTGAGATACGACAGTTTCTTGGACTGGCAGGATACTATCGACTGTTCATCGAAGGATTTTCTAAGATTGCTCAACCCCTCACAGCTTTGACTCACAAGGGAACGGCGTATAAATAGGGCGAGAGTCAGGAATCTGCTTTCCAGTTGCTGAAACAGAAACTGCATAGCGCACCAATATTAGCGTTACCGGAAGGAAGTGATGATTTTGCAGTCTATTATGACGCTTCCATTCAAGGACTTGGGTGTGTATTGATGCAGCGGGATAAGGTGATAGCTTACGCCTCGAGACAACTAAAGGCTCATGAGAAGAACTATACCACCCATGACTTGGAGCTGGGTGTTGTAGTTTTTGCCTTAAAGATCTGGAGACACTACTTGTATGGCACCAAATGAACTATTTACACTGATCACAAGAGTCTTCAGCACATCTTTGAGTAAAAGAAATTGAACATGAGGCAAAGATGTTGGGTAGAGCTATTGAACGACTATGATTGTGCCATCAGATACCATCCAGGGAAAGCAAATGTAGTCGCTGACGCGCTGAGTAGGAAAGAAACTGCTAAGCCTTGATATGTGCGAGCTTTGCAACTTACCATTAGCACACAGTTACCGGAACAAATCCGAGAGGCTCAGACAGAAGCTTTGACAGCAGAAAACATTGGGTCTGAATGGTTAAGGGGGAATGGAAAAACAATTGGAAGTAAAAGCGGATGGAATTCGTTACTTCATGGACAGACTTTGGGTACCTCTGCACGGAAGTCTAAGAGACTTGGTTATGAGTGAGGCACACAAGTCTAAATACTCTATACATCCTGGATCTGACAAGATGTATCATGATCTGAAGGCATACTATTGGTGGCCTAACATGAAGGCGGATGTAGCTACATATATGAGCAAGTGCCTGACCTGCTCAAAGGTAAAAGTGGAGTATCAGAAACCATCTGGGCTATTAAAACAACCTGATATCCCTATGTGGAAGTGGGAACAGATCTCAATGGATTTCATTACCAAGCTTCCTCGGACTTCTACTGGTTGTGACACGATATGGGTTATTGTGTACCGATTAACGAAGTCTGCTCATTTCTTGGCAATAAGGGAAACAGACAAAATGGAGAAATTAACCCGACTTTATTTGACCGCGATGCTCGTTTTACATCGCACTTCTGGCAATCATTATAGAAATCTTTAGGTATGCGGTTAGACATGAGTACTGCTTATCATCCACAAACTGATGTTCAAAGTGAGCATACTATATAGACACTAGAAGACATGCTACGTGCTTGTGTGATTGAGTTCGGGAATAACTGGGAAGTTAACCTACCATTGGTGGAATTTTCTTACAACAATAGTTATCACACCAGCATAAAGGCAGCACCGTTCGAAGCTTTGTATGGGCGAAAATGTAGATCACCAGTCTGTTGGGCTAAAATTGGTGATAGCCAGCTAACGGGTCCTGAGTTGGTACACGAGACCACTGAGAAGATTGTACAAATAAGGAACTGTATGGCTGCAGCGCGCGACAGACATAAAAGTTATACGGATAAGCGACGGAAACCTCTAGAATTTCAGGTTGGTGACAAAGTCTTATTGAAAGTCTCACCGTGGAAAGGCGTGATTCGGTTTGGTAAAAGAGAAAAGCTAAATCCGAGATACGTTGGACCATTTGAGATATTGGAAAGAATAGGTCCAGTGGCCTATAGACTAGCCCTACCTGATTCATTGAGTGTAATCCATGATGTATTTCATGTCTCAAATTTGAAGAAGTGTTTAACCGACGAAACGATGATCATACCGCTTGAGGAAGTCCAAGTAGATGAACAATTACGCTTTTTTGAGGAACCAGTCGAGGTGATGGATCGTGAGGTAAAGACACTTAAGCAAAGCAAGATACCCATAGTCAAGGTTTGTTGGAACTTGAGATGTGGACCAGAATTCATGTGGGAACGTGAGGACCAGATGAAGCTTAAGTATCCTCAACTATTCGAAAAGACGCTGTCAGCCGGCGAAGGAATTGATTAAATTTCGGGACGAAATTTCTTTCTACATGGGGATGATCTGACAACTCACTTGAAACTCACTCGATTACTTTGTGCCAATGCAGTAGACCAGTGATAGAACACATACCATGTAACACAATTTTCGGGACGAAAATTCTTTCAACATGGGGAAAATGTGACATCCGGTAATTTTCTGTTACCAAACTCCGTTAGTTTCGTTAAGTCTTGCATACACGTGTCGTGAGCACACACTAGTTGTCGTTGAACGTTGATGACTTAATAATAATTAATAATGATAAACAGATAATAATTTAGCTGGTGATGTAATTATTAAGTTGTACTTATGTGCTTACGTGATTTAAATATTAATTGTGAATTTTATCGCGTAACGTGGAAACGTGTTATATTTATTCGTGTATTTTGTAACTAGTAAAGATAATACATATAATTATGCTTATTAGTTTATATGCTTATTATTTTAGTTAACAGCCTTTTTAAAAGGTATTTAAAAGCTTAGTTTTTATAAAATACAAATTACAAGGTTTAAAAGGTAATTATACTAAATTAGGTTAATTAAAATAAAAACTCTAACCCTAAACACCAAGATCGACCGCGACTCACCTTCAAACACACACACACACACACTTGTGAAATCGACCAAGAACAAGTAAGAAACCATTGGATTTGATAGAATACAAGCAATAGAACACGTTAGAAGCATCGAATCTTGTCCATTACACGTTTAAAGGTTAGATTTTTATGGGTTTTTCATGTATTTTGTTATGGCCGAGAAGTTGTAGTTCGAATTGGATGAATTGGATGTCGATTTTGGGTTATTTGATGATTATGTGATGTTAGTTAGATTGCATATATGCTAGTTTACGTGGATTGTGCAAGAAAGTGCGATTTTGATGTGTTGTTCATATGTTAATAATAATAGTAACTTTAATTGCATGAAAATGGTGATTTGATGATGAATTGATGTTACTAGGGTGTTTATGATGTTGTATGGATGTTAGAATGATGATGATTGTGCTAGGAATGCAAGAATTGATAATGTAGTTCATACATTGCCAAAAGTGGAAACTTTTATGTATGAAGAGTTGTGGTTGGATGGTTTGTAAGTGTTTGATGAATGCTTATGATCTCTATGAGCTAGATAGGGTATGTTATTGATGATTATGTGTTGTAATTCATGAAAGAATAGATTTTGGGATGCACTTTCCCAAAAGGGAAACTTTAATTATGCAGAATCTTGGATATGATGAATTGGGCATGTTTGGAATGTTAGGATCATGTTAGCATGTTCATTAATGGTGTCTAATATGGTGGAGTGGATTAATTGAGTTGTATGGATGCTTGCTTGGTCATTTGGGAATTGGGATTATTAGTGGGTACATATGTTGATGGACTAGGTTGGGTGATTATAGGATCATGTTTGGGAATTGTAATAGATCATGTTGAATGTTCTGGTTGGCATGAATTCTATTGATTAGTGTGATGATGATTGTCATACACGCGTGCGAATCTGAGGCCCCTACTTAGTAGGATTGGCAGGATTTAGGGTGTGAAGTCATGAGTGGCTTCACATGGCATGTTCTGCATGATTTGATTCTATGTATGATGCACTAGTGATGGTATAACTATGTCGAGGATGATGATTACTTGAGATTCGCATGACTTGTATGAAAATATGGTTGTATGATGATCTAGATAGTACATGTGGCTAATGAGGTGGCATACGTGAACAGCTTGTATGATAACCTTGTATTATGAACTGTCATGTTTGATTGAATGTAATTTCACCTATGATGTCACCAACGGGTCAAACGGGTCAACTGGGTCAATGTGTCTTGTTTTTCCAAAACCTTGAATTCTTTGGCTTATAGAGCACTTAGGGTTTCATAATGGTTTTGTGTACACGTACTCATGTACTTGCGTGTTCTAGGTAACCTCTGAAGGTTGTCTGTCCTCTCTTTCAAGTTAAGCTCTTAAGATCTTTCTTGTGCACACCAGGTGAGTTCATGCCCCACTCTTTTTCATACTCTCTTTTGGGGGAGATAGCATACTGGTTTTACAAACGCTTTATTAATATGAGTTGTGTATAGTATGATATAATGCTGAATACCATGAAAGTCCTCACACTTTCTGATTGTTAATAATGTTAATTAGCGGGAAAACTTAGGTAGTACTACTGGGTATGACGACCCCCACCTGTGCGACTCGAGGTCAAACGGGTGCAATTTTGTCCTAATACAAACATCGCCACGACCTGGTAAGTTTTGACGGGAGGCAACAAACGAAACACAGTCAGCTTCAATAACGAAATCACTACGATAATTACTTGTGAATATAGATTAGCAATCTATTTCAATGCACCTCTTGT
Organism: Flaveria sonorensis; assembly: GCA_025506505.1. Classification (NCBI taxonomy): domain Eukaryota; kingdom Viridiplantae; phylum Streptophyta; class Magnoliopsida; order Asterales; family Asteraceae; genus Flaveria; species Flaveria sonorensis. The sequence continues at coordinate 12,355,106 of CM046425.1, read as the reverse complement.
ATTTTGCAATTATTACTGATTTATGATTAACGCAAACTCTTGAACTCACCAACCATTGTGTTGACTCTTTTAGTATGCTATTCTCAGGTTGAGGTTACCATTGCCTAGGAGCACTTGCACAGGTCAGCATAATTGTAGTTGTCAGCATGATTGAAATTTTGTATTTGGTTTGATTGTTAAACATTTAAGTCTTTGTTGGTACTACTTTGGGCACGTGTGTTTGCACATTTTACATTATGTTACTTTACTTTGGTTTTTCTGGTTTATAAAACGGTTTCGCATTATTCAAAGTTAAACTCTACCTTTGGGTGTTTGTTCATATAGAGTCGTTCTGAGTAACTAATGACTGAGATCCTGGTATGTCACACGCCTTGCGGTAAAACCCCGCACGCGGATTTTAAGGGTGTGACACTGATGCTACCAAAACATAAGAGATTAATCATCTATTGACAGTCCTCATCAGGATCAAAACCATTTCTTTCTTTATCATTTGGTCAGGATCCCTCAAACTCTTATAGTATCTCCTCAAGCCATAGAGATCATGCAAAGGAAGATCAAGTATGTCTTGCCAGAAGTAGACATCTTGACCTCCTTGATCTCTAATGGCATACCATCTGTCCAGACTAGCAGCAAAGGTCCTGGACAAGATGGGTCTTCCAGCAGCAAGAGGCTCTACTTGAATGGGAGTTGGATGAGCAGCCTCTTTTGATCACCCTCAGGATGTTTTGACCCATCCTGAGATGTAGAGGTGGATGCCTTGGATTTCTTCTTCTTCTTCTTCTTCTTCTTCTTCTTCTTCTTCTTCTTCTTCTCTTGTCCTTTCTAATGGCCATCCTTTTCTTCCTCTTTCTAGATTTCAACTGAGAAGACTGGCCTTTAGTGCCAGGTTGTTCTAGTGTGTCTTTCTCAGTTGCGTCCTCTTCCCTCACAGGTTCAGATGGAGAGGGAGCAGGACCCTACTGTGGATCAGAAGATGAAGTTAGCTGTGGTCCAACACTAGGTCTAGGCTGTGTTGTCTTTTATGGTTCAACCTTTACCTCAACTTCAGGTGTAGCCTGACTTGGTGGAGAATGCAAGTCAATAAGCTCACCCTTCTTAATCTTCTGCTTGCTCACCCTAATATGCTCATCCATGGTGGATAGAGACATTAGACCAAGTTTCCTTCCAAAGAATCCATACAACTTCAAGAAGCTCATCATCCTCTACCTATTAGCAGACTTTTTTTTGACTCTTTTGGATGATGGCTCTTGACTTTGCAGCTTCTTCCCTTATCTTCCTCTTAGCAGCTTTTTGTTCTTTCATTACTTGTAGCTCAAGCTGCTTGAGGTACTCAAACTCTATATATTCATATGGCAGGGGAAGAAGTGCAGATGCCTGATAGAGGCCTGTGGCACTCAGGTAGTTAATCATATTTTGTCTATCCGCTTCTTTGTCTACCTGAGGTTGTTGCTCAGTTTCCACAGCTTCTGTCACAGGGCTTTCTTGAACTGGGAGAGGGTAGGAGCATGCTTGTAGAGTCTTTTCTTCCTCCTTTCTTCTTTGATCTTGAGGAGCAGTTCTGCATCCTCTGCCTCCTTCCTTTCCTTTGACAACTTAGTGTCAGCTAATTCATTTAACTCTTTTAAAGGAAGAGAGATGAGCTCATCAATGTTGTAGTTTTTGGTCCGTAACTAGTTCAATCTGGCTGCCCTTAACTCATCATCTTGAGTGCTTGGCCTGGGGGCACCTTTGATTATAGCTTCCATGAAGCCTGGGAACCCACTTGAACTCTCTCCCCTTAGCTTCCTCTTCCTTTCTCTTTCCTCCTTCTTAATCTCCTCAGGAGTCATCTTCCTTTTACCTTTGTCACTCATAGGCCTTTGTGACTCAGGTTGGACAGAGTTTTGGCCTTCATTGCTTGGTTCTTCACTTGAGCTCTGGCCAGAGAGAGGTTGTGAGACACCTTCACCAGCTGGTACCTCACTGAGGGTAATAGGTACTGAAGCAGTTCCTGTCATCTCAAGGTCAACAGGCTCAACTACTGGTCCTTCAGCCAAGGTTTCCCCTTCAAAGCTAATCTTAGGGTCCACTTCAGCATCCAGTTGACCAACAGTCTTGCCTGCTAGCCTCTATCTATATAGTGTTGTTCTCAGCTTGAACTCTTCAATCACCCTTTGTTGAATCTTATCAGCCAACCTTACAGCTTGCCTATTTTGACTTGGGTTGGCAAGTGGGAGGTCAACTAGATAAGTGCTCTTATAGAATCTTAAGGTGTAAAAGTTGAAGATCTCTTGTTTCCCCTGAGACCGAGAGATTACTAGGGCTCTTCTTTGATCATCATACCTCCATCCCACAATTGGATTATTAGCTAGGTGAGATGGAGTTGGCATTGCCCTTGGTATACCCTCCTCAAACAAACTTTGTGTGAGAGAGTCCACATTAATGTGGACTTGAGGAGGTTGTTGAGTATGGACATCTACAAGTGTGGATGGTGAATCCTCCATGTCTATGCTCTAAGAGGATCTCCCAGGTTCTATGACTGTACTTAATACTTTCTCCCCCTTTTTGGTAGCATCACCCTCTTGCATAGGGGAGCTAGGAGTTAGGTCCATCACATCCACAGGTTCTTGTGGGTTTTGTTGAGTCCTCTGGATGGATCTCTCAGCTAACTTGTAAGGCCCCGTTCCCGGGACGCCTACAGTCGGTCAATCATTGCATAATACATTTATAACACATCATTTGTAGTGGAATTAAAACTTTTCATTCATGATTAAAATCGTGTCAATACATCAAATCATTCATTTGCATCTCAAAGTTTTGTTAACACAATAATCATTCCTAAAAATGCGGATGCCAGACGCAAATAATTCCCAGTGGCTTATGCATCCATGCTTGCACCTCCTTAGCATCAAACGATTACCTGCCAACTATTATGCATATAAAAGTCAGCTACGCTGAGTGAGTTCTAGTTTATATTTTAAAAATACTTTATTTTTCGTTAAAACATAACCTTTACTTTCATTCGTGATCACACATCGTACGTACATCTTGATAATAATTATTATTATCATATCATCATCGTTCATAATCGTTCGTTTACGTACTTTCTTTCGTTCTTTCACTTTTAGTCTAGATCCTGTCATAGGCTACACCCCATCTTAATGCACGAAGCAACTGCTGTCTTAGGGTCAAGTGACAAGGATCCCGTTTTCGTACGTCTTGATCAGTCACAAAGGCTGACCCCCCTGTGTGCATCCTCATGAGTTAGCTAAACCACACACAATTGAGCTAACAACCCCTCAATGAGTTGTGAACCTCCTTTCAATTTGCTTGCAAGACTTTTATTCATTCATTACGTTCCACTTTCATCATCGTTATCTTTCACTTTCGTTACATAATAATTTACTTACATAATCATACATATCAAGTAAAGCCACATCATAAAACATACAGTTTAAAAAAAAGTCGTTTTACGTGAAAAGATAACACATCACACATAACAGCATAGCATGCGAAAACTTAATATACATCAGCAACATCTCGCGCGAGAACTATTCCTTTTGCGCGAGAACCATCCTATCGCACAAAAACCATCAAGTCGCGCGAGAACCACGTATCGTGCGAAAACTACACCTTTCATGTGAAAACCTCCCATAATTCAAAATCTTAACATACAACAAAACTGCTCGCGCAAATACTACAGGTTTTCCCCGCCCAATCACAACTTATCACGTCTAAGGTTGTCCGAACATGCAAACATCATAAACAACGTCATACCAAGCATGAACAGGCACATTCAAATGTTCTAGTATGCATAATAGCCCCAAAACATAAAAACTTGCGTAAAAAGGGGACTAGAAACTCACCTCTTGAAGTTCTAGCACAAACACAACCTTCCCGAAGCCTTTGCCTAGCGAAAACTACATAACCATGCATTATATTCATTAATAATCCATTCTTAGTACATAACACGAGTTACTACACGAGTTACATACCTTAAACACCTGGATTCTTCACTTTCTCTCTCTACGCAACCGATTTCTCTCTCTAGCAGCTGAACTTTTCGCGCGAAATGGAGTCAGACTGGGTGTTCTCAGCTATTTATGCCTAGCTGAGCTTTTCGCATGAACTTCTCACGCGAGAACTTCCTTTCGCGCTGGAACTTCTCCTGCCTTATTTTTCTTCAAAATTTTCGGGCGTTACAAGTCCACCCCCCTTATTTAGGTTTCGTCCCCGAAACCTGCCAGCTCTCGAACAGCTACGGGTAATGCTGTCTCATCTCTTCCTCGGTCTCCCATGTAGACTCAGACCCCTTTTGGTGTTTCCACTATACACGCACAAGTGGAACCACTTTGTTCCTTAACCTCCTCTCCTTTCTATCAATGATGGACACCGGGTGCTCCACATAATTGAGCAGTTCATCTACCTCAATATCTTCTTGTGGGACAATCATATCCTCGTTGGCTAAGCACTTTCTCAGATGAGATACATGGAACGTCGGGTGAATTCCACTTAACTCATCGGGTAGCCCCAATCGATAAGCCACCTCTCCTACCCGGGCAATAATTCGAAAAGGCCCTATATACCTCGGGCTTAGCTTTCCTCTTCTGAACCGGATGATCCCTTTCCAAGGTGAGACCTTCAACATAACTCTATCACCCACCTTGAATTCAATCGGTCTACGCCTTTTGTCAGCATACGACCTTTGTCTATCCTTCGCTGCCTTCATAAAGGCCTTAATCTTGTCCAACTTCTCAGTCGTAGCCTTGATCACCTCAATGCTTCCTAACTCCTTTTGCCCGATGTAACCCCAACATACGGGCGTTCTACACTTCTTACCGTATAGCATCTCATAAGGAGGCATACCAATACTGGCATGATAACTGTTGTTATTGAGAACTCGGCTAACGGTAAGTGTTCAGCCTAACTTCCTCCAAAATCGATCACGCATGACCGTAGCATATCTTGCGGTGTCTGGATCGTCCTCTCTGACAGACCATCTATCTGAGGATGATAAGCTATACTGACGTGTAGCCTCGTACCCATCGTATCATGGAATCTCTACCAAAACTTAGATGTAAACCGAGTGTCATGGTCTGACACTATAGACACCGGTACACCATGACGAGTCACAATCTCCTTAATGAACAGATCCGCCAACCTCTTAGATGAATAGGTCAGACGGTCTACTATCACCTATATGGCATCGTACCCTCTTGTCTTACGTGGCAACTTCATAATGAAGTCCATGGTGATATGCTCCTATTTCCACTCAGGTATATTCAAAGGTTGGATCTTCCCGTATGGTTTCTGATGCTCCGCCTTCACTTGCCGGCGAGTAAAGCACTTACTCACATACTCCGTTACGTCGTGCTTCATTCCCGGCCACCAGTAATCTTTCTTCATATCCTGATACATCTTCGTGGCACTGGGGTGAATCGAGTATCGAGTATTATGGGCCTTATTCATGATCTTTCCCCGTAGATCCCCGTAACGAGGAATCCACATCCGCCCAAATCTGGTTCTAACACCGAGAGTGTTCTCACCCAACTTCGCGACTAGGCCTTTCATCCTTTCGTAGTTGATTCGACCCTCTTTAAACGCCTCGTCCTGAAACTCTTTGACCTGCTTCATCATTTCAGAGGTCATTACCAACTGATAAGCCTTTACCCAAATCGGCTCGGGTCTCTCTTTTTGGCTAAGGGCATCTGCCACTACGTTGGCCTTGCCTGGATGGTAGTGGATCTCATAATCATAATCCTTGATCAGCTCTAACCACCTTCTTTGTCTCATATTGAGCTTCTTCTGCTCAAAGAAGTACTTCAAGCTTTTGTGGTCAGTGAAGATGGTGCACTTTGTCCCGTACAAGTAGTGCCTCCAAATCTTCAATGCAAAGACCATAGCCGCTAGCTCCAAGTCATGATTAGGGTAGTTAGCCTCATGGATCTTCAACTGTTGGGATGCATAGGCTATAACCCTCCCCCGTTGCATTAACACGCGACCCAATTCCGAATAAGAAGCATCTGAATAGACCACCAGATCTTCGCTCTGTTCAGGTAACGTCAAGATAGGAGCTTGAGTCAATCTTTTCTTTAGCCCTTCGAAAGCATTCTCCTGCTCTACTCCTCATATAAACTTAGCATCCTTGCAGGTTAACTTGTTCAGCTCATGGTAGTCGATGCACATCCTCATGCTACCGTCCTTCTTCTTCACAAACAAGACTGGAGCACCCCATGGAGAGATACTCGGTCGAATGAATCCCTTATCCAACAGCTCTTGTAGCTGAGTCATCAACTCTTTCATCTCGGAGGGAGTTAGACGATACGGCGCTTTAGAAACAGGTTGGGCACAAGGTATCAAGTCAATCTAGAACTCGATCTCACGGTCAGGTGGCACACCTGATAAGTCTTCCGGAAATACGTCAGGGAAGTCGGACACTACCGGCATGTCCGACAACCACGGTACTGACGCCTCCACATCCTTCACATAGGCTAGATAGGCACCACATCCACCCCTTATACACTTCTCAGCCACAACCATCAAAATAACCTTTGGAACCGTAGTAACCCTATCGTCATAGATCGTCACTGAACTCCCATCTGACGCAGTTAATCGAATTATCTTCTTGCGACACACAATATTTGCTTCATAGGCTACTAACCAATCCATCCCTAGGACTACATCGAATCTACCTAAGGGCATCACGAACAATCTAGCAGAGAACCTATGGCCCTCTAATTCTATGTCACAATCCTTTACCACATCAAAAATATTGGTAGACTTACCAATAGCAGTTTCTACATCGAATGGCTCATCAATCTTTCTACTCCTAGCGGGCAACTTATCACTGAAGGTAGAAGAAATAAAACTCCTACTAGCACCGAAATCAAAAAGTACAGAGGCACAAGTCTGGTTAACTAGAAATGTTCCTGACATAACATCAGGGTAAACTCTAGCCTCCTCCCGAGTCATAGTGAATGCCCTGGCCTTCGCCCTCTGCCACTTCTTCTCAATCCCCTTCTTTGCCCCGGAGTTCTCGGCCCTCGGCTTCTTGCAATCCATGCTCATATGGCCCTCTTCATCACAGTTATAACACTTTATAACCCCGCGATCTCTCGCCACATGACCAGGCCTCCCACACTTGAAGCAGACGTTTGATCCCCACTTACATTCCCCCACATGGTCTCTCCCACACTTGCTGCACACCTTCGCCACTACCTCGGTCGTAGCTGCCCTGCAACCCTCCACCTTTGCCTTCTTGCCCTTGGGGGTGAAACCACCACTGCCAAAATGTTTCCCACTCTAGTTCCTATCTCCACTTCCCTTCCTGTTCACCTCCACCACGGTCACCTCCTTCGTCTCACCGTATAGTCTTCCTGCCAAATCGACCACCGACCTAAACATACTTGGTCGGGCGGCGATCATGTGTTTGCGGATATCCGTCAGTAGACCCTGGATGTACCTCTTAATCTTTTGTGACACGGGCGTCACCTGATCTAGCATCAGCCTTGCCATCTTGTTGAACTTGGTCATATACTTCTGGTGTGTCATAGTTCCCGCCTCCAACTGCAAGAACTCCCTCTTGACCTTTTTGAGTTCCCTGTGAGGACAAAACTCCTCAATCACCAGCTTCTTCAGTTCACTCCACCTTATCCTCCCAATCACCCTACTACCCTCGACCTGGACAATATTGTCCCACCAGCACAAGGCCGAATCCTTAAACGAGTGGGTAGCAAACTTTACCTTCTGATCCTCTTGGCACTCGCTAATATCAAGTACCGCCTCCGTCTCTCTCACCCATCGGTGAGCAGTAGTAGCATTCTCATTCCCGTCGAAAATCGGGGGCTTGCATCTTTGGAATGCCCCATAGTTGCACCCCCTTACAGTTTCCACCATTGCCACCTCCTCCTCATCATCACTGGAGACAACCATCTCAGTATCCGGTTGCTCTCTTGCGCCTGAACCTCCTTCTTCGCCCCCTCGCCTAGCAGCTTTCCTCCTCTCCTCTTTCTCCTTCTTTTCATCCTCCCTCACAACACGAATAACCTCGGTCACTACAGATGACAGAATCGTCTGCATGACCTGATGAACCTCCTCACCCACCGCCTCCTTCACTGAGGCCCTCAAATTAGCACTCTCATCACCATCCTCATGGTGATTAATCTCGGGATCTGCAGGTGTTGTCTCAGAAGTCCTAGCCTTATTCCTCGGGGCACGTGTTCCAGCACCACGTCCACCACGCACTCTACCTCGGGAAGCCTTCGAAGATCTACCACCAGCCATCTAAGCGCTATAAGATTCAAACACCAACACGATCATTCAAGGTAATAGCTCAAATTACGTCAAGTATAGTAAGTCCCTAATTACAGTGGCCAGCTGTGATTAGCCACTTACTTTACTCTTCCTTCTCCAAGCATTTCCTATCCTGACTACATCGGTATCCAAATCTACTAGGGGCACATAAACCACATAACACACGCACATAATTCCTTTTTTATTATCTTACATTAAACATTTACATAAAACCTTTACCTGCAGGCATGTAGCTAGTAGGACTAGCATCCCTTTCCTTTTTGTGTCCCATTCTTAGTTTAAGTTTAGGTTTTTGAAAATATTTTACACAATTCTCTTAAACTTTGGCTCTGATACCAGCTTGTAAGGCCCCATTCCCGGGACACCTACAGTCGGTCAATCATTGCATAATACATTTAAAACACATCATTTGCAGCGGAATTATAACTTTTCATTCATGATTAAAATCGTGTCAATACATCAAATCATTCATTTACATCTCAAAATTTTGTTAACATAATAATCAATCCTAAAAATGCGGATGCCAGATGCAAATCATTTTCAGTGGCTTATGCATCCAAGCCTGCACCTCCTCCTCAGCATCAAATGATTACCTGCCAATTATTATGCATACAAAAGTCAGCTACGCTGAGTGAGTTCTAGTTTATATTTTAAAAATACTTAATTTTTCGTTAAAACATAACCTTTACTTTCGTTCGTGATCACACATCGTACGTACATCTTGATAATAATTATTATTATCTTATCATCATCGTTTATAATCGTTCATTTTCATACTTTCTTTCATTCTTCACTTTTATTCTAGATCCTGTCATAGGCTATGCCCATCGTCTTGCACGAAGCAACTTCTGTCTTGGGGTCAAGCGACAAGGATCCTATTTTCGTACGTCTTGATCAGTCACAAAGACTGACCCCCCTGTGTGCATCCTCATGGGTTAGCTAAACCACACACAGTTGAGCTAACAACCCCTCATTCAGTTATGAACATCCTTTCAATTTGCTTGCAAGACTTTCATTCATTCATTACCTTCCACTTTCATCATTGTTATCTTTCACTTTCGTTACGTAATACTTTACTTACATAATCATACATATCAAGTAAAGCCACATCATAAAACATATAGTTAAAAAAATTCGTTTAACGTGAAAAGATAACACATCACACATAACAGCATAGCATGCGAAAACTTAACCTACATCAGCAACATCTCGCGTGAGAACTACCCCTTTCGCGCGAGAACCATCCTATCACACGAAAACCATCAAGTCGCGCGAGAACCACATATTGTGGGAGAACTTACAAGTCACGCGAGAACTTCTTGTCGTGCAAAAACATGCTTATCGCATGAAAACTACACCTTTCACGCGAAAACCTCCCATAATTCAAAATCTTAACGTACATCAAAACTGCTCGCGCGAAAACTACAGGTTTTCCCCGCCCAATCACAACTTATCGCGTCTAGGGCTATCCTAACATCAAAACATCATAAACAACATCATACCAAGCATGAACAAGCACATTCAAACATTCTAGTATGCATAATAGCCCCAAAACATAAAAACTTGCATAAAAAGGGGACTAGAAACTCACCTCTTGAAGTTCTAGCATAAACACAACCTTCCCGAAGCCTTTGCCAAGCAACAACTACATAACCATGCTTTATATTCATCAATAATCCATTCTTAGTACATAACACGAGTTACTACACGAGTTACATTCCTTAAACACTTGGATTCTTCACTTTCTCTCTCTACGCAGCCAATTTCTCTCTCTAGCAGCTGAACTTTTTGCATGAAATGGAGTCAGACTGGGTGTTCTTAGCTATTTATGCCCAGCTGAGCTTTTCACATAAACTCCTGGCTTGAAAACTTCCTTTCGCACGAGAACTTCTCATGCCTTCTTTTTCTTCAAAATTTTTGGGCGTTACATAACTTGCCCTTGAGATTAGTGATCTCAGGTTGCTGGTTATTAACCCTTTTTTGTAAGGTAGTCACCTGAGATTTCAAGTGACTAACCTTTGAGACTAAATAGGTGCAGGTTTTAGTCAGTTGTTGTACCTTTAGTTTAAGACTCCCCTCATCTTCAGTTGAAGAATCACTGGGGGATGAGAGAATAGGGCCAAAGTCTTCTTCCTTAACACCAGCACTAAGTTCTTGGCTGCTAGATTTCCCCTTCACCATGATAGCTTCAGTTGAAGTGTTAATGGGCTGGGTTGCCATGGTTGAGATCTTAATATTGTAATCACTTACAAAAGTACTCCTGAACTGGTTCAGGAAGATCCACCTCAGTTGAGGGTGGATGATGTGGGCTAGACATGGGTGAGTCAAAAGTACTCATCTCTCTTAGAGTAGGGGTGGAGAAGAGAAACTCATGGTACTCACTAAATCCCATGTCTTCATCATCATAGAATTCAAGGTTGGGTATGGGTTGATTGAGGTCTAGAGGCTGAGGATGGTAGCTTTCCTCTGAAGGTTGTTCAGTAGAGTTTTCAGACTCAGAGTGAAGGCTTAAGACTGGTGTTGGTGTAGTGATCTCATTAGGCTGAGCATGAGGAACCTCAGCACCGATCCTAGAAGTGATAGGAGTGGTTTGCTCCTCAGGGGAAGTGGGAGCTCTAGTGTCCACTTCCTCCTGCATGGGTGAGAATATAGGGGCCTGCATTACCTGAGTAGCTTGTGCAACGATTCGTTTGGATTTTCTTTGGTAGGTGATGGTGATTTGTGGCTGTGTGGGTGGTGCAGATGTGGAAGGTATGGTTTCAACATTAGCTTGTGTTGCTAAGTTGTCTCCTTGAGCAATGAGCTCCAACTTTTTTGGAACCAGGGCTGTTTCTACCCCTGAGAAGCCAACAGTGGCTTTCTCATTGTTTTAAAGATGTCGGGCTTCATCTGTCCCAATTTAAGAACATTACCTGTTCCCCTTAACTATGAGTCCAGTTCACAGTTAAGAATGTACTGGACATATCTAGGGAACATATAATACTCTAAGGAGTCCAAGTTTGCATGTAAATTAGTATAAACAAAGTGTGAGTACCTGAACTTGACCCCTTGTACAAATCCATGGACTATGTAGGAAAGGACTTCAGGAACTTGATCCCAACCTCCCTGTTTGTTTGATAGACAGTGAATGACAATATGGAGGAGGTACTTCTAATGGGAGGAGACCTTCCCTTTCTTGAAGGTTCTTACTGAGTAATTACCCTCATAGCCCATCTGCCTGAAAGACTGGTTCACAACAGATTTTAGGAAGGACAATTTGCCTTCTTCATTATCTAGCCTTAGATGAGTACGAATGGTAGCTGGAGTGATGAAAATTGTCCAGCCCTGCACTGTGGCAGACAGTGCCTTCTCCCCAGTGGCAGGTCCTCCAAAACTCCAAAAGCTGATCTTCATATAGTGGAGGATTTATGGTGAGGGAGGTGAAGTAGATTGATAGAGTCAAGAAACAACAAACGTCTAAGAAGCCAGGATCCTTCTTAGACACTAACAGAGCAACCTGATTATGTTGTCTGTGTAGTTGCATGGAGAAATCGGGATGGTTTTGTGGATCAGGGTTGGCCATTTTGAGTAGCTTTGAGATGAAGGAAGGTAAGAATAAGGTCAGTTTATGGGTGAATTTAGGGTTAAAATCTTGCAGATCAAGAAGAATAGAGAAAGAGGGGGAACCTTTGTACGAATATATATGGTATGGATTTGAGACAAAGTTAATGTAAACAGATAAACTTTAAAATCCGAATGTCTGTCCCACCTCAGAAAAAGTGCCCAACAAGTTAGTTTTCTTGAAAGTCTAAATCTTCTGAAGGTAATTTGTCTTGAGAAGATTTTTAGAAAAACTTCCAAAGCCAATTTGGCTTCGGTATATTCCTTAGTTTTCTAGGAATTTTGCTTCAAAAGAAAAATACTTAGAGTATTTTTACTTCCTAGATAGATTTTTCTTTGGAAGATATCAAATATCAGAAATCTTATTCAATAAGAGAATAAGGCTTCCAAGACTTAATTGCTTTCGGAAGAAAATATTCCTTCAATACATATAAGGACTTGGTGAGAAAAATAAGCTTCAGAAAATATATCAGAACTTCTTTCGAGGTTTAATTTCTCAGAAGTAGTTATTGTTTTGAAGACATAATTTTCTTCTTAAAACAACTTGATGTCTTCCGAAGAAAATTATATGCAAAATTCTCAAAATTCTAAGGGATATCATTTTAAAAAGTTTACTTCCAAAGTAAACATGGCTTATATGGTGATGATATAGATGACTTAAGACACACATATTATTAAAAATAATTATAAGTTTAGTTGAAAGAAAATCTACTCAAAGTTAATCATCCCAATAGCTGATACAAGATATTTAAATCTCTGCTCATTAAAAGCCTTTGTGAACAGATCAGCATATTGTTCATTTGTGTTAACTTTGACTAGTTTTATCAATCCCTTTTCAAAATTATCTCTAATTAAAATGATACCTGATATTGATGTGCTTTGTCTTTGAGTGCTGCACAAGATTCTCTGTAATAGAGATAGCACTGATTTTGTATTTATGAATGGGAGTCTCCTGAAGTTGAATCCATAGTCTAGCATCAGACTCTGAATACAAAGCACTTAAGTACAGCAGCTTGCAGCAATAATGTATTCAGGTTTAGCAGTTGATGCAAGTACACAGGATTGTTTCTTGCATGGCCATGAGACTATCCTTCAACCAAGAAATTGACATCTCCCATATGTTGACTTTACAGTCATGTTGCAGCCACCATAGTCATTATCTATATAAGCATACAAATTAAAGTAAGAATTCTTTGGATACCAAAGGCCTAATTTGGGAGCACCCTAGAGATATATGAGAATTCTCTTAACAACAACCAGGTGTGACATCCTGGGGTTGGCTTGATATCTTGCATAAATACATGTAGCAAACATGATATCAGGCTTGCTAGCTGTGAGATACATAAGCGACCCAATCATATCCTTGTATAGAAATTCGTCAACATACTCCCCCTCAAGATCTGGTCCAAGAGAGTGGTTTCTGGCTATGGGTGTCTTAGCAACCTTCCACTCAGTCATGTGAAACCTGGTAAGTATGTCTTGTACATACTTTGACTGATTTATGAAGATGCCATTGTCAACCTGCTACACTTGAATTCCTAGAAAAGAAATTGAGTTCCCTCATGGCACTTATTTCAAATCTATTCTTCATCAGCTTCTCAAAGTCTTTGTAGAGCTTTGGATTAGTTGACCCAAAGATAATGTCATGTATATAAACTTAAACCATCATCAAGTCATTTCCTGTTCCTTTGATGACGATTGTTCCATTAATAGTACCTCTCTTGTATATGTGCTTACAAAGTTACTGTGATAGTGTCTCATACCACTTCCTTAGAGCCTAATGTAGCCCATAGAGAACTTTGTCAAGCTTGTAGACATAATCAGGATGATTTGGGTCTGCAAAGCCAGGTGGTTGTTTGACATACACCTCCTCATCAATCACCCCATATAAAAAGGCACACTTGACATCAAGTTGGTAGACCTTGAAATTCTTGGATGCAGTAGAAGCCAGGAATATCCTAACAGCTTCAAGTCTTGGTACCTATGGTAGTCTTCCCTTGAGGAAGAGGACACAGATTCCAAACCTTCTGTCTTTTGAAGTGAAGAAGCTCCTCCTGCATTGCTTCAACCCAACTTTCATCTTTTAAAGCCTCTTTAATTTTTTTGGCTCTATCTGGGACAAGAAACAAGAGTGAAGACAAATATTTTTATCATGGGTTTGTCCTCTTGTTCTTACCCCAGTTTCAACATCTCCAATGATGTTTGTGGTGGGATGGGACTTATGGATTCTTATTTGAGGAATTACAGCAAGTTGTTTGGATAGATCTAAATTGGTGAAATTCAGATCTGGTGCTTGAGAATCATCCACCATATCAATGAACTTATCAAGTTAAACTTGATCCAATGAGCGTGTTACATCATTGATGTTGTCTTCTATAGAGTGGTTATCAGCATCAAGAAACTCCTGATCACTATCACCACCTCCATCTCCTCCTACATTAGAAATGCCTTCATCTAAGTTCTGTGCCCTTATGCTGGAATTTATAGGCACCTCAGATGTGTCAGCAGAAGTATTTGTCATGGTTGTGCTGACAGGATTTCCAACTACAGGGCTAGTTACCACTAGAGCTGAAGTAGTTTGTACACTTGATAAGATACCTGTAGATCCTCAAACATTCTAACAATATTTGTTAAAACAGTTGGTAACTAAATCAAGATCAAACAGTCAATCAGGACTAGAACCTTTCACACTAGGTGTGTGTTCATTGAAGGTCACACTGGCTGACTCCTCAACTACTCTGGTTCTGAGATTGTATACTCTATAAGCCTTGGCTTGAGAAGGGTATCCAATAAAGTGTCCATCATCTGATTTCTCATCAAACTTGGCTATTTGATCCCTGGTATCCAAGATGGTGCAAGGACATCCAAATGTTCTGAGAAAACCAATAAAAGGTCTCCTTTTGTGCCATAGTTCATAAGGAGTCTTACCATGAGTCTTAACCACTAAAACTCTGTTCTGCACATAGCAGGCAGTGTTGATTGCCTTTTCCTAGAAGGAGATGGGTAGTTTAGAGTTAGACAACATGGTTCTTGCAGCTTCAATAAGTGTCCTGTTTCTCCTCTTAGTAACACCATTTTGCTGAGGTGTCCTGGGAGCACTATATTGTCTTGTAATACCCTTTTCATCACAAAATGCATCGAGGATTTGATTTTCAAATTCTGTTCCTTGATCACATCTTATGAACTTGACCCTGTGATCACATTGATTCTCATTTTTCAGAATGAAACTCTTCAAGATCTCAGGGGTCTCATCCTTAGTTCTAAGAAAGAAGACCTAAGTGTATCTTGTAAAGTCATTTGTGATCACTAAGCAATAAGAGGTCCTTCCTAACTCATTACACTAGTAGGGCCAAAGAGATCCATATGTAATAAGTGTAGGGGTGTAGTGATGGAGTTCTTTCCTTTGGCTTGTGAGATACCTTGCGTTGCTTTCCTTTCAGGCATGCAACACAATGATCATCACTTGTAAACTCTTTCTTTGGCATTCTAGTTAGCAAATCATTCTTAATTGGTTTATTCATGTTTTTAAAGTTTACATGGAACATTCTTTTATGCTAAAGGAAAGACTCATCACTATTGGCCTTAGATAGAAAACAAGAAACTTCTCCTGAAGGGGATGTTTCCTGAAAGTCCATCTTGTACATGTTCCCTTTCCTAGGGGCTCTGAACAGGATATGCTCTTGAGGAATGACCACCCCGGGCTTGAGAATAATGCACGCATGCTTAGTAAAGAGCATGTTGTGTCTCTTGATCATAAAATTGGGATACACTCAGAAGATTGTACCCAAGCTCCTTGACAAAGTTTACCTTCTTAATGTTGAGCTTACCATTTATAACCTTGCCCATTCCAGTAATTTAACCACCAGATTCTCCTTTAAAAGCAACTGGCCCTCCATCAATACTTTCAAAGTTTTGAAGCAAAGAGCCATTGCCTGTCATGTGCCTAGAATAACCACTGTCAATGATCCATACATTTCCTTTAGTCTTTAGCTGTTCCTGCATAAAAGATATAGTTAGTTACATTTGGAAACCCAAGCCTTATTGGTCTTGGGCTTGTCAAAGTGAATAGAAGATAATGCAATAGTGATTGATCCTATATGCAAGTCCGGAGGATCATTTGCTATTGTTATTGAAGAACTTTCAGTCACATGGCCTTCTTTTATCTTCCACACCATCTTTGGAAGACTAGACTTGGCCTTTAATACTTCAGAAGTTTTGATGACTTTGGAAGTTTTGGGGACTGGACCTTCAGAAGCTTTTGCATCCATTGCAGTAGACTTCAGTACTTTGGAAGCATTCCTTTCTTCCAAGCCAAAATTTCTTCCAAAGGTAAGTTTTCACTTATCTTCTTCTTCACTTTGGAGCTTCCAAAAGGAAGAGATTTTCCTTCCAAAGCAATTTTCATCTTCTTCCTCTTATCAGAAGTTTTCTTCCTATTCATATGGATAGTACTTTTAGGATTGTAGATGCAATCCTTGGCAAAGTGAGAAGTACTACCACACATGATGCATTTAGTTTGCATACTTCTTAGAGTCTTCTTTTGAGAGGGAGGCTAAGCTTGATCACTCTCTACTTCCTTCTTCATCTTCATAGATGATGCAGCAGGCTTCTTGGGATGAGGCTTGCTCTTGGAGCTAGATGGTTCAAGCTGTGTAGCATTGGTGCATATTTTATCAATCTTCCTCTTTGAATCAGGAAGACTTGGACATGAACTAGAAATCCTGGTACTGTTGTGTCCTCAGTCTTTAACACTTCAATTCCAGCAGAGATAAAAACATGCTTTTACTTGGAGTTGAAAGTGCCCTTGATCTCTTGGGCTTACTTGGATTTTCTCTTGGCTACCCTAATCAAGTTCTTCCTTGTAGATTTTGTCATCCTGGATTCTTTCTTCTCTCTAGGAGTATAATGTCCCTTCTTAGAATAACCCTTGTCACTCATCTCAGGTTCATCCTTCACTACCTCCTCTTCATCTTCATCCTCTTCTTGAATGGGATCTATGGAGGGCAGCTCATCTTGACAAGTTTCACACCTTAGAGATCTTACAAATAACAATGTGTGTGGAAGAGCTATCTCACTAGAACCTAATCCTTGCCTGTTCTGATAAAAAATCTTTGCATGCATGGATGAAGATATTATATTCTTGAAGGTTTCCTCTTCAAGAACATATTTTTCTACCTTAGCTTTGCTGATCACAAGCTCAGCTTGGCATTCAGTTAATTTAGTATTGAGATCCTTGATCTGAGTCCTGTAATTTATGTGCTCATGCTTAAGAGTTGAAATGGTTTTCTCTAAATCTTCTATTTTAAGTTTATAGTCATTTTTAGCTCTTTTGAAATCAGCTTTTAAGATGTTCAAGGACTCAAGATCAAATCTCACTTCCAAATTATAGGACCTCTACAAGTTAACTTTAGAAATGCATTTAGGGGTATAGAGATGTTCCAATACCTTAGCTTCTTCATGATCAGCAATCAGTTCTTGGTTTGGAGAAGCATCTTCCACCTAAAAGCTCCGGTCAAAGCCTCCTTCTTCAACCACAACAACAACATGTTGTTTGGGTTGGCTTGGCTTCTAAGTTCTTGGAGCTACATCAGTGTAGTTTGGTCTGGTTTGTGCTTGGCCACTATTTGTCCTTGGTGCCTTGCACTCTCTAGCATAGTGTCCCATCTAGTTATAGTTGAAACATTTCACTTTGCTTTTGTCCAGCCCAAACTTTCCACTGGCCACATTGCTGGGAAACTTCCTTCTAGTCCTCTTGTAGAACTTCTTGGCCCTGTGAGTGAGAAGAGCTATCTGCTGGACTATCTTCATATACTCCAGATCATCTGGATGGATACAATCCAAGTCTTCAAGAGTAACAAGAAAGTTGCTACAACTTTCATCAGTAGACACAAAGGCTTGTGCAGAGCTTGTCTCTTGGAATGTGCTTTCTTGGAAGTAGCTCTCCCTTGGTATCTCAAGAAAGGTGATGAAAGGACCCTTTTATGAGTTTTTAGGGAAGCATATGTAATGATGTTGTGGTTCTATGCTTTCCCTTTCAACCACATGAAGGCCCGAACTCTACTGGTTGTTGGAAGAGCTGCTGGATGGATTTTACAAACTGGAAGTAAGATCTGATCTTGAGTCCTTGATCATTTTAAAGGCTGATTCTAAAAGTGTAGAAATTGACTATAAGCTTAAAATAGAAGACTAGAGAAAACCATTTCTACTCTAAAAACATTAGCATACAAACTACAGGACTCAGATTAAAGATTTTGTTACCAAGTTAACTGAATGCCAGGCTGAGCTTATGATCAGCAAAGCCAAGGCAAAAAAATATATTTTTGAAGAGGAAACCTTCAAGAACATCATATTTTCATACTTGCATTCAAAAGTTTTTTATGAGACCAAGCAGCGACTGGAATCAAATGAAATAGCTCCTCCACACATATTACTATCTGTGAGAGAACCAAGGTGTAAAAATTATGAAGATGAGCTACCTCCTATTGATCCTATCCAAGAGGAAGATAAAGATAAAGAGGATATAATGAAGAATGAATCATAAGTGAGTGAAGAGGTTCATTCTAAGATGGGTCACTATATCCCCAAAGAAAAGAAGAAACCAGGGATGGCCAAGTCTTCAAAAACAACTTGATCAGGGCTGCAAAAAGAAGATACAAGAAAGTGCAAGAGATGAAGCCCACTTTCAACCCCAGACAAAAACAAGTGTTCATCTCTACTGAGTTTGAGGTGAGGAAGACTGAAAACTTGACCAAGGACTCTAGTACCAGGAGTCCTAGTTCAAGTTCAAGCCATCCTAGTAAATAGAAGAAGTTTGAACCATTATGCACCACTACTGTACAAGCTGGACCATTCAACTCCAAAGGCAAGATTCACCCTTAGAAGCATACTGCATCATCCAAGAAGATGATGAAGGAGCTTGAAAATGATCAAATCAAACCTTCTCCTCAGGACAAGACTCTCAGAAGAAAGCAGTGACATCCGTCACCAAAATAGGTGCATTGACCATTAACTTTGACAGTTGACTTTGATTTTTGGACTTTGTCTCTTTGACTTTGACTTCGTCCAAACATGAACTTTGACTTGAAAGTTGACCTAATGTTGACTTGGTCTGAGAATAGTACATTAAATGCGTGTAAATACGCTAAGTTCTAGAACTGTGCATTATGGGCCTAATATGTGCTAATGGGCTTAGGGTTGGTGAAGTGACATGTTTACCGGATTGGATGTAGTACGATGATTATATACCTTGGGCTTGATCAAGAATTGTCAAAACTTAAAGTATTAAAATTTACGTTAAGAACGCAAAATAAAATCGGACACCGGTGGGCTTTCCCTAAAGTCTACTAAATAGACTTAATTTAATTCAAAAATATAAATTAAATAATTTATATAACATATAATAGTTAATTGAAATCGTTTTAACTAGCAGAATTTAAAAACGCAAAAAAATGGATGACACGTGGATCGGGATGAGTAGAATTGGATGACATAGGCAAAGGGTCCGGGAGGCCCATCTAAGGCTCCCCTGGCCAAATTCTACCTAAAAGGGGAGGGTTCCCCTTGTTTTCCTTTCATTTGTTGCAAAACTTTTTCTCAAAGTCTCTCTCAAAGTGAAATCCTAGTCACCACACTCAATTTCTTCTTGTTCTTCTCCTTTTCCATCAAAAATCACCATCATTAACATCTTTCCATTGATGTTGGTGCAACAAAGACATTTATGATTGGATTCTAAGCAAACCTTGTTCATCTTCTAATCTCCCGTTATGAAAAATTGTTGTTTGATGATTTATTCGTTGTTCTATCTTGTTAGTGATGATATTCATCATCTAAATACAAAATTATTATCTAATAATCTTGTGTTCTTGGTTTTGGGTATTGGATCTTGAAGAGATAGGCGTTCCAACTGTTGATTCTTCAAAATCGTTAAATGCCTAGTTTTTGATATTCATATGTTCTTGGATATATTGTATTGGGTCGTAAACTTGTGAGATCTGGTCTTAATGGACATCTTGGGTTTATAATCACTTATTAAAAACATTAATCTTTCTTCTTGAATCGATAGACGCGTTGGAGAATCAAAACTATGTACCGATTAACTAATAACGAGAACCGACAGATTGAATCTAAACTAACTGTTTTGGGACTGGATATTTCTGATAATCTAAGTGTATATTACAAGTTTTTGTCAGATATTTCATGTAACAAACGTTCTTTAAGTTCTAGGGTCAATAATGGACAAATATTGAGGTTTGGGACATAAAGGGACAAGATTAAGAAACCAGACAGTTTGCTGTCAGAAAAATGAGACGTTTTGTGCAGGTCATAACGCGGTCATATTAAGTCCAAATGGGTCAAACTTTTTATCCAAAATAAATTTCACTGAGTCTTCTAACTATTTCAAGTGGTCTTGTGTTGTTTTGACATCGTTTGGTCCTCCAAACATGACAAACAAAATTGAAGGTCAAAACCGACGAAATCAGGCAGAAGGTTGGTCTGTGTCCGTCGAGTCATATCTTTCTCATATTTTATCCAACTAAGATGATTATTTTTCTGATGTTTAACTTAAGGTCTTATCTTTGAAACGATTCCTATTACGTGACGTTTCGTTACCGTTTTGACCTCCAAACAGTCTATGTAAGACTGGTGTGCAATCAGCACTACATGCTGAAAGATTTTGGTAATCTTAAATACTAAGGATTGGGACTAAATAATCAATTAAAGACAAGTATTGTATTCAAAAATGGGTAAAGGAATTTAAAAAGATGAGTTAAGAATATCTATAATTTAATGAATATGGTCAAATAGATGTTCATCGAAGGGTGTTCATAAATTAATATAAAATGACAACTACGACAAGATTTAAAGTTTAAATCTAACAATTTGGGCTTGTTCTATCAGTAAATTATATTTTCATAAAATAAAAACCTTGATGGACATTAAGGACCGGGGTACAAGGATTACACCTATATTGGTCATCTTGGACTGTACTATTTCAAGATGAGTTTCATGGCCCCCTTTTAATATGTTTTACTTTGGGGAAAAGTTTGCTTATTGTTTTGGACTATGCCGTATCTTAAAGATTATTTTGGAACAACGTATGTGGTTTGGGTCATGGGTTGAGTCTAGATGTTCATTCATGAGTGTGTACTTGTGCTTGTGCTTGGCTGTCATGGAGATGTATTGTTAGTGCTAATGGGTTGACACCCTCGCTCTTGTCGTCAGTATGCTAGTTGAGACTGACTTGGCTTGTGCGTGCCCTTGGGTGAATATAATCCGGTTAATTAGACTTGGACTGATCGTAAACTTATGTTGATATCTATGGCTGCCATGTACTTTTACGCACATGCAACCTTATGTACATGTTATACATGTTTGTACTTTTAAACCTGTGAACTCACCAACGTATGTTGACTTTTTAGAGCATGTCTTTTCAGGTAACGGTGTTTAGGTACTTGGATAGTGGACTTTAGACGAGACCGCTCCTTCAAGAGTATTAGACATTAGAACATTAGTTTGGACATTATATTATCGTATTGTTGAATAAACTTAACAGTGAACTCTTATCTGCAAAATTGACTGTTGAAAAATTTGAGTTGTCGTCAAACATGGTTAAAGGTATAATCAAGTCTCAAATGACATAGAAAATTAATGGTGGAAAAGGTGGCCTTGATTATTCTAACATTGCATCACCTATCAATCATGATTATAAATGTTTGCCTTCATCAATTATCACTCTAGATGAAGAGACCTGTTGATTAGGTTTTCAACCAAAGTCAGACTTAATATCTCCAGTCAATGTTACACTGACTGTTGACCCTGTTGGGTTCTTACAAGTTTTAACAAAGATGTTGAACCATTTTTATTCATCAAAATGCAGCGGATATAATGGACTTAAAAACTTGTTTTAGATGCTGAAAATAAACCATTTTATTTTCAAGAAAACAAACCCAAGAACAAGGATCATTTATATGTGAAAAGAAGTGCTATCAAAACCAACCATAGGATGTACATGAATACTACCTTTCTTGAACAAGGAAGTTAGATGCGGATGAGAGGAGGGAAATGATGTTTCTTGAATGTCTAGTCTTCAAAAGAGGAGACCTCAAGCTTGTATACCCACAAGCTCTTGAAAGCACCCAACTTGTTAGGAAGTTGACACCAAAGATCCTTCTTACAAAACCTCTAGGTCCGAAAATAGGAGAAGAGAAATGGAGAAGAAGGAGCTTGCATGTGTGAGAGAGAAAGTGTGTTGAGTGTCTTAGTTGAACAAGTAAATGTCTTGCATAAAAACAAGACAAAGGAATCCCAATGCAACCACCAAAGGGGCGGCCGAAATTGGGTTCAAAATGGGTTCCCTCCCATTTTGAAAAACACCCTTTTAATTCATTGTTAATCACTAATTAAGTTTATAATTAAACCAATTTTAATCTTATAACTTAAACACTCTTATATTTGATGTTATTTAACTTATTTAAATAACATTACAAATGATATCTCATGAACAAAATATCCATATAATTTGTTCTATCTCAAATGCAATAATTCAGAAAACCCATTTTCTAAATTGGTGTCAAAATTTATTTGCTTGATCATGTCAACAAATAAATATTTATCGGTGTTTGCCTAGCTTGTTATTGGGTATGACCCGACTTGGATCATAACGTACTAACCACATCAATCTTGTATGTGTCTTGGGCATATAAGATCCAACAATCTCCCACTTGCACAAGATTCATAGAAGATTGATGCAAGCAGTAAATACCGCCTAACAACGGTTTACTACCCTTAATACGTATGACTAAGAGCCATTCAATAACATCATCCCCTTCAAGTATCTTACTCGAAAATGTTTTAGGTGAATCAATCATCTATCCTTTTGTCACAGATGTCATGTTAAATCTTAGAGACACAGAATGATCATTCTCCATTGACTTAACTTTAGCAGGCCTTAGACATCTTACTCTCAACGAATAAGAGGGACAAATCCCATCTTGATTACATACGTCTCTTACAATCACCTCGTGCTATACCTGAATTTAGTCTTATGTACTGCCGTGTTTCAGAACAGCGAAGAACTAAGTCAAAGTATAATACCCGGTGAATATCAAGACCCAATATGTATCTCAGGTCAGAGGATACCAAATGATATTCGCCTTTACTCAAATTTACTTATGATCAATCAAGAAGATTCCATGTAGTAATATTTGAGATGCGGGTCAGTCCAATATTTGTATCCCACAAATATCTATGAACTTTGGCAGCAACCCTTTGCTATATATTCATCCATATGAATATCCACCAATCCAAGTTCATAATAGTCTTACCCTCATACTTGTTCCCACAGGTATGAACGACTACGGACGTTTAGAGTAAATGATTTACTCATGGATTAAACATGCAAAATTGGAACGTTAGTTGAAGCATTATAACCAAATAATTCATTCAAATAATAAAAGGTTCCAATATCCAAATACAAAATTATAAGATCAAATCCAGTCACTAGAATATCGAAGTCCCATGGCACAAGTATGACCTTCATGCTTTGCCTTTTCAAGGAGCTTCGTGAGTGGATCCGCAATGTTTTGATCCGTGTGAACTTTGCGAATACATATCTTTCCCTTTTCAACTTCATCCCTTATGTAGTTGAATCTCCGCTCAATGTGCCTAGTCTTTTGATGTGCACGGGGTTCCTTGATTTGAGCAATCGCACCCTCATTATCACAAAGAATTTCTAGGGGGTCCTGAATGGAAGGGACAACCCCTAGATCGGCAATGAATTTCTTCAACCATGCAGCTTCTTGAGCTGCTAATGAAGCGGCGATGTATTCTGACTCTGTAGTTGATAATGCCACCACATCTTGTTTAGAGCTCTTCCAAGAGACTGCTCCTCCATTTAGGATGAAAATGTATCCCGATTGTGATCGTGAGTCATCCCGATCAGTTTGGAAACTCGCATCCGTGTAACCTTTTACCACGAGTTCCTCCTCACCAGATCCATAGATTAGGAACATATCTTTAGTCCTCCTTAGGTACTTAAGTATGTTCTTAACAGCCATCCAATGACTAGTTCCAGGATTTTGCTGGTATCGGCTTGTCATGCTCAAAGCGCATGACACGTCCGGCCTAGTGCATATCATTGCATACATGATGGATCCTATAGCAGATGCATACGGGATTTCCTTCATTTTATCTTGCTCATCCTTTGAGCTTGGACATTGAGTCGTACTCAATATCGTTCCTCTTTGAATAGGTACCGTACCTTTCTTAGAGTTCTCCATCTTGAACCTTTTCAAGATCTTATCAATGTATGCACTTTGATTTAAACCTATCAACCGCCTTGATCTATCCCTATAGATCTTTATTCCCAAAATGTAGGCGGCTTCACCAAGATCCTTAATGGAAAAACAGCTTCCAAGCCAGGTTTTTACACCTTCCAAGGTTGGAATGTCATTTCCAAATAGTAGGATGTCATCGACATACAATACTAGGAAAGTGATGATGCTCCCACTAGCCTTTTTATACACACAAGCCTCATCAGCGTTTTTGATGAACCCAAATTTAATTACCTCTTCATCAAAATGGTGATTCCAACTTCTTGACGCTTGCTTCAATCCATAGATTGATTTCTTTAACTTGCATACTTTGTTAGGATGTTTTGGGTCGACAAACCCTTCAGGCTGAACCATATAGACATCTTCCTCAAGATATCCATTTAGAATAATATCCTAATAGACTTTAGCATTGCAACAGGCGAAAAAGTCTCATCATAATCAACCCCTTGAGTTTGAGTGAAACCTTTTGCTACAAGTCTAGCTTTATAAGTATCCAAGTTTCCATGCATATCGGTTTTCTTCTTGAAAACCCACTTACTTCCAACTACCTTGGAGCTAAGAGGTGGTACAACCAAGTCCTACACTTGGTTGTCATACATGGATTGCATCTCAACATTCATGGCTTCAAGCCATTTGTCACAATCCAAATTGGACACTACATCATGGTATGTGATTGGTTCATCGGAATCAACCACATAGCACCCATCCATGAAAAATCCATATCTTTCAGGTGGATTACTAGTTCTACCAGATTTGCGAACGTTTTGTGTGTATTGATCAACCATTTGATCATTCTCAACATCCTCATGTTGAGTGCTAGTGTCAACCAAACGTGTATCGGGTTGTGGTTCTTGATCCTCCTCAAGATCCACTGTTCTACTGCTAGCTCCTTCCATAAGGAACTTGGCTTCCAAGAACTCACCCTTCTTGGCAACAAACTCCTTTTGTTCCAATGGATCATAGAAATAATATCCCATAGAATCTCTAGGATATCCAATAAAAATACACTTAGTGGAACGACTTTCTAACTTGTTTGAGGTGGGAGTCTTTACATAAGCCTCACATCCCCACACCTTTAAATATGATAGAGATGGAACCCTTCCATGCCATATTTCAAAAGGTGTCTTTTCCACTTTCTTGGTTGGGGCCATATTCAAAATACGGGCCGCAGAGAGCAAAGCGAAACCCCAAAATGATAGAGGCAATGAGCTTCCAGCCATCATAGATCGAACCATATCTAATAGAGTTCGATTTCTCCTTTCGGACACACCATTGTGTTGTGGTGTTCCAGGTGGAGATAGTTGTGAGATAATCCCACAACTTCTAAGATGATCTCTAAAAGCATCACTCAGGTATTCACCTCCTCTATCGGTGCGGAGAATTTTTATTGATTTGTTGAGTTGATTTTCTACTTCATTTTGGAAGGTTTTGAACATTTCAAAAGCTTCATCTTTGTGTCTTAACAAGTACACATACCCATACCTACTATAGTCGTCGGTGAAGGTAATGAAGTATCTTTCATTATACCTAGTCATTGGCTTAAAAGGACCACATACATCCGAATGTATGATACCTAATAAATCTTTTGCCCTTTCGGTTTTGCCACTAAAAGGTGCCTTAGTCATTTTGCCTTGTAAACAAGATTCACATACATCAAATGAATCATATTCACTTGCTTTTAAAAGACCATTCTTTTGAAGAGTTTGTATGCGCTTCTTGTTTATATGACCAAGACGGCAATGCCAAAGATAGGTGTCACTCAAATCTAATTTGAGCTTCTTGGTGGTGGTTTGGTACAACGAGCTATCATATAATGTGTTTTCACGAACCAATTCATAAATACCATTAATAGGGTAGCTTTAAAATAAAAGATGTTATTTAAAGAAACATGAATTTCATTTTCAATAAACGTCAAAACATAACCATATTGTCTTAATTGGGCAACTGAAATAATGTTCCTAGTCAAACTAGGAGCATACAAAACATTGTTCAAAATTGCTTCCAAACCATTTGGAAGCTTCAGGATGTAGTCCCCCGGGCTTCAACTTGAACTTTTGCCCCATTCCCCATGTAGAGGCTAACATCCCCTTTCTTGAAGTCTTTACTTCTTTTGAACCCCTGCAACAAATTGCAAATATGAGTCCCACATCCGGTATCCAATACCCATGTGTTAGAGGATATTAAATTGAGATCAATATGAATCATGAAAATTGTACCTGAGGTCTGCCCGGCATCCCTCTTAGCTTTCAACTCTTTGAGATGGACAGGACAATTTCTTGCCCAATGTCCTATCTCCCCACACTTAAAGCATGGGTCATCCGAAGCAACCTTTTGCTTCTTCTCCGCTGGTTTTGGTGGTGGCACTTTTACCACTCCCTTTCCCTTTCTCCCAACGTACCCTTTACCTTTGGCAACACTTGCCTTGGATGCGGGGTGAGGCCTCTTCTTGTTCCCACCTTCATTGATGGTGAGAACGGGTAAACTCCTTTTACCCATGGCCGCCTCGGCTGTTTTGAGCATAGAGTGAAGCTCAGTTATGTTCTTGTCCCAACCGTTCATGTTATAATTCATAACAAAATTGTCAAACCTTTTTGACAAAGAGTTGAGGATCAAATCCGTAGCCAACTCTTTCGAGACGGGACAATTCAGCCTTTCGAGGCGGTCTATGTGGCTCTTCATCTTAAGTACATAAGACGAGACCGATTGGGTATCATCCATACGACATGCATGGAGTGCTCGAACCGTTTCGAAGCGCTCTACCCTTGCTTGTTGTTGGAACGTTTCCTTCAACTGGGTTATCATGTCGTATGCTCCGTGATGTTCGTACTCCTTTTGGAGATCCGGAGTCATACTTGCCAACATGAGGCAAGACACTTGGACCGAGTCCTCAGTGTATTTCACCCAATTCATGTAGGCCTCTTCATCTTCCTCATTGGGTTCATCGGGAATCGGATCGTCTAAGATATATGACCGTTTCTCTTGCTTGAGAACAATTCTCAAGTTTCGAAACCAATCAATGAAATTGTTATGGTTTAGACGCTCCTTTTGGAGAATGGTTCTTAGTGATAGGGTATGAGCGGATGGAATATCATTATTTTCATTGTTGTTGGTGGCCATCTACAAAATTTAACAAAGTTCAATTTTAGTATTTACGATATTATCATATTTAATTATAAATACCTTTTATGTGTCATACACAAAATAAAATTCTAGAATCCAACGTTACATTTAAATAGTGGTTAGGTGACCTTTATCCCATTATTTAAATTAACAAGGTAGTCAACGTTTGACAATTGCAACCCTTTGCAACTTCTAGAGGTATGGGATCGACTTAAACATCATATGTATAGTCGGCATGTTAATCCCATCAACACCTTTTGTAAACCACATTGTAGGTGATCCATTTAACATGGTTTGCAAATCAAGTTACCCTACTTACACACACATGTGAGTTTACCAATATAAGTGGTTAGGTGATCTTTATCCCACAAATATGGCATTCCCACCTCAAATCACAAGTTCCCTCAAAATGGTTAGGTGACCTTTATCCCATTAAGAGTTTTCAAGTGACTCAAGTTTGTGTAAAAGGATGGTGATAAACTTGTTTTCAAAAGACATTTTAAGTTTTCATAATTCTAGTTTAGAAAACTCTATGTACCTTGTATTTGCATGCTTTCAAATACATGGTACCCTATGGTTCTTTTAATAAAACCCCTTTTATTTAAAATCATTAATCCTTTTAATAACCTTTTATTAACCACTTAATGATTAAGAACCATTTATTTTCAGCTTGTTATGTTTATAAATTTGTTTGTTATGCATATCCATATATCAAACATCCAACATAAAACAAAACAACCAACAAGCACAACCATTCAATCATAAGTGCATAACCATAGCCACTAAGGTGACCACACTTGTTTGCCATCACAAGTGTTGTCATTTGGTCTTTCCTAAGGGTTAATAATGACACATTAAAATGTGTCCAAGAACTCCCACTCGAATCCGCATCCAAATGCTTCAAGTGTCCATGTCTTTTGAGTTCTTCCTTTGTATCTTCCAATGAGTCTCCAACTTGTGCATCTTCTTTTACAAAAATCATATCCTAATACAATTTTTCTAATAAAAGAAATGCACCTAATCTATTTATTACATAACCAATGAATAAATAAATTACAACCCAAAAGATACAAACACCAAAATTATTATTACAACCCTTTAATGAATAAAACCAAACATGACAATCACATTCATCCAAATCCAAAACACATAAGGTCAAGGCTATGTTATGCACCAAAATATGTATCAAATACAACATCCAAGAACAACCATGAACTCCCTTTTAACCCTTAAAGTTTCGGCCAACATAAACCCAAACTTTAGGGTTTAGACCAAACAAAACAATCAACCTCTTGATGTTAATCTTTCAAGGTTTATTCTAAAGCATGTAAGATAAAACTTTGAAAGATAAGGGATTCATTCATCCACAACAAAACAGCCCCTAATGGGTTGAAAAAGTCCAACAAAACTAACTTTTCTTGGACTTTTGAAGCAAGTTTTCCACATAACCGGCTCTAGATGCCATTGTTGGGTTCTTACAAGTTTTAACAAAGATGTTGAACCATTTTTATTCATCAAAACGCAGCGGATATAATGGACTTAAAAACTTGTTTTAGATGCTGAAAATAAACCATTTTATTTTCAAGAAAACAAACCCAAGAACAAGGATCATTTATATGTGAAAAGAAGTGCTATCAAAACCAACCATGGGATGTACATGAATACTACCTTTCTTGAACAAGGAATTTAGATGCGGATGAGAGGAGGGAAATGATGTTTCTTGAATGTCTAGTCTTCAAAAGAGGAGACCTCAAGCTTGTATACCCACAAGCTCTTGGAAAGCACCCAACTTGTTAGGAAGTTGACACCAAAGATCCTTCTTACAAAACCTCTAGGTCCGAAAATGGGAGAAGAGAAATGGAGAAGAAGGAGCTTGCATGTGTGAGAGAGAAAGTATGTTGAGTGTCTTAGTTGAACAAGTAAATGTCTTGCATAAAAACAAGACAAAGGAATCCCAATGCAACCACCAAAGGGGCGGCCGAAATTGGGTTCAAAATGGGTTCCCTCCCATTTTGAAAAACACCCTTTTAATTCATTGTTAATCACTAATTAAGTTATATAATTAAACCAATTTTAATCTTATAACTTAAACACTCTTATATTTGATGTTATTTAACTTATTTAAATAACATTACAAATGATATCTCATGAACAAAATATTCATATAATTTGTTCTATCTCAAATGCAATAATTCAGAAAACCCATTTTCTAAATTGGTGTCAAAATTTATTTGCTTGATCATGTCAACAAATAAATATTTATCGGTGTTTGCCTAGCT
This sequence comes from Flaveria sonorensis, assembly GCA_025506505.1. Classification (NCBI taxonomy): domain Eukaryota; kingdom Viridiplantae; phylum Streptophyta; class Magnoliopsida; order Asterales; family Asteraceae; genus Flaveria; species Flaveria sonorensis. The sequence goes on along the minus strand of CM046425.1, from coordinate 12,325,483 downwards.
TGTTATTGGGTATGACCCGACTTGGATCATAACGTACTAACCACATCAATCTTGTATGTGTCTTGGGCATATAAGATCCAACAGACCCTGTCATAAAAACTAAAATTAAAATTAATCATAGCCATTCTTTTACAGAAAGTGTGAAGCATGAAGGGTTGGTTGAAGATTGGGAAAGTGATGATGAAATAGATTTTATGGAAAATAAAAGTTGTAATGAAAAATCTTCATGTAATTCATCATAAGTTATTAATGAAACTTTAGATGTTCTTATTTGTACAAATGTTTGTTCAAAAATGTCTAACAAACAAAAGAAACTGAAATCAAAGATAGATTTTAAGGACAATGAAAGAAAATGAGTCACAATATCAGTATCTGACTTGAAAATTGATTTCAAGAATATATTTGTTTCAAAAGGCAACATTGATAAGGAAGATCATATTCTTAAAGAAACAAATGCTAGTTTCTTTAAGAATAAATCTCCTATTACTGCTAATTCTGTAAAACAAGATGTTTGTAGATCAGGTATCAAAGACACTGGTCCCATTCCAATACCTACGACTCAAAAGGTTAAGCTATAGTTCATGCGTCATCGGCTTCAGATATGAATCAAAAAGCTAGAAAAGATACCTCAATTCTTCCGGAATGATCTAGAACAATTCGTAATGAAAAAGAGCAAAGAGAGACTGTTAAAGAATCAGAAGGCCAAAGAAATACTAAGGCCAGATTCTATGATAATTATGGAAGTTATCATAAACAGTTTGTGCAAAATACACAAGTATCAAATACATATCATAAAATGTATTATTATGTATGTGGCAAACCAAATCATAAGGCTAGAAATTGTCATCATCAACATCAATTGTCAAGCAAACAAAGATTTCACAACTCAATTTCAAATTATAGAAAACTATTATTTTTTAAATACCAAATTCAAAAGGAATTCAAATCAGCCAAATTCTTTTGTTGATAAATGCATTGGTAAAATTAAAACAAATTTGAATAAAGAATAGTCAAACGTGAAATCTTTACATTTTGAAGATAGCATTTCGACTCTAATTCAGAACACATTAAAGAAAATGGGTACACATCTTATTAAACCAATTCAAAAGTTAAAATAAAAGGAAAACAATCTGAGCCTGATATTGTTGAAAATTATGTTTTCAATGATAAAAGAGATATGATATTAAAGTTTGTATCATATTTGGATAAAAACAAAGTGCTCAAGTCAACCATAGCTTGGGTTCCTAAACATGAATAAATTCATTCATATATGCAGGAACAACCAAGACAAGTTATCAACAGTGTTTGGCATGTTGACAGTGGTTGTTCAAGGCACATGACCGGTAATATATCTCTGTTAAACAACATACAACCTTACTATCGAGGATATGTTATTTTTGCAGGAGATAAAGGTGGTAAGATTATAAAGAAAGGTATAGTGACTAATGGTGTGTTAAGCTTTAAAGATATCAATTTTGTTAAGGAACTTAAACATAATTAGCTAAGTGTCTCTCAAATTTGTGACAAAAGACATTCAACACAGTTCATTGATAAAGAATGTCTTATTCTAAAACTTGGATTCGTAATTCTCGATGAATGGATTATGTTGAGAACACCGAGAGACAAAGACACATATTTACTTGACATGAATGGTTCATGTTCACTTGTAACTGTATCTTGATTGTTATCAAAAGCCTCAGAAAGAGATTCAATGTTATGGCATCATCGTCTTGGCCATGTAAACATTAAAAATATGATCAAGTTGGTTAGAGGAAATCAAGTTGTAGGCCTACCATTGAAAGAATTTCAACTTATTAAACATTGTCTATTATGTTCAAAAAGCAAATAACATAAACTTTCTCATAAATCAGTTGCTCATACCAAAATTGACTCCATCCTTCAACTGTTACACATGGATTTGTTTGGTCCAGTTAGCGTTTTGAGTTTAGGATGTCATGCATATTGCTTGGTTATTACTGATGATTTTTCCAGATTTACATAGGTTTTGGTTTTAGCAACCAAAGATGAGACACCTCACTTGCTGATAAAGTTCATGACCCTAGTAGAGAATCAAACTAACATAACCATCAAGTGCATTCAAAGTGATAATGGAACAGAATTCTGCAATCATACACAGAATGAATTTTGTGATTCAAAGGGGATAGTTAGACAATTTAGTTCTACAGGAACTCCACAACAAAATGGAGTTACTGAAAGATGAAATAGAACTTTAATTGAAGCTGCCACAACAATGTTATCAGCACCCAGATTACCATCATTCTTTTGGGCTGAAGCTGTTAACACTGCATGTTATGTTCAGAATCATGTGTTAATCAACAAACAACAAAACATGACTCCTTATGAAATCTTTTTCAAACATAAACCCAAATTCAAAATATGTCAAAACCTTTGGATGTTGTTGTACTTTGTTAAATACATCTGATTCTAAATCCAAATTTGATAAAAAAGCTGATGAATGTTATTTTGTTGGATATTCAGCCAACAAAGTCGCATACCAGGTTTATAATAAAAGAACTAACCAAATAATTGAGTTATTTGATATCGATTGGCACGAATCTAACAAAATAGATGCGGGTTCATCACCTTCATGGGTATATGATTATGCTTCATTAGTTGAAACATTTAATCAATCATATGTTATTTCTAAAGCTAATCCACCTTTGACATCATCAATTCAAGATATCTTTACTGATGATGTTGGATCTATCTCATCTTCAGCAATAAGAAACTCTGTAGATATACCTTCTTCTTCAAATGTCATAGCAGTTCCATATTCAAATTGATCTGATTGATAAAATTCAAGCTCCATAGGTTTCTGATCAAAGTTCATCTTCTACTCAAATTGATCTGATTGATACAATTCAAGTTCCATTTGAAGATTTATCTGTTGATAATGATATTCCTCAAGAGGAAGATATTATGTATCAACCTGACAGAGGGAGCAATGCTGAAGAACCAGTTGTCATATGTCTAATTTAGATGAAATTATTTCTGAAGTTACCATTCCTTAGCTGAGAATTCATAAGGATCATCCAACTGAAGCAAATATTGGTCCTTTATCACAAGGTGTCCGAACTCGAAGTCAATATGGCACAATAAATACATGTTTGTATTCATGTTTTATATCATAAATTATGCCAAAGAACATTAAGAAGACATTAAAAGAAAATAGTTGGGTTAAGGCTATGCAAGATGAACTTATGCAATTCAAGAAGCTAAATGTATGACATCTATGTGAACTTCCAAAAGGTAAGTTGCCGATTGGTATAAAATGGATTGTCAAAAGCAAAATGGATGAAAAGGATGTGATTGTTCATAACAAGGCCAGACTTATTGTTCAATGATTCTATCAAATTGAAGGTCTTGACTATGAAGAAGTATATGCTCTTGTTGCAAGACTAGAAGCTATACGTATTTTTTTGGCTTATGCTTCATATAAGAACTTCAAGGTGCATCAAATGGATGTCAAAACTGTATTCTTATATGGCATGATGAAAGAAGAAACATATGTTTGTCAACCACCTGGTTTTGAAAATCAAGATCATCCAGAGTATGTTTATAAGTTAGAGAAAGCACTCTATGGCTTACATCAAGCACCTCGAGCTTGGTATGCCACCCTCACTGAACATTTGCTTGTAAATGGTTATACATGGGGTCCTATTGATCAAACTTTATTCTTACGGAAGACCGGTGATGATCTTATTCTTGTTCAAGTATATGTCGATAACATTATCTTTGGATCTACCAATGATGATTTATGCAAGGAATTTGAAGCTGTGATGAAAAAGAAATTTGAGATGAGTTCTCTTGGGGAAATGTCATTTTTCTTGGGTATCCAAGTTAAACAAGATGCTAAGGGTATACTCTTACATCAAGAAAAATATGTTCATAGTATCCTCAAGAAGTACAAATTTCAGGACTCCAAGATTGCTCCTACTCCAATGGCTTCTCCTCCAACTTTAACTCCTGATCTCACGGGTGAAGACGTTGATCAGCATTTGTATCAATCAATGATTGGATCTCTGATGTATCTCACTGCCAGCAGGCCAAACATCATGTTTCCTGTTTGTCAGTGTGCACATTATCAAAGTAATCCAAAGGAATCTCATATGAAAGCTGTCAAACGGATTTTCAAATACCTCAAGGGTCAACCAACACTCGGCCTTTGTTATCCTAAAAATTCTGATTTCAATTTATAAGCTTATACTGACAGTGATTATACAGGATGTAACTTGGACAGGAAATCAACAACCGGTGGCTGTTAATTTCTTAGAAATAGGTTGATTTCTTGGCAATGCAAGTAGCAGCAGACGGTATCCACATCCACTGAAGAGGTTGAAAATGTGGCTACATCAAGTTGTTGTTCCCAGATTGTTTGGATTCAGCAACAACGTCTTGATTATGGCCTTAATCTTTATGACACCAAAATTTTATGTAACAACACTGCACTGTTAAACATAGTGAAGAATCCAATCCAACATTCAAAGACAAAACACAGTGACATTCGCATGCACTTTATCCGTGACTATTTTGATCGAAAACTTATCCATTTGGAATTTGTCTCATTAGATGGCAACATTGCTGATTTGTTTACTAAGGCTTTCGATCATTCTAGATTTGGCTTTTTAGTCCAATCTCTGATTAACTTTGGATAATGATTATCCATACACCCTTTCAAAAATATTTTTTTGTTAAAATTGTTATTTCCTTTGCAGATAATCACAATTTTAAGGGGAGAAAATTTGAAAATATCTTGGAAAAGAACTTTGTTCTTAGGGGGTGTAAAAGAAAATTTACAATAAAAATTTTGTTTTATATATTAAGTAAATTAAAATTTTCAAGGATTTATAGTAAATGATAGTACATTTCTTGATTTTGATACATTACATCCTATGGCTTAAAAGAAACTGACATGGATTATGTTTGATATGTTGTAGGCTTGACTTTCAAGACTGAAAAGCACAATGATCTGTGATACACTAAAAGTAAACTCATTATGACTGAAGTGGGTTACTCATCAAGGTTTTATGGTAACACTGATTCCAAGCTAAAACAGATTGAGAGTTATAGTCTAGTCATACTCAAGCCAGTTATTGTCTAATTCTGTGTTTTTTCAGAAGAAATATGAAATATGTAAATATAAATATCAAAAGAAGAAAAAGATATAAAAATCAAAGATCAAAAGAGAAAATGAATATTGACAAAAGAGCAAAAAAATGCCCAAAGGCCATATAGGAATAAAAAATGGCATTATACATAATAATAAAAGATATGACATAAACATACATATTATATGATAAATATTTTCCTTTTTAAGAATATGTTCTGAAACAGGAGGAAAAATCAAAAGATAGGGCATCTAAGTCCGACTTGGCATGTAAGTCCTAAACGTCTTGCGAGGGCGAAACAAAAGTCCTACTGGCTGTTAATAAGTCCTAAAACTTGTTGATATTCAGTGTTCATAAAAGTTTTTTAGGCTAGTTATGCTCTAAATAGATATTATAATAAGGAAAAATATGTCTGAAAAAGCTGATCAGAGTTAAAAGGTTTAAGTCAAATTGGAGTGACTTGAATTCTCAAAAGTGTCTTCAAGCTGGATAAGAGTTCTACAGGATTTTTGATTGTGAGATTCATAGATTTCATGCAACTTAATCTAAATATGATAAGTATCACAGAACATGTGTCCAAGTTAATATTGATGTCTAAGTTTAAAGTGGACATAATATATTGACAATCAACATAACCAGTCTTATTTAAATAAAGCTGGATGATGTTAATGATCGATTTCATAAGAAATAGGATCCTATACTTGAAAATTTACCAAGAACATTTAAGTTATAATTATAAAGAAAATATCAGTTTGTTTTTATGTTAAAGTTTGTTTTTGTTACACTTGTTTTGATTTACAAAATTTTACAAAATTAAGGGATCTTGGATAATTATTGTGACATCCGGTAATTTTCCGTTACCAAACTCCGTTTGTTCCGTTAAGTCTTGCATACACGTGTTGGGAGCACACACTGGTTGTCGTTGAACGTTGGTGACTTAACAGTAATCAGTAATGTTAAATTGATGATAACTAAGTTAACAATGTGATTATTAAGTTATGCTTATGTGATTTGAGTGTTAACTGTAATTTTATCACGTAACGTGAAAACGTGCATATTTATTTCGTGTGTTTTGTCATAAATGGGAATTATGCATGATTGTTATTTGTGATTAATAATAATTGTGTTTAGTAGTTAAAAACTATTTAAAAACTATTCAAAAAGCTTAATTTTTATAAAATACAAATTATAAGGGTTAAAAGGGTAATTATAGATTACTTAATAAAATAAAAATCAAAAACCAAACCCTAAGTACCCTCTTCGGCCGCGACTTCACCTTCAAACCCACACACACTTCGATCATCGACCAAGAACAAGCAAATACCACGATTTGGGTTCGGATTCAAGCAATACATCAAGTTAGAAGCATCAAAGTTCCATTCTTTCTTCGAATCTAAGGGTAATTTCGTGTTTCTTTGGATGTTTGTAGTTAGCCGAGGGTTTGGGGATCGAAATCTGCAATTGATGGTCGAATGATGCCTAATGGTTGATGTTAATGTGTTTGTTAGATAGATTACATGTTAATTAACGTCAAGTATGCGATAAAGGTTGGATTTTTTACAAGTTTTATGGGATTTACATTAAGGCCGAAACCCTAGTTCGAATATTGCAATTGAAAGTCGATTTTTGGTTGTTTGTTGATGTTATTATGTTAGTTAGGTTAGATTGATATTAGTTAACGTCGATTTTACAAGAAAGCCATGATTTGGGTGCATTGTTCGTAGGTTACTAATAATAGTAACTTTATTTTGCATGAATTGGTGATTGGATGATGTGTGAATGTTATGGATGTGTTTGTGATGATGATTAGATGCTAGATGGTTGATATGAATGTTAGGAATTCAAGAATGCATGTTGTAGTTCATACCTTACTAAAGATAGTAACTTTTGGGTATGAAAGTTGATGAATCATGATGATTAGGTGTTGTTGGTCATGTTTAGGTGTTGTCATGGACTTGAAATGGTATATAATTGATGAATTCATGAATGTTGTGTGAGTTTGATGAATTTGGGATGAACTTTCCCAAAAGGGAAACTTTAATTGTGCAAATCCTTGAATTGGATGATTTGAGCATGTTTGGGTTATTAGGATCATGCTAGTGTGTTCATGGATGGGTTCTAAGGTGACTAAATGTGTTGTTTATGTTGTATGAATGTTGATTTGGGTTGTTATCTGTTTTGGCCTGTTGTGATTTGCATGATTTGTATGATATCTAGTTATATGATGATCTAGGTAGTACATGTGGTGGTGATGTGCTATATGTAATCAAGTGGTATGTTGATCATGTATGATATGCTGTTGTGTTAGTTTAATGAATTATCACCTATAATGTCACCAACGGGTCCAACGGGTCAACTGGGTCAAATGTGTCTTGTATTCTTAAACCTTGAGTTCCTTGGTTTGTAGAGCACTTAGGGTTTCGTGTTGTTTTTGTGCACACGTACTTATGTACTCTTGTATTCTAGGTGACCTTTGAAGGTTGTCTTTCCTTCTTTCTTTCAAGTTAAACTCTAAGTTAATTCTTGCGCATACCAGGTGAGTTCTTGCCCCACTCTTTTTACATAAATCTCTTTTGGGGGAGATGGCATACTGTTTACAAACGCTTTTATTTATGAGTGTGTATAATATTGATATAGTGTTGTTTACCATGGAAAGTCCTCACACTTTCGGATTGTTAATATTGAATAGCGGGGAAATCTTGGGTAGTACTACTGGGTCTGACGAGCCCCACCTGTGCGACTCGAGGTCAAACGGGTGCAATTTTGTCCTATCACATATTCGTCACGACCTGGTAAGTCGTGACGGGAGGCAACAAACGTATCACAGTCAGCTTCAATCGCGAGATCACTATGATTGATATTTTTATGTTAATAGACTAGCTATCTATTGCAATACACTACTTATGCTCTGAAAACTATTGATTGGTTTATATTTTAACGCAAACTCTTGAACTCACCAACCATGTGTTGACTTGTTTAGTATGCTATTCTCAGGTTAAGGTTGCCAGTTGCCTAGGAGCACGCACGTCAGCATTGTTGAGTTGTCTACATTTGCATTGTTTACAAATTGGGATTATTTTCATTTTATACATTTGTGTTTGGGGCGCGTTTGTTTTGCGCATTCTCGTTACATATTACTTGTTTTGGGTTTTCCAGTTTTAAAAACGCTTCCGCAGTATTTTAAACGTTGACTCTGGTTTTGTTTATTAATCATATAGAGTCGTTCTTGGTAACTAATGACTGAGATCCTGGTATGTCACGCGCCTCGCGGTAAAACCCCGCACGCGGATTTTGAGGGTGTGACAGATTGGTATCAGAGCCATTGGTTATAGGGAACTAGGTTGCATACACACACTAGACTATAACCGCACAGTTGTTAGTTACTTATCGTTTACTCTCCTTACTGTATACTCATTGGCATACGCAACACGTACTTCGCAGCATGGCATCGTCGTCCAGGAATTTAGGCAAGAGACCTGCACGATCTGAATCACCTCCTACATCTCCCGTACCTGATAGGGGATCTAACTGGCCACGACATCCTTATCCTCGCGGCGAGATAGACTGGGATCAGCCTTTCGTACCTCCTGAGCTCGATCCTCCGCGTAACTGGGATTTCTACCCCACTTACGTTAACCGTATGGCTTATAGAGAACGCGTACCACCAGTAGCACCTACACGACCTAGGACTAGGTCATCAACCGCCTCTACTTTGCCTACACTTCCTACCTTGAGCATCCCTCTGGAGCAGGCATTTGCAGCCCTAGTAGCCACACTGGACACAGAGCGACAGCGGATTAGAGGACTCACTGACGAGAACTCTGCGATACGATCTGAGATGCGTCAGCTGCGTTACCAAGTAGATACGCTTCAGGAGCGACTTTCGATGGCCATTGGTGGACATCATACTCTGGCAGGTAACGTGGTAGCACTTGGTGAGCGCATGGATGCACAGGATCACCATAACATGGAGATTGATAATAGGTTCGTTGGTTTAGAGGCACAACTAGCAGCACTTCAGATTGCTGAAGCTCCTGCACCTTTGGTGGACCCTGATGAGGAAGACCCAGAAGAAGAACCCGAGGAAGCCCCCGAAGAAGAACCAGTAGAGATGGATGAGGACAGTGATGGATCTGATATACTGGACTGATCCTACTTTTAAATGACTTAGACTATGTAGTGTTTCTTTTCTTTGAAACCTATGTGGGAAGGGTTGTTTCCCACCCAACTGACAAACTTAAATTTTGACATTGATGGAATATTTTGTGACTCAATTACAATTTATTTATCTTTGATTATTATTTCTGTTATAAACGTTGTGGTTGTGGTAAATTCGTTATTTCTTATTGTTTACTGTACTTTGATGAGATTAATGTGTTGGATGTTACTCATTATTGTAATTGTGAATTTTAAAGTGAAATATGGACGCACGTGGAAGAGGACGTGGGCGTGGTCGTGGACGTGGCGCCGGAGGCCGTGGAGCCGGAGCCATAAACATGACGCCTGCGGAATTGGCAGCATTGATTAATGAACACGTTCAGGCGGCAGTGGCTGCTGCCCAACCTGGACAACCAGCAGGTAAATGATAGCAAGAGGTTAAACTGATTTCCTAGTTATTTGTCTAGGATATCTGACTAATGTTGGGATTGTCAAAACAGGACCACCACCATGTACCTACAAGTCCTTCATGGACTGTAAACCTCATACCTACAGCGGGACGGAAGGGGCTGTAGGGCTTGTAAGGTGGTTTGAGAAGACAGAGTCGGTTTTTGCGAAATGCAACTGCCCGCCTGCTGATCAGGTGAAGTATGCCACAGGGACGTTGGAAGGCGCAGCACTCTCTTGGTGGAATGCCCAGGACAAATGTTGGGTCAAGCCATGGCCAATGAACTACCTTGGGATGAGTTTAAGGGAATATGACTGAAGAATACTGCCCCCGAAACGAAGTGCAGAAACTGGAAATTGAGTTCTGGCAACTCAAAATGCAAGGCTCAGAAATTGAAGCCTACACGACTCGTACTCATGAGTTAGCCACTTTATGTCCAGGGATGGTGAATGAAATGCACAAGAGGGTGGAGCATTATATACGGGGATTGGTGCCTGAAATTCAAAGTATGGTAACTGCTTCTAACCCCACTACCATACAACAAGCAATCCGAACAGCCCACAGGCTGACTGACCAGGCAGTTGAGCAAGGTCGGTTACCTAAACGGGGTGCGGTGGCAAGCGTGCCCGACCAGAAACGCAAGTGGGATGGTTCAAGCAACAAGGGATCGTCATCCAGTAGCCAATCTCAACCTCAACAACAGCAGCAAAATCAGCAACAGCAACGGAAGTTCGATAACAACCGAAGCTTCAACCAGCGACTCATTCAAATCAAGGACCCGGTGGGTATGGTGGAAGACTGCCGAAGTGCAACCGGTGTAACTACCACCATGTGGGCCGATGTGATAACTTCAAGTGTCAACGTTGTGGGAAGATTGGTCATGCAGCCAAAGACTGTCGGGGTGAACTGATGAAGAAGCCTCAACAATCGCAAGAAACTCCGAAAGGTTGTTTTGAGTGCGGAAAAGAAGGTCATTACAAACGCAACTGTCCCCAACTTAAGAGGAATGGTAATGGTAACAACAACAATGGGAACAACAACAATAATAACAACGGCAATAACAATAACAACAACAATGGTAATGGCAACAACAATGGAGGCAATAACAACAATGGAGCCAAAGGAAGAGCCTTCGTCATTGGCTCAGGTGAGGCTCTAAACGATCCTACAACAGTAACTGGTAAATTTTCGGTTAATGGTTGTTTTGCTACTGTATTATTCGATACCGGAGCCGATAGAAGTTTCGTGTCCACTAGGTTCTGTAGTCTTTTAAGTGATATGCCCTCAGCCTTAGAATCTAAATACACCGTAGAGTTAGCTGACGGTACACAGATTCACGTAACGCATATTCTTAGAGACTGCAAGATAGAGCTTGCTGGTCATATATTCACCATAGATCTCATGCCTGTTACGTTAGGAAGCTTTGATGTGGTAGTAGGCATGGATTGGCTTTCCGATAAAGCAAGCGGAAGTCATATGCCACGAAAAGATCATACGGATTCCCCTTGGTGAAGAAGTCCTTACGGTCAGAGGTGATAGGAGTGGTGCGGTGATAGGCATCATCTCGTTTATGAAAGCACAAAAGTTGTTACGAAAGGGTCGACTGGCCATATTAGCACTCGTCACAGATAAACAGACGAGGAAAAGAAGATAGAGGATATCCCCGTAGTTCGTGAGTTTCTCGAGGTGTTTCCGGAAGACCTTCCTGGATTACCGCCTCATCGTCAAGTTGAATTCCAGATTGAGTTGACTCCAGGAGCCGCTCCAATTGCGAGAGCACCATACCGGTTAGCTCCGAACGAACTGCAAGAATTATCCGCCCAACTCCAAGAACTGTTGGATAAAGGGTTTATCCGACCGAGTTCGTCACCCTGGGGAGCGCCAGTTCTATTTGTGAAGAAGAAGGATGGTACATTTAGAATGTGTATCGACTATAGGGAACTGAACAAGGTTACTATCAAGAATAGATATCCCTTACCTCGTATCGATGATTTGTTTGATCAACTGCAAGGATCAAGCTATTACTCCAAGATTGATCTGAGGTCTGGGTATCATCAGCTGAGAGTTCGAGAAGAGGACATCTCGAAGACTGCTTTCCGTACACGATATGGTCACTATGAATTTTTGGTCATGCCATTTGGGTTGACGAATGCACCAGCAGTATTCATGGACCTCATGAATCGCGTGTGCAAACCCTATCTTGATCAGTTTGTTATCGTCTTTATTGATGACATACTGATATACTCAAGACCGAGGAAGAACATGAGAAGCACTTACGTTTAATCTTGGAATTACTTAGAAAGGAACAACTGTATGCAAAGTTTTCTAAGTGTGATTTCTGGATACGTGAGGTACAATTCTTGGGTCATATTGTCAACGAGAAGGGAATACATGTTGATCCTGCTAAGATTGAAGCGATAAAGAATTGGTCTGTTCCTAAGACACCGAGTGAGATACGACAATTCCTTGGATTAGCGGGATATTATCGACGATTCATTGAAGGATTCTCTAAGATTGCACAACCTCTCACAGCCTTGACTCACAAGGGAACGACGTACAAATGGGGTGAGAGTCAGGAATCTGCTTTTCAGTTGCTGAAACATAAATTGTGTAGCGCACCAATATTAGCGTTACCGGATGGTAGTGATGATTTCGTAGTCTATTGTGACGCTTCTATTCAAGGACTTGGATGCGTCCTGATGCAGCGGGATAAAGTGATAGCATACGCCTCTAGACAGTTGAAGATTCATGAGAAGAACTATACCACCCATGATTTGGAACTGGGTGCGGTAGTGTTTGCCTTGAAGATCTGGAGACATTACTTGTACGGTACCAAATGCACCATTTACACCGATCACAAGAGTCTTCAGCATATCTTTGAGCAAAAGAGTTGAATATGAGGCAAAGACGCTGGGTGGAATTGTTAAACGACTATGATTGTGCTATTAAATACCACCCGGGGAAGGCAAATGTAGTTGCTGATGCGCTGAGTAGAAAAGAGACTGCTAAGCCTCGACGAGTGCGAGCTCTGCAACTAACGATTAGTACGCAATTACCCGAACAAATCCGTGATGCTCAAACTGAAGCTCTGAAAGTAGAAAATATGAGTTTAGAAGGGTTACGAGGAATGGAAAAGCAATTAGAAGTAAAGCCGGATGGGATTCGTTATTTCATGGATAGACTATGGGTACCTCTCCACGGAGACCTGAGAGACTTGGTGATGAGTGAGGCTCACAAGTCCAAGTATTCTATACATCCTGGATCTGACAAGATGTACCACGATTTGAAGGCGCACTATTGGTGGCCTAACATGAAAGCAGATGTAGCTACTTATGTGAGCAAGTGTCTGACCTGCTCAAAGGTAAAGTGGAGTATCAGAAACCATCTGGATTATTACAACAACCCGAGATCCCTATGTGGAAGTGGGATCAAATATCAATGGATTTTATTACTAAGTTACCTCGTACTTCTACGGGTTGCGATACAATATGGGTTATCGTGGATCGATTGACAAAATCTGCTCATTTCCTAGCGATAAAGGAAACAGATAAGATGGAGAAGTTAACCCGACTTTATCTGAAGGAGATCGTTTCGAGGCATGGAGTACCAATCTCAATTATTTCTGATCGCGATTCTCGTTTCACATCACACTTCTGGCAGTCGTTGCAGAAAGCTTTAGGTACACGATTGGATATGAGTACTGCTTATCATCCACAGACTGATGGTCAAAGCGAGCGTACTATACAGACTTTGGAGGACATGTTACGTGCTTGTGTGATTGATTTCGGGAATAACTGGGAAGTTCACCTACCGTTGGTGGAATTTTCTTACAACAACAGTTATCACACTAGTATAAAGGCAGCACCTTTTGAAGCTTTGTATGGGAGAAAGTGTAGATCACCAGTTTGCTGGGCTGAAATTGGTGATAGTCAATTAACGGGTCCTGAGTTAGTACACGAGACAACTGAGAAGATTGTTCAGATAAGAAACCGCATGGCCGCAGCGCGAGACAGACAGAAAAGCTATGCTGACAAACGACGAAAACCTTTGGAATTTCAGATAGGTGACAAAGTTTTATTAAAAGTCTCACCATGGAAAGGCGTAGTTCGGTTTGGTAAACGAGGAAAGCTAAATCCGAGATACGTTGGACCATTTGAGATAGTGGAAAGAATTGGTCCAGTGGCTTATCGACTAGCTTACCTGATTCATTGAGTGGAATCCATGATGTATTCCATGTTTCAAATCTAAAGAAATGTTTAACGGATGAAACGATGGTCGTACCACTGGAAGAAGTTCAAGTAGATGAACAACTACGCTTCATTGAGGAACCGGTCGAGGTGATGGATCGTGAGGTGAAAACGCTTAAGCAAAGCAAGATACCCATCGTCAAAGTTCGTTGGAACTCGAGACGTGGACCAGAATTCACGTGGGAACGTGAAGATCAAATGAAGCTTAAGTATCCTCAGCTATTTGAAAGGACGATGCCAGCCGGCGAAGGTATTGATTAAATTTCGGGACGAAATTTCTTTCAACATGGGGATGATGTGACAACTCATCCAAAACTCACACGATTTCGATTTCCTTGTGCCAATGCAGTAGACCAGTGATGGAACACTCACCATGTAACGCAATTTTCGGGACGAAAATTCTTTCAACATGGGGATAATGTGACATCCGGTAATTTTCCGTTACCAAACTCCGTTTGTTCCGTTAAGTCTTGCATACACGTGTTGGGAGCACACACTGGTTGTCGTTGAACGTTGGTGACTTAACATAATCAGTAATGTTAAATTGATGATAACTAAGTTAACAATGTGATTATTAAGTTATGCTTATGTGATTTGATGTTAACTGTAATTTTATCGCGTAACGTGAAAACGTGCATATTTATTTCGTGTGTTTTGTCATAAATGGGAATTATGCATGATTGTTATTTGTGATTAATAATAATTGTGTTTAGTAGTTAAAAACTATTTAAAAACTATTCAAAAAGCTTAATTTTTATAAAATACAAATTATAAGGGTTAAAAGGGTAATTATAGATTACTTAATAAAATAAAAATCAAAAACCAAACCCTAAGTACCCTCTTCGGCCGCGACTTCACCTTCAAACCCACACACACTTCGATCATCGACCAAGAACAAGCAAATACCACGATTTGGGTTCGGATTCAAGCAATACATCAAGTTAGAAGCATCAAAGTTCCATTCTTTCTTCGAATCTAAGGGTAATTTCGTGTTTCTTTGGATGTTTGTAGTTAGCCGAGGGTTTGGGGATCGAAATCTGCAATTGATGGTCGAATGATGCCTAATGGTTGATGTTAATGTGTTTGTTAGATAGATTACATGTTAATTAACGTCAAGTATGCAATAAAGGTTGGATTTTTTACAAGTTTTATGGGATTTACATTAAGGCCGAAACCCTAGTTCGAATATTGCAATTGAAAGTCGATTTTTGGTTGTTTGTTGATGTTATTATGTTAGTTAGGTTAGATTGATATTAGTTAACGTCGATTTTACAAGAAAGCCATGATTTGGGTGCATTGTTCATAGGTTACTAATAATAGTAACTTTATTTTGCATGAATTGGTGATTGGATGATGTGTGAATGTTATGGATGTGTTTGTGATGATGATTAGATGCTAGATGGTTGATATGAATGTTAGGAATTCAAGAATGCATGTTGTAGTTCATACCTTACTAAAGATAGTAACTTTTGGGTATGAAAGTTGATGAATCATGATGATTAGGTGTTGTTGATCATGTTTAGATGTTGTCATGGACTTGAAATGGTATATAATTGATGAATTCATGAATGTTGTGTGAGTTTGATGAATTTGGGATGAACTTTCCCAAAAGGGAAACTTTAATTGTGCAAATCCTTGAATTGGATGATTTGAGCATGTTTGGGTTATTAGGATCATGCTAGTGTGTTCATGGATGGGTTCTAAGGTGACTAAATGTGTTGTTTATGTTGTATGAATGTTGATTTGGGTTGTTATCTGTTTTGGCCTGTTGTGATTTGCATGATTTGTATGATATCTAGTTATATGATGATCTAGGTAGTACATGTGGTGGTGATGTGCTATATGTAATCAAGTGGTATGTTGATCATGTATGATATGCTGTTGTGTTAGTTTAATGAATTATCACCTATAATGTCACCAACGGGTCCAACGGGTCAACTGGGTCAAATGTGTCTTGTATTCTTAAACCTTGAGTTCCTTGGTTTGTAGAGCACTTAGGGTTTCGTGTTGTTTTTGTGCACACGTACTTATGTACTCTTGTATTCTAGGTGACCTTTGAAGGTTGTCTTTCCTTCTTTCTTTCAAGTTAAACTCTAAGTTAATTCTTGCGCATACCAGGTGAGTTCTTGCCCCACTCTTTTTACATAAATCTCTTTTGGGGGAGATGGCATACTGTTTACAAACGCTTTTATTTATGAGTGTGTATAATATTGATATAGTGTTGTTTACCATGGAAAGTCCTCACACTTTCGGATTGTTAATATTGAATAGCGGGGAAATCTTGGGTAGTACTACTGGGTCTGACGAGCCCCACCTGTGCGACTCGAGGTCAAACGGGTGCAATTTTGTCCTATCACATATTCGTCACGACCTGGTAAGTCGTGACGGGAGGCAACAAACGTATCACAGTCAGCTTCAATCGCGAGATCACTATGATTGATATTTTTATGTTAATAGACTAGCTATCTATTGCAATACACTACTTATGCTCTGAAAACTATTGATTGGTTTATATTTTAACGCAAACTCTTGAACTCACCAACCATGTGTTGACTTGTTTAGTATGCTATTCTCAGGTTAAGGTTGCCAGTTGCCTAGGAGCACGCACGTCAGCATTGTTGAGTTGTCTACATTTGCATTGTTTACAAATTGGGATTATTTTCATTTTATACATTTGTGTTTGGGGCGCGTTTGTTTTGCGCATTGTCGTTACATATTACTTGTTTTGGGTTTTCCAGTTTTAAAAACGCTTCCGCAGTATTTTAAACGTTGACTCTGGTTTTGTTTATTAATCATATAGAGTCGTTCTTGGTAACTAATGACTGAGATCCTGGTATGTCACGCGCCTCGCGGTAAAACCCCGCACGCGGATTTTGAGGGTGTGACAATTATAAACACTTAGTTAAACATACTATTACTCATAACAAATCAAATGGTTTAACAAACTAAATAAATTTGAAAAATTTGAAAATTTTAAAAGTTCAAAGGAAAATGAACTTCTCGCGTGCGAGAAGTTCAAATTGTGTGAAATGTTATGCGACTAGTTGAACTAGTCGCATGCAAAAAGTACAAAGAAGCGAAAAGTCTGTGTGTGCGAAAGCTCTGACTTCTCGCACGAGAAGTGGCTATAAAAAGTACAGTTGTGCGAGAAGTGAAACACTCGCACGAAAACTCTCTGTCATTCACTCTCTCAAAACTTCTAAGTGTTCGAACGTTATTTGTTTTGATATTATTGCTCATTGTGGCGTCCATTGATTCTAAAGTGATTGATAAGGTATTTTGATGTTAATAGATTAGATTTGAGTGTGTTTGATTCATGACCGAAAGGTAAAGAACTCATACACTTAAAATTGAACAAAATTAAACATCTTAAACCTTAATATTGACTTAATCAACACCTAATGAACATCTTTTAACTGTTGAAACACTCTGAAAATGCCTAATTTGAAAAACTAAAATCATAGAACTATTCGCATGCGATAAGTATGATGAATATGAATAGGCACGAGGACTTTCAAATTTCACACAAAACTGTTCACCTGTATAGTAGACTTGTCGCGCGAGAAGTTGACTTCTGGTCAAATTCAGTTTCATGTGAATACCTATCTCATAGCGCGAGAAGTTGAATCTGAAAACTTAACTTTTCGCATGCGATTACTTGAGCTTTCACGTGAGAAGTTTAAATTTTTCAAAATTTTTCCAAGTTTGAAAATTTTATTGTGTACTTATACAAGTTCAACTAATTTTTCAGATAGCAAGACCAATGGTTTTCAACAAGAACCATAATGCAATAGCTTACCTTGGAGATGTTCCAAAGGATAAGGCATTGTTCATAATATTGATTGATGGACTTAAGACATCTAGGATCCATCATGCTATTACTTCTAAGCCCACTATCTACACAAATGTAGTCGATCAATTTTGGCTAACAACAGCCAATGAGAGGGATGAGTAGGGTGAACCATTATAGCTGCTATAATGAATGGAATGAGAGTAGTTATTACTACTAAGGTGATCAATACTGTTTTACTATTGGAAGATCAGCCTACTGCGCCAGTCAAGATAGTTGATGATGTGGCAAGGGATTGTTTGAAGAGAATGGGTTACGATCACTGATATCTTTCACTCGAGAAGAAGTACTTACCTCCATTCTAGAAGTACTTATTTCTTATGGTGATTCACTGCCTTAGTAATCTAAAGGCTGGCATGGATAGCCTTAGTGTAGTGTTCGGATCCCTGCTGATATCACTAGTTGATGATCTACCATACAACATATCCAAAGATATCTTCTCAGAGATGCAAAAGTATGTGATAGCTACTGTGGGGAAGAAGTTCATTATTTACCCCCAATTTATATAGCTGATAGTGAATGCTGCTCACCCTGAGCTAGAAGTATCTGATTCATCTACCTATGTCGTTATGGTGATGAAGAAAGATATATTCACTTACTTATTGGGAGCAAGAGGAATGCCTGGGATGGTAATCATTTTGCCAAGCTTGTCAGATTTATTGAGGGTTATCAGGAAGAAGCTCAACAACCTAAAGAAGTGGCTCCTCAAGCTGATACAACTGGTCCATCTACCAATACTGCTTAAGAGGGTCAAGAAAGTTCACAACCAGCTGACATGTCAATAAGTGCTGAGATTGATTCATGGTTTAGTTCTGGGAGTGAAACAGATACTGACCAGATGGGGAACATGCCATATGTATTGCAAGAACTTTCCAAAGTGCAAGAAACACCTACTAAATGCACTGCTAAGGAACATGATGCTAATTTTGTTCATGAGGATTCACTAACAACTTGGGGAAGGAAGAAAGGAATGGCCTAGAAAACTGCTGAAAGTCCATGCGGGAGGGGTAGAGGACGAGGTGTGTTGCGTAAGCATTGGACCCCAATGACCATTGTGTCGACTAATGAAGAAGTTCCTATGTCTGAGACTCCAGTCACAGCTAGTGAGGGTACACCTATAGAGACTCCAGTGATCGTTACAGAGTCAACTACTGTAACATCATCTGCCATGCCCACTTCTGATGATGTGTTGAGTACTCCTCTTAGAGACCAAGGATTTGATGAGTTGGTAGGGATGGAAGATTTTCTCAGCACTCCTCTTACATAAAGACAAGGTGCTAGTGCTTCAACTAGTTCACCTACATCTGTTACTCTTGAGCACAGAGTAAGTACTTTAGAGAAGGATATGTTGGAGAAAACCCAAACGATTGATGATCTGCAGAGATAGATGTTTGAAAAAGATTGGAGGATCAAGAATCTTGAACATGAGCAACAATTCATATTCAACTATGTTCAAATTCTAGAGCAGAACATCAGAGATCTCACTTCTCGTGTTCCTTTTTCGTTTACTCAACAACAAACCATGGAAGTTGGAGAATTAAGTGGACAACAAACTACTGATCTCGAAGTTGCCCATGACCCTACAGATACTACAGAGCATGATGTTGATCCTGTTGTTACAGAAAGGACAATAGAGACTGCTGATGTTGATCAAGAGCCATCTACCACTGTTCATATTACGGCTATTAAGGATCAACCTGTAGTTTATACTAGCGAGGAATTTGCAGAGCCAGAGCATGACATACCAATCCCTGAGCCTACTAATGATGATGGTGACCTAGGGATGGTAAATTTTAGTTATGATGAGGAGGATGATCTTCATGATGTAAGGACCTAGTCTTATGGATTACAATATCAAATGAAAAGCAAAAAAATCAATTCATGCGAGATGTACAAGGATGCTAGAACTCCAAAATGATTGATGAAGAACTTATCATGCGAGAATTTGGAGCTTCCACGCGAGAACTTAATGTTCTCGCGCGAGAACATCTAGACAGTATTTATAGATGTTTTTCCTTTGTATTTTAGGATGTGTGTTCATTTTGTAAAAGTTCTCTGTGTATGGATCAGTACAATATGTAGATCTATCTCGTAATAAAAATGTGGAATATTGACATTACTATTAAGATTGAATCAATGGATGAACAAGAACACAAGATGTAAATAACTTTGAGTAGAATTGCTCTCTGATTTGATTACAAGATACAATAAATGCAAAATCAGGAAATGAAAAAAGCTAACTAATTACATTAAAAAACTCCTATTTATACAAAATTAAGAGTTCTCGCGCGAGTCACTAGTTCTCGCGCGACTTGATATTGTCGCGCGAGAACCAGTTTTCGCGTGACAACTTTACTTCTCGAAAAGACTTGATCTTCTTATCTTGATTTGATTTTTTGAGTCTCTAGGTTCAACCCCTACGATCTCCCCCTAGGCTTGGTAAATCAATGTTGTTAGAAGTCCACATCATCAACTTGATAGTTGCCCCCATAAGCGTACATCTTGTTATTCAGGGCCTTCATGATCATCCAACCAAATTGTGCTACTATGAAATGTATAGATTCATCAGCTGCAATTAGACAAGCCTGCAACTTCATCAAATCTTCCTTTCCAAATTTGAGCAAATTCACAGGGTCGATGACACAGTATTCCTTATCTTCACACTTTATCAACGCATGGCTCGTCTCCTTTTCACAACTCCACCCCTTAAGCTTTGACAAGCTATTAATTGGCACGGGAGCATGAATAGGGATCTTCTTTGCATACCTCGGATGTCTATAAACCCTTATCTTCATAGGCTTGTTAGAGTTTTGATCAATCCGGGTCTCATCTTCAATGACCTTAGATTTAGCAGTTTTGAAGTCTTTGAAGTTGGTTTTACTTTGCTTCCATATCATATTTTTGATCCAGTTTGCGTTACAGTAGTTACTAGTGTTTATGAATAGAACCTGACCCATGGCATATAAATCTGATGCTCGTAGAGTAAGAAAGTCGTGTTCGTCTTGGAAATACTTAATCGCTCCACCCTTTCTCTTCACTACATACATCTTCTTTTCTTCATCGTAAACCTTGCTAATAATAGGTTCTGAGTTCCCGTACCTTGTGAAAGGTTTGGAATGCCTCAATGTGTGAATATAAGCTGGTGGGGGAGGAGCTGCAACGGTTAAGTTCCCGACCTGACGCACAACACTTTTACCAGTAACATCAGCTGTCTCGTCAGTCGTTTGTTGATTGTTTGTCTCTCCTATGATCTCCCTTCTTCAATCAAAGTGTCTGAAAACAAGTCTTTAATATTGTTTCCAAATATATCAGTATACTCTATTCCTTCTTCCAAATTATCAAAACTCCCAAACTCTTCTTCTTTCTCCCTCAGCAATGATCTTTTGCTGGAATGTATAGAATTCTCTTTCATATGCCGCTTCTTTAGCAGGGTCTAATGGTGTGTACTCAACTGTATCATCAGGACTTGGTTCAGAGACATTTTCAGTACCTGATGATCCAGCAGTACTTGTAGTAGCACCTATATCTCCCCCCTGATCATCATCATCATCATTTCCATCATCATCTCCTCATCATTATCACCAGCATCATCATCTTCATCATCATCCTCATCACCATCTCCACTTGAATCATAATCAATCAAATCTAAACCTTCATCTTCATCATCTACTAGGTTAGGAATAGGCATCATATGCTTAGGCTCCACAAATGCCTCTCCAGTGAAAACTACAGGTTAGTCCTCAGTAGTCATATGAATATCAATGGTAGGTGACTCTTGACCAACATCAGCAGTCTCTGTTGTCCCTTTTTGAACAACAAGATCAACAAGATGCTCTGTAGTAGTAATCGGATCTTCAGCAGGTTCAGGACTAGCAGGTTGTTGTCCACTACTTTCTCCAAATTCTATGGTCTGTTGTGTAAATAAAAAAGACACATGATAAATGAGATCTCTCAGATTCTACATAGCTGAAAATGAACGTTTGCTGATGTTCAAGACCCTTGATCCATTCATCCTTCTCAGACAATTGTCTCTGTAGATCATCTATCATCTGAGTCTTCTCCAACATCTCTCTCTCCAAATTACGTACACGTTCATCAAGAGTGATAATTTGAAGCACTAGCACCCTGTCTATGCTCAGGAGGATTGTTGATGAAGTCTTCCATATAGATAGTCTCCTCAGTAACCTAATCTCTTGGAGGTGTGCTCAACACATCAGCAGTCATAGTAGGCATATCAAATGGAATATCTATTAGTATAGCCTCACTAACTGTGACTGGAGTCTCAAAAATAGGTATATCATCCTCAATCGACTCAGTGGTCACGGGGGTCCGACCTTTTCTCAGCACGCCACATCCTCTACCCCTACCATGAGGACTTTCTCCCGCTCTTCTCACCATCCTCTTCCTTCTTCCCCTAGTGACAGGTGTTTCTTCAGGAATAAAATTAGCATCACGTTCCTTAGAAGTGCATTTGGCAAGAGTTTCACGCACTCTGGGACGTTCTTGCAACATATAAGGTACGTTCCCAATCTGATCACTATCAGTCTCACTCCTTGAACTGAACTAGGAATCTATGTATATCAGTTCCCCTTGGCTGTGAACTCTCAGTGATATCTTCAGGCATAGTATTAGAAAGGCCAGCTTGTTTAGCTTGTGTGGCCACTTCTTCTGTCTCTTGTTCTTCTGGCCGAAAACCCTCAACAAACCTTCCCAGTTTAGTAAAATTAACTCCATCCCATGCATTTCCTCTTGCACCCATAAGATAAGTGAAAATATCCTTCTTTATCATCATGACAGCATAGGTAGATGAATTGGATATTGCTAACTCAGGATGAGCATCATTCACTATAAGCTGTATAAATCGTGGGTACATCACAAACTTCTTCCCTACAATAACTATCACATTCTTCTGCAACTCAGCAAAGATAGCTTTGGATATGCTGAAAGGGAGTTCATCAATAAGTGATATCAGCAGTGATCCAAAAACAACACTTAGACTATCCATGCTAACGTTTAGATTGCTGAGGCAATTGATAACCACATGAAATAAGTACCTCCAAAATGGTGGAAGATACTTCTTCTCAAGAGATGGATATCTATGATCATATCCCATTCTTTTAAGGCAGTCTCATACAACATCATCATCAATCTTCACAGGTGAGTTGGGTTGATCCTCAAGCAATAACACACTGTTGATCACTTCAGCTGTGATAACAACCCTCTTCCCTTTCATAGTAGCTGAAATACAGGGCTCACCATCCTGATCGGTCTCATTAGCTGTGTCTCCTAAAACAGATCAATGACATCAGTGAAAATAGTAGGATTAGCCGAAATGGCATAATGTATCCGAGATGTCTTCAGCCTATCAATAAGAGATCTAAACAAGGCTTTGTCATCTGGTATACCTCTCAAATTCGCCACAACATTATAGCTTTTGTTAAAAACCAATGGACGTGCCATCTGAAACATAAAACCAACTTAATAAGAACAAAGATATTTCATACCACTAATTCAAATTAAAACAGAAAATCACACTTAGAAAAATTTTTGAAAAATGGAACTTCTCACGCGAAAACATCAGCTTCTCACGCGAAAGCTTTAAGTTTCAGACTTAACTTCTCGCGCAACAACATAGGTTTTTCCTTGAAACTGTAAGTGACTAAAAGTCAACTTCTCACGCGACAAGTCAAATCTCATGCGAATAGTTTTGTGCAAGTTTGAAAGTTCTCGCATCTGTTCATATTCATCCTACTTTTCGCATGGGAAAAGTCTGTGAGATTTTAGAAACTTCAATTGATCAATTTTAGAGTGTTTCAACAATTAAAACTTGATTAATAGGTGTCGCCTAAGTCATTTTAAAGGTTTAACATTTTAATTTTTCCAATTTATTATGTATTCGTCAAATGAACTTTCGGTCAAATATCAAACACATTCAAATCTGAACAAAATCATCTATATACCTTGTAAAACACTAATTGATCACAATGCGAAGTAGATGGACTCTAAAATCAAAGTTTAGCAGATTTCTACACTTAGAATTTTGAGAGAGAAATTTTTGAAGTTTTCGTGTGATAAATGATACTTTTTGCACAATTGTAGTATTTAAAGTACTCTGACTTCTCGCGCGAGAAGTCAGAGTTCTCGCATACTGAGACTTTTCGCACCTGTTGAACTTTTCGCATGTTTTTGAACTTTTTGCATGCGACAAGTTCATTTGACTTTTAAAATTTTCAACTTTTTAATTTTTCAACTTTCAATGTTAATTAACTTATTAAGCCTTTTGATTTGTTATGAAGAAGATTATGTTTAACTAAGTGTTTACAATTATTCTAACACCCTTAATTTTGTAAAAGATATAAAATTGAAACAAGTATAAAAACATATGTAAACAAACAATATTGACTAACTAATTATTTACTTAACTATTTTTGTTAAATTTTCAAGTACAAGATCATATTTCTTAGAAATCGATCATTACCATCATCCAGATATATTATAAATGGAACTGGTTATGGTGATTGTCAATATATTGTGTCCAGTTTAAACTTAGACTTCAAGTTTACTTAGACACATAAGCTGTGATATTTATCATCTTTTGATTAAATTATATGTCTTCAGTGTGTCCCACAATCAAAAATCCTGTAGAACCTTATCCAACTACAAGACACTTTAAAGATTTCAAGTCACCCTATTTGACTTCAACCTTTCACTTCTGATCAGCCTTTTTAGAAAGAATTTTCTAATATAATATCTAAAATGAGCATAACTAGCCTGAGAAACATTTCTGAACACAAAATATTAACAATTTTTAGGACTTATTAACAATCAGTAGGACTTATGTTTTTTCCGTCACAAGACGTTTTGGACTTACATGCCAAGTCCGACTTACATGCCCCATCTTTTAAATTTTGCCTCTTGTGTCAGAACATATTCTGAAAAGGAAAAATATTTATCATATAGTATGTATGTCTATGACATATCTTTTATTAATGTGCTCATTGGCATCTTTTATTCATATATGGCCTTTTGGCTTCTTTTTGCTTCTTTCGTTTGTTTTTCTCTTTTGTATTTTGTTTTCATTTGTATATCTATTTTTTTATTTTGATTTTTTTAAATATATATACAATATCTGAAAGAAACTGGATCAGAAAGTAACTGGCTTGAGTATGACCAGACTATAACTCTCAGTCTGTATTAGCATTGAATCAGAGTTACCACAAAACCTTGATGAGTTACCCACTTCAGTCATAGATAGTTACTTTCAGTGCATCACAGAACATAGTGCTTTTCATTCTTGAATGTCTAGCCTATCAACATATCAAACATAATCCAAGTCAGTTTCTTATAAGCCTTAGGATTCTACGATTCAAAATCAAGAAATGTACTATCATTTCCTGTAAACTATTGAAAATTAAATTTTCTCAATTTTATTTTATTTTATTTATAAATCAAAATCCTTTTGTACTTTTCATCAAACTATTTACTCCCCCTAAATACACAATCTTTTTTTAAGTATTTTCAAATTTTCTCCCCCTAAAATTATGATTATCTTAACAGAAAATAAGAATTTTAACCAAAAATAAAGAAAAATATTTTGTAAAGGGTGTAAGAATAAAATTTAACCAAAGTTAATCATGCCCAAAGATTTAACTAAAAAGTCAAATTTGGAATGATCAAACGCCTTAGTAAACAAATCAGTAATGTTGTCATCTGTGGAAATTGATTCCAAATGGATAAGTATGCGTTCAAAACAGTCACGAATGAAATGTATATGGATGTCAATGTGTTTTGCCTTTGAATGCTGGATTGGATTCTTCATAATGTTTAAAATTGCAGTATTATCATAAAAGATTTTAGTATCATATGTTTAGGCCATAATCAAGGAGTTGTTGTTGAATCCAAAATATTTGTGAACAACAACTTGATGCAGCCACATATTTAGCCTCTACAGTTGATGTGGATACTGTTTGTTGTTTCTTGTATTGCCATGAAATCAACCTATTGCCAAGAAATTGATAACCACTAGTGGTAGATTTCCTGCCCAAGTTACATCCTGCGTAATCACTATCAGTATAAGCAAATAAATTGAAATCAGAATTTTTACGATACCAAAGGCCGAGTGTTGATTGACCCTTGAGATACTTAAAAATCCTCTTGACAGCTTTCATATGAGATTCCTTTGGATTACTTTGATAATGTGCACACTGACAAACAAGAAACATGATGTCTGGTATGCTTGCAGTGAGATACATCAGAGATCTGATCATTAATTGATACATGTGTTGATCAACATCTTCTCCCTTGAGATCTGGAGTCAAAGTAGGATGAGAAGACATAGGAGTAGGAGCTGTCTTGGAGTCTAGGAATTTGTATTTGTCTAGGATACTATGAATATACTTTTCTTGACATATCAGTATTCCCTTATCATCTTGTTTAACTTGAGTGCCCAAGAAAAACGTCATTTCTCCAAGAGAACTCATCTTAAATTTCTTCTTCATGACTGCTTCAAATTCTTTGCACAAATCTTCATTGGTAGATCCGAAGATAATATCATAGACATAAACTTTAATGAGAATAAGATCATCACCAGTCTTCCGTATAAATAAAGTTTGATCAATTGCACCTCTTGTATAACCATTTGCAAGCAAATGTTTAGTGAGAGTGGCATACCAAGCTCGAGGTGCTTGGTGTAAGCCATAAAGTGCTTTGTTTAACTTGTAAACATAGTTAGGATGATCTGGAACTTTAAAACTTGGTGGTTGATAGACATATGTTTCTTCTTTCATTTCACCATACAAGAATGTAGTTTTTACATCCATTTGATATACTGTGAAGTTCATGTATGAAGCATATGCTAGAAAAATTCGTATAGCTTCTAGTCTTGCAACAGGAGCATATACTTCTTCATAATCAAGCCTTTCAATTTAATAGAATCCTTGAACAACAAGTTTGTCCTTGTTGCAGACAATCACATCCTTTTCATTTGTCTTGTTCTTAAAAATCCATTTCATGCCAATTGGCAATTTACCCTTTGGTAATTCACACAGATGCCAGACATTCAGCTTCTTGAATTGCATCAGTTCATCCTGCATGGCCTCTACCCAACTGTTTTCTTTTAAAGCCATTTCAACATTCTCGGCACAACTTGTGATAGAAAACATGAATACAAACATGTATTTATCGTTCCTGATTAACATCGAGTTTGCACACCTTGTGATAATGGACCAATGATTGCATCTGTTGGATGGTCTTTATGAATTGTCAATTATGGAATAGCATCTTTAGAGATAATTTCATCTAAGTTAGATATATGCCAAACTGGTTCATCAGCAGTGCTCCCTTCTTCAGGTTGATAAACAATATCTTCTTCTTAAATATCATTATTGACAAAAAGATCTTCAAATGGTACTTGAATTGTTTTAATTGGATCAACTTGAGTAGAAGAGGAACTCTAATCTGAAACTTATGTAATGTTCAACAACTGGATCATCATGAGGTAAATCCATTTCAGAAACAAAAGTTGGAATAGCTGCAACACTTAAAGAAGAAGGTATATCTGAAGATATTCCTTTTCCTTGAGGAGTCATAGATTTAATATCATCAGCAAAGATATTTGGAATTGAGGATGTCAAAGGTAGATTAGTAGTAGAAACATTAGATGATCGATTAAATGTTTCAAATAAGGAAGCATAATCATAAACCCATGAAGGTGTAGAACCTGTATCTGTTTTGTTAGATTCGTGCCAATCAATATCAAATGACTCAATTATTTTTTTTGATCTTTTATTATAAACCCGATATGCTACTTTCTTGGCTGAATATCCAACAAAAAACATTCATCAGCTTTTTCATCAAATTTTGATTTAGACTCGGATGTGTTTAACAAAGTACAACAACATCCAAATATTTTGAAATATTTGACTTTGGGTTTATGTTTGAAAAAAGATTTCATAAGGAGTCATATTTTGTTGTTTATTGATTAACACACGATTCTGAACATAACATGTAGTGTTAACAGCTTCTGCCCAAAAGAATAAAGGTAATTTGGCTGCTGATAACATAGTTCTAGCTGCTTCAATTAAGGTTCTGCTTTGTCTTTTAGCAACTTCATTTTGCTGTGGAGTTCCTGCAGAAGTGTATTGTCTTGCTATCCCCTTTGAATCATAGAATTCATTCAATGTACGATTGGAAAATTCTATTCTATTATCACTGCGTATGCATTTGATTGTTTTGTCCATCTAATTTTCCACTAAGTGTCATGAATTTTATCAGCAAATGAGGTGTCTCATCTTTGGTTGCTAAGAAGAAAACCCATGTAAATCTAAAAAAATCATTAGTAATAACTAAACAATATGTACGACATCCCAATCTCAAAACACTAACAGGACCAAATAAATCCATGTGTAATAATTGAAGAATAGAGTCAATTTTGGTATGAGCAATTGGTTTATGAGGAAGTTTGTGTTGTTTGCCTTTTGAACATGACAGACAATGTTCATTTAGTTGAAATTCTTTCAAAGGTAGACCAGGGGATTCTACATGCCAAACACTATTGATAGCTTGTCTTGGTTGTTCCTGCACATTTGAACAAATTTATTCATTTTTAGGAACCCAAGCTATGGTTGACTTGAGCTCTTTGTTTTCATCTAAATATGATACAATTTGTAATATCATATCTCTTTTGTCATCGAAAACACATTTATCAACAACAATAGGCTTAGGGGATTTGTCTTTAACTTTCCATCTTTGAACTAGTTTGATCGGTGATGTGGCGGAATTGTTATCGTCAACTTCTACTGATTTTACTGTTGACTTTTCTTTGTTTAAATCAGTATTGTTTTTAGCAAAAGAATTTGACTTATTTGAGTTTCTTTTCAAATTTGCATTTACAAAGAAACATTTTCTATTGTTTGAAATTGAGTTATGAAATCTCTGTTTGCTTGTCAATTGATATTGATGATGACAATTTCTAGCCTTGTGATTTGGCTTTCCACACACATAACAACATATTTTATGATATGAATTAGATGCTTGTATACTTTGCACGAACTGTTTTGGATAACTTCCATAGTTATCATAGACTGGCCTTAGTATGTCCTTGGTCTTTTGATTCTTTAACAGTCTCTCTTTCCTTTTTCTCGTTATGAATTGTTCGAGATGATTTCGGAGAAAATGAGGTATTGGTCCTAGCTTTTAGATTCACTACTGATGCTGATGTAGCATGATTTATGACTTTATCCTTATGAATTGTCTGTACTAGAGTAGGTCCAGTGTCTTTCAAACCTGTTCTACACACATCTTGTTTCACAGAGTTAGCAATAATAGAAGATTTATTTTCAAAGAAACTAGCATTGGTTTCTTTAAAAATATGATCCTCCTTATCAATGTTGCCTATAGAAACAAATCTGTTCTTGAAATTAGTTTTCAAGTCAGATATGGGTGTTGTGACACCTTTACTTTCTTTATTCTTAAAGTTCATTTTTTTTCCTTTTTCTTTTCTTTATTTGACATTTTTGAACGGAAATTTGAATCAACAAAAACTGCAGATCTTTGATTTATGATAGATGATGAATTACAAGATTGTTTTTCATTACAAATCTTATTTTCCTTAAAGTCTATTTCATCATCGCTCTCCCACTCTTCAACCAACCCTTCTATCTTCACACTTTCTGCAAAAAAATTGTAATGATTAATTAATTTTAATTTTTGTGACATGGTCAACAGTCAGTGAAACGTTGACTGAAGGTGTGAAGTCAGTGTTTGGTTGCAAACCTAATCCATAGGTCTCTTCATCAGGAGTTGTAATTAAAGAAGGCAAAGGTGTATAATCATGATTAATTGGTGGTGCAATGTTAGCATAACCAACTCCACTTTTACCACCATTAATTTTCTATGTCATCTGAGACTTGATTATACCTTCAACCATGTTTGATGAAAGCTCAAATTTTTCAACTCCTAATTTTGCAGATAAGAGTTAATTGTTGAGTTTGTTAATTTCTAAAGATAGTTCATCATTTCGTGTAGTCAAATCTTTTATATTACACTCTTTATCATGAAGATTTAGTTTTGATTGATAAATTGATTTATTTAAACCATCTATCATTTCTTTAAAAATTTTCTCATCAGATTTGTATTTACGAGCTTGATATTGAAGTTTTTCAACTTCTAAGATCAATCGTTCGTTGTGAACTCTATATCTGTTTACCTTTTCTATGCAATTATTAGAACAAAGATTAGAATGTACCTCTTCAACTTCTTCTTGTTTCTTTGTTTCTTTAGGCACAACTTGTACCATGAAGGCCTTGAGCACATTCTTCTCTTCTACTTTGATTGCTGGAATGATCTCAACAACATTTTTCTTTTCATCGCATGCAGATGCTGAAGTGAACTCAACAGCATTAACAGATTCTTCAATTTTGACTTGAGTGATCTCAACAGTCTTTTCTTTCATCTCAAATTCCTTAACATTGAACTTGGTTGAATAAGCTGGAGTCAACTCAATAGCTGTTTTCTTTTCTTCTTCAGCATTGTCAGTCACAATTTCAACCTTCTCCGGTTCAACTTTCTCAAATACTCCTAGCAACTCTTCAGACACAAACTCAGCCAACACTCGATCTTCAACACTTCGTATTTTTGTTAACAGGGCAGTAGAAAGATTCATTTCTAATACCTCCATCTGGTCGGACCATTCATACTCTCCTTTGGTCTGAGATACCAGTTCTTTGGTATTAGATGTACTAGCCTTATCTCCTTTAGTTTGAACCTCCACTGTGACCATCTTCTTTCCATTATCAGCTTGAACAGACCTCCCCTCAATGCATTCTCTAGCAAAATGACCAGGTTTGTCACAGTTGTAACATCTCAAGTTTGATTTGTCAAACCTAATTTTGCTAGAGTTGTTTAGACCAAAAACTTTTCTCTCGGTTCTTTTTGCAAAATTCTTAGCACGATACACCGCCATGGCCATCTGATATTTGATGTCATTCTCTTCTACATCATCTGGGTTGACTTGTTGTAGATCATCAACCATGATGTTTGGTGTATTGAGTCTTCTAGCAGAGAAAGCTTCATAGCTGTTCATGAATGAGGTAAAAAGAGCAAGGTGTTCTTCTGCTATCTGAATTGTTTGCTTGTTTGGTTGGGAATTGACAGCAAATGCTTGTTGTACAGGTTGAGATGATTGACTTTGAGGATAGGATGGGATAAATGGTTGAACTTGAGGCAAAGATTGATCCTTGACAGTTGAATGACCTGATGCTGATTGTTGCTGTTGCTGACATAACTGGGAGTAGCTGACATAGTAATTCGGATTACTAGCCATTTTGGCATACAAAGCAGATGCTTCAACAACTTCTTGTTCACTGAAATGTTCTCCAGTGTAATTCCTGCACTCTTTATTTTGGTTATGAGTTTGACGAATCTAGACATCTGGGCTTCCAAAGATACACCAAGAATATGATTGAACATATTGAACTCTTGGTTAAGCATGTCTTTCCTGCTTTCCCGCATGTCTTTGTTTCCCATTATCTGCTCTTCCATAGCATCCTATAAATCTTTCGCTTTCCTGTAGTCCTTGATTTTCTGGGCTATCTCAGTTGTAAGCGCCATAGTGATGGCAGCATACGCTTTGTCATCAAGCTCTCTCTTTTTCATGTCTTCCTCATCCCATAGATGCTCAGGCTTCAGCACTAAGTCTCCCTTGTCATTAGTGTAGATTGGAATGTATGGACCATGTTTATGGATCTCATCATCCTGGGTTCCGTGTAGATGACATGGTTCTCAAAGCAAAAGACCCAATCCGGATAGTCTTCCTCGCTGAGAAGTCGGGGAGGCTTTGTGCTAGTTTCGATCTCATTGTCGAGATTGAGTGTAGAAGTAATGTACTTCAGATTAGCCATCTTTCACAACTTGAAATCAACTTCTACAAAATTCTTCAAACTTGAAGTTTTCGCGCGAATACTCAAGTTCTCGCGCGAAATGTGACAAACTTTTCGCACGGAAAGTTCTGAAACTAAATTTTGTAGAAACCACAACTTCTTGCACGAAAGGAATCTTTTTGTATTAAACTTCTGCGAAAACTAATACTTTTCGCGCGAATACCCACTTTTCGCACGGAATCACCAACTTTTCGCTTGATCCATCTGTGCAATTTCTAAGGATTTTCAGCTTCAAGTTTTCACCAAATTGATTAAAGTTTGATTAATTAAACTTTCAATTGGTGGTTTGGGTTCAAATAATGATCCTAGTTGTCTCTAATTGATTCAGTCATGTTTGATTAAGGTCAAAAACATCTTCAAATCTTTAAATGCCGAGATTATAAGTTTCTCCATCTTAAAAAATGATCAAAGTTTGCAGCAATCAAGAATATCTTCAAGAATAAGGTTCAAGAACACTCCAAAAGTCTCATTTCAATCTTCAAATCAATCGATCTAGAGCAACAAGGCTCTGATACCAATTGTAAGGTTTTGTCCAATATGTAGATCGATCTCGTAATGAAAACGCAGAATATTGACATTACGGATAAGATTGAATCAATGGATGAACAAGAACACAAGATGTAAATAACTTTGAGTAGTATTGCTCTCTGATTTGATTACAAGTTATAGTAAATACAAAATCAAGAAATGAACAAAAGCTAACTAAATACATTACAAAACTCCTATTTATACAAAATTATGAGTTCTCGCGCGAGTCACTAGTTCTCGCGCGACTTGATGTTGTCCCGCGAGAACTAGTTTTCGCGCGACAACTTTACTTCTCGCAAAGACTTGATCTTCTTATCTTGATTTGATTTTCCGAGCCTCTAGGTTTAACCCCTACACTCTGAGGGTGAGAGAGCAGAGAGTTGTGATCATTTGATTAATAATATTCGATTGAGTGGATCGAGCTTAAACAATGTATACTCCTTTGGTATTGTAATCATTTGATTAATAATATTCGATTGAGTTTGTTTAATGTTCGTTGATATCACACAAGCACACATCCGTCTTAATTTGATTATCAAGTGCAACAATGTATGGAATCGATCGTGACGAGGACCTTACATTTGGTATCGGAGCAAGGTGTTGCTCTTGATACACAGATTTTCATTCCATAATCATCCGTATTAAGACGTTAAACATGAAGATTGAAGACCTAAAGGTTATGGTTGGTTATGACTCGATTTCGAAGGTAAAATGGATGAAATCGAAGATGAACACACATGAAATCGACTTTGTTACTTGCTAAAGTGATGATTTGCATAAATACGCTCAGTATCTTCAAGTTATGATGATGAAAATTGAAGAATTGAAATCATAGCAGTGAATCAAACACAAAAAGTCGATTTCGACAAAGTTTTCGCACGAATTACCGATTTTTTCTAAAACTTGGGCAGTTTTCGCATCGGTAACCGCTTCTTGCGATAACTTGGAGTTGCCGGATGAGAAATCAAGTTTTCGCACGAGAACATCTTCCTAGTTCATATGCGAAAACTTCATCAAGCGAAACTTCATCATTCGCGCGAAAACATTTACTACCAACTTGATTTTTGTGAAAACTTTGCAAAAATGAAAAACTTTGCAAAAAAGCAAGAACGTTGTCTAGATGCAAAAACTTGTTAGTTTGTGAAGGTTTAAAACAAGTGTTTCAGCCCAAATCTAGAGGATGCCAGATGATTTGAAGTTTGGTACTTAAACAGGGATTTTTGTGATGTTTGAACAAGTTCAAGATTCTATATTTATAACATTTGATTCGGGTCGTTTGTGAACTAAAACATGACAATGTGGGCTTTTCTTATGTTACTGATGGGGACAATGATCGAACGGGTTAATTAAGTGATGAATCAAGATTGTTTGGTATTCTTGCTCTGAAAATATGGGCTTATTACATCTTACATAGGGAGAAGAATACTTTAAATGATTTAGTTCGTCGTCACAGAATCTTGTCATCAGATTGAAGAATCGGGTTCGTCGGGAATCTTAAATGGAAGTTAGACATCTCTGTCATGTACCTAATACATCTTAAGTTGTAAGTAATCAAGATAAAATAGTTTAATCTTTATTCAAACGTGATATCCTTTATGAAGCTATACATTAGGAGGAGCTGTAGGGGGAAGACTAAAGTGAAAGATACTCGAGGAACAGATAATTCATTTTGATGAGTGACTGAAGTCAAACATTACTTGATA
Source organism: Flaveria sonorensis (assembly GCA_025506505.1). Taxonomy (NCBI): domain Eukaryota; kingdom Viridiplantae; phylum Streptophyta; class Magnoliopsida; order Asterales; family Asteraceae; genus Flaveria; species Flaveria sonorensis. The sequence goes on along the minus strand of CM046425.1, from coordinate 12,291,483 downwards.
TCATAATCCGTAGGGGGAAATTGTAAGGACCTAGTCTTTATGGATTAAAATATCAAGTGAAAAGAAAAAAAAATCAATTCATATGAGAAGTACAAGGATGCGAGAACTCCAAGATGATTGATGAAGAACTTATCGCGCGAGAACTTGATGTTCTCGCGCGAGAACATCTAAACAGTGTTTATAGATTTTTTTTCTTTGTATTTCAAGATGTGTGTTCATTTTGTAAAAGTGCTATAAGGGTGAGAGAGCAAAGATTTGTGTGATAGGCCGCCCGAGGGGAGCTCACCTCGGGTGGATCGAGCTTAAACAATGTATACTCCTTTGGTAGTGAAATCATTTGAATAATAGTATTCGATTGAGTTTTTTAATGTTTGTTGATATCACACAAGCACACATCCAACTTAATTTGATTATACATCTTAATTGTAAGGATCATCAAGTTACACTGATCGATCTCGTAATGAAAATACAGAATGTTAACATTACGGATAAGATTGAGTAGTAATTGAAGAACAAAAACACAATATGTAAATAACTTTGATTGTACTGCTCTCTTACTTAGAAACAATTAAAGTAAGTGCAAAATCAAGAAAATGAACAAAAGCTATTGAAATACATTACAAAACTTCTACTTATACTATTCTAAGAAGTTCTCGCGTGACTAACTAGTTCTCGCGCGACTAACAGGTTTTCGCGCGAAAAGCAAGTTATCGCGCGGCAACTCTAACTTTTCGCTTGACTTTGATCTTCTTCATCTAGATTTGATTTCCTGAGCCTCTAGGTTCAACCCCAACAATCTCCCCCTAGGCTCGGTAAATCAATGCTTTTAGAAGTCCACATGATCTACTTTGTAGCTGCCTCCGTATGCATACATTTTGATGTTCAAGGCCTTCGTAATCATCCAACATGTACAAATTCATCAGCTGCAATTGGACAAGCCTGCAACTTCATCAAATCTTCCTTTCCAAACTTTAGCAAATCCACAGGGTCGATGACACGGTATTCTTTATCTACACAATGAATTAACGCGTGTCCCGTCTCCTTTTCACAACTCCACCACATTCGCTTGGACAAGCTGTTAACTGGCACATGAGCGTGAATAGGGATCTTCCTTGCATATCTTGGATGCCTGTATACTCGAATCTTCATTGGTTTATTCGTGTTTGGATCTATTCGGGACTCATCGTAAATAACCTTGGATTTGGCAGTCTTAAAATCTTTGAAGTTTGTCTTGCTTTGTTTCCAAATCATATTCCTGATCCAATTGGCCTTGCTGTAGTTACTAGGGTTAATGAATGGAACATGACCCATAGCATATAAATCCAATGCTCTGAGTCTATGGAAATCGTGTTCGTCCTGAAAGTACTCGATAGCTCATCCCTTCCTCTTAATCACATACATCTTCTTCTACGCATCGTATGCCTAGCTAATAATAGGTTCTGAGTTCCCGTACCTTGTGAAAGGTTTGGAATGCCTCAGCGTATGAATGTAATCTGGTGGAGGAGGAGCAGCAACTGTTAGGTTTCTGTCCTGACACACAACACTTTGACCAGCAACATTAGCTGTCTCGTCAGTCGTTTGCTGATTGCTCGACTCTCCAACGATTTCCCCTTCTTCAATCAATGTATTTGAAAACAAGTCTTTAAGAGTATTTCCAAATATGTCAGTGTACTCTATTCCTTCCTCTAAATCATCAAAAACACCAAAATCTTCTTCTGACTCCTCAGCAATCATCTTCTGCTAGAATGTATAAAATTCTCTCTCATATGCTTCTTCTACAGCTGGATCTAGTGGTGTATACTCAGTGATATCATCAAGACTAGGTCCGGAAACATTGTCAGTACTCGATGATCCCAAAGCACCAGCTGTAGAACCCAAATCTCCTCCTTGGTTATCATCATCATCATCATCTTTCTTATCATCCTTCTTACCATCATCACCCTCATCACCATCATCACCATCATCACCATCATCATCATCATCATCACCATCCTCATCATCATCACTAGAAGCATAATCAACCAAATCTAAATCCTCATCATCTTGTCTGGGCTTGAAATAGGAACATCATGTTCAGGCTCTACAAATGCCTCTCCAGTATAAACCACAGGTTGATCTTTAGTAGTCATAGGAATATCGGTGATAGGTGACTCTTGATCAACATCAACAGTCTCTGTTTTCCTTTCTACAACAACATGATCAACATCATGCTCTGTAGTGTCAATAGGACCTTCAGCAACTATGGGATCAGCAAGTTGTTGTCCGCTTGATTCTCCAACTTTAGTGGTCTGTTGCTGTGTAAACTGAAAAGACACACGTGAAGTGAGATCTCTTAGGTTCTGCTCAAGAATCATGAAGTTTTGCTGATGTTCAAGACCCTTAATCCTCTCATCTTTCTCAATCAACTGCCTCTGTAAATCATCTATAATCTCAGTCTTCTCCAACATCTCCCTCTCTAAAGTGTTAACTCTTTCCTATAATGTAACAGAAGTAGGTGAAGTAGTAGAAGCACTAGCACCATGAGTATACGCCGGAGGGGTGTTAAAAAAATCCTCCATACCAACTGTCTCCTCAAACCCTTGCTCTCTTGGTGGAGTACTCAACACATCCTTAGTAGCAGGCATAGTAGATGGTGTATCAAATGTAGCAGCCTCGCTAACTGTGGCAGGAGTCTCAGAGATAGGAACTTCTTCTTCTGTCGACACAGTGGTCACTTGGGTCCACCGTTTTCTCAACACACAACATCCTCTACCTCTATCACATGGACTCTCACCAGCTCTGTTGGACCCTGAAAGGATCATACATGCCAATTCAAGAGGTGGTTGAACGTTGTTCTGGTTGGAAATCCCCACAAGTCCAAGAAGTAATGCGGGTGAAGAAAACAAAAGAAAAAGAAGACAAGTGTCGGCTATCCGCATTAGTCAATGCGGAAGAGCAAAGAACAAATAACAAATACAGTCAAGTATTTGTTCATCCGCATTTACTAATGCAGATTGGCAGAAAAAATATGGCTAAGTATTTGTTCATCCGCATTTACTAATGCGGATGTGCAGAATCAAATGCGCCTAAGTATTTGTTCATCCGCATTAATCAATGCTGATGACATACTTAATGCGAAAGATCAATAGAATAAATGCTGATGAAGACACACACATCCGCATTAGTTAATGCAGATGAACATTTACACATGTTGATTAACTTTTGTACTTAGACTAGTATTCTGATGTATAGTTGTCAAGGTAGTTTAGTCATTTTGTACAGGCATTGTATCAGCTTATAAATAGAATAGTATACACTAAATGAAATATGACGAAGTTTCTGTTTTGTGCTGCAAACCCTAGCACACTTTGTATCTTGTTTACCAATGTCAATATACAAAGCATTTATTAGTATTTTTAGCATTAAATGTTCTTTGATTCCATAATTTTGCTACATAATCATTGACTCAATCAACATATTCGATCCTAGTTTAGTCACATCAACTCAGATTCATATCTCAGACCCGGTCAATTGGTATCAGACCCTCGGCTCTTGAATTCATCTCAAAATCAGCATAGATCTTGAACAAAAATCGATTGAACTGTTGATTGAGTTGTTTATTAGCATGTTTCAGACTTCTAATATACATTCATACTGAAAATACTTGGAGCTTCATCAACCGTCACTAATCTTCTGATCAACAAACTCAAGAACACTGTTCGAATGTTTATTCTCAACAAAAATCAGACAAAAACCACTCATAATCAAAAATATTAACCTAAAATCAACTCAACAGTGAACTGTTCATCAAATCGACTATTATGCTACTGTTGTTCACCGAAACCATACAAGAAAATTCTGAAGTTGGACTGTTTGAACATTCTGGACTTAAAATCAACTTAATCAATATTCAAACCATCTAAAAACAAGTTTATCATAATGGATCCCGCTAATGTTTCTGAACTTGGTCATGCATCTAAACCTCCAATGCTTAAATACAAGTCTGAGTTTAAGCAGTGGTAAATAAGGTTTAGAATTTACATTACAGGTGTGGATCCCGAATACTGGATATCAATCTGTAAAGGACCCTACATTCCTATTTCTCTCAATGCTGATCAACTTGCTCAATACAAAACAGTTAGAATTCCCATTGAGGATCCTAATCTAAATCTTGATGATGAGTAATTCAAGAAAATCAAGATAGATCTCAAAGCCTACTCCATTCTTACTCAGGCTTTGAAAATGGATGTCCACAAAAGACTAGAAAAGTATGGAACAACCAAAGGTGTCTAGGATGCACTGCAAATTATGTGTGAACGAAGCAGTGAGGTGACGGAAATAAACAAAGACAAACTGGTGAAACAATATGAAACATTTCATCATACCAAGGGTGAATCAATCTCCAAGTAGCTACATCAATTTGTACAGTTGGTGAATGATTTGGAAATCATGGGAGTTACATACAAAGAAAAGGAAATGAACAAGAAGATGCTACACAGTCTACCTGAAAGCTGGAAGCAGAATGTCACAATGCTGAAGAACACTCTTGACTTGGAGAGCACCAGCTTAGACATCATGATTGCTAAGATTGAAGCTCTTGAGTTAGATGAGAGAAGCTGAAATCCTAGTGGACCTCAAGTCATTAAGGCATACAAGTTCCCATCAGAAACTCGTTCTGTTGAAAATGCCTTTGTGACAGAGGAAGATGATTTTCTATCCTCCAAAGATCAAGCAAGAACAACTGGATTCATTGCTGCTTCACAACAAAACAAACAATCATCTTCAACTCCATCTACTGCAACAACCACCTGCATACCTAGTGATCAAAGATCTAAAGAGCAAAAGGCAACTTACAATGCCTTTGGTTCTAGTTTTGAGGCATATCTGGGAGGAAGACTTACTTCAGCACATCTGATTCAGGAAGATCTTAAAGAAATGGATCCAGATGATGTTGAAGAAATGGACTTGCAATGGCAGATGGCCATGATTGCAATAAGAGCTAAGAAAATCTTCTGAAAAGGGAAGAAGCTGAGTCTGAATGAGAACACAAAACTTGGATATGACAAATCCAAGGTAAAGTGCTTTAATTGTGGTGTGACTGGCCATTTCTCTAGGGAATGCAATGCTCCTAGAAGAAGTAGCAACAATTACCAAAGAACTTCACATGGTCAGCCATCATCTTAATCCAATTCAAGCTTTCAATCAAACAATCCCGTCAGTACCAACATCAAAATCAGCATCAACAAACTCATCACAATCAACTACAACTGACATATCAAGCTTAGGGAAGCAACCAACCAACCTCTAATGCACTTGTCATCAGACAAGATGGAGTCTGTGACTGGAGCCTATATGCAGAGGAAGTCAAGCCACACTTCCAAAATCATGCTCTCATAGCTCATATTAATTCCAACTCCAATGCCATCTGAGGTAAAATCCAATCTCTGTAGTGAGAAATGTATTCAAGAAGTATATGGATATAGAGAACATAATCATAAGTTAGCTCTTAAAATCAAAGAAGAAAAGGTGAAATCTAAAATGTTGAAACATGAGATGAAAAGTTTTGAATTAAAATCAAATCACTTCTTTCAGATATTGAAAAACTCCATGGTGAAAAGTACACTCTAGCAGCTGAGAATGAGAAGTTAATTGAATTGTTAACAAAAACCAAATCTGAGCAATCAGCTACAGAAGTGAAACTTGAAAAGTTTCATTTCTCTTCTGCTAAGCTGCAAGAGTTACTTTACTCACAGAAAGAGCCAAAGCATATGACTGGGATAGGGTAGAATTCTTGTCCACCTCCATACAATGACAACTATACCATTATGCCTGAGGCACTCACTCATTCTGATTCAACTGAACCTAAAGTTATCGAAACTAAAACAATTGTTTCTCATGTAATAAATCCTCTTAACAAACCAAATGTGTATATTGAAACCAATGAGGACAAAATCAAGTTGGATCACCCAGTCAAAATCAAAAAGTGCTCATACAAACCAGTAGTTTTCAAGAAACCAAACAGCCCAGTTAAAGCCATTGTGCCATTTGTGAAGTTCATCCCTGAAAATCTCAAGGTGGTGAAGAATGCTGAAGTATTAGTGAAATCCACTGCTGAAAGCAGATGTGATAGTGAGATTAAATCTCCTAAAAATTCAAGCAAATCAGAAAGGGTTTCATTAAAATCCAAAAGCAACTCAATAGCATCTCCATCATCCATAAGAAAAATCTCCCATGGTTCAAATATCAAAAGTAAAAACTAAAAAAAATCTCATCAACAAAGTCAAAACAAGGGGTCAATTTTGACATTTTCAATAAAAAGGATGTAGACCAATTTGAAAAGGAGTTAAGCAAGGGAAAAAGAAAGCAAAAGCAGTCTCAAAAGACCAAGCAAGGTAGAATTGTGAAAAAATCTATAGAAACTAAGAAGGCTGAATTTGCTTCTTCATTGAACACAAAATTTGAGGCTAATCTAAAATCTATTAAGTCAAATGAAGCCTCAACATCAAAATCAAAAGACAAACAAATGTACTGTGATATTTGTAACATATCTAATCACAACACAGATGAGTGTTATTATAATAAATATTGCTCCATCTTTGACATGAACAATCATTCTACTAAAAACTGCTATTTCAACAAGTATTGTTCTGTATGTGATATGACAAATCACAATACATCTGATTGTTTGTTTAAACAGAAAGGCTTGAGAATCCCATAAAACAAGCCTATTTCACCAAATTCAACTGACAAGGTCAAACACAGAAGTCTACCTCACATTAAACAAACACGAGTTTCAAATCTAATGATGACTTTTATGATCAATGGTAGTCAAAGAGTGCCAAAAGAAATTTCAATCATAACATGAAGCAATCACTTGGTTCTCACCCAAAAATTAAAACAAAAGTGATTTCTGAAAATAAAAAACATGCCTAATTTCTACGTAGAAACCAGGATGAAAGATTTGAATACTCTTCAGACAACTCTATTGAAATTGATGAAATAAAAACAAAAAGGACTCCATAGAAATTCTTTAAAACATCAACCTCTAAATCACAACCTAGAGGCAAGTATCAACAGGTTACAGTAATGGATAGAAACAGGCAACACAAGACCATCATGGCTTGAATCCACATTCTAACTAGTTCTTTTATACTTGTAGGGTCATCCATACAGGTCCAACAACTTATGGTATGTGGATAGTGGATGTTCATAACTAGAGATAGTTCCCTCCTTCATGACTTCAAGCATATACAAGGAACTACTGTAGCGTTCGGTGGAAACTCACAAGGTGGCAGAATTACTGGAAAAGGATCTGTAACAAATGGACTGCTGAGCTTTGACAAAGTGAACTATTGTGAGCAACTGAATTTCAATCTCCTCAGCGTGTCTCAGATTATGACAAGAAATATTCCACTCATTTCACAGACACTCATAGCTACATTTTGAAAGTAGGATTTCAAATTCCTGAAGAATGGGTTGTCTTGAAGACTCCGAGAAAGAATAATACATATGTCTTAATCCTTAATTCTACTCAACCAATAGAAGAAACATGTCTTTTGTCTAAAGCATCATTTGATGAGTCACAACTTTGGCATAGACGTTTGGGACACATAAATTTCAAAAACATGAACAGATTGGTAAAAGGAAATCATGTAATTGGTTTACCTTAAAAGGAATTTCATTTTATTGACCATTGTTCTGCATGTCTCAAAGGAAACAACATAAATCTTCCCATAAGCCAAAGCTTGTGAACACAATCAATACTCCATTAAAGTTACTTCATATGGATCTCATTGGACCAACTCATGTCATGAGTATTGGAAAGAAACAGTATTGTTTGGTGATCATTGATGACTTTTCACGATTCACATGGGTCTTCTTCCTACTTTATAAAAACAAAGCGTCCTAAATAATAAAAGATTACCTTTTGGCCTGAAGCAGTCAACACATCGTGTTTTGTGCAAAATCAAACTCTGATTGTTAAAGAAAACAATAGAAAACCTTATGAACTTCTTTTTCATTGAAAACCATTCATTGGATTTTTCAAGTCATTTGGTTGTTCAGTCTCAATATTAAACACTCGAGATCATTTAGGAAAGTTTGCTCCTAAGTCTGATGAGGAATTCTTTTTTGGTTATTCCTTTGTCTCAAAGGCTTTCAGAGTGTTTAATCCTAGATTACTCATTATTGATGAATCAGCAAATGTTCAATTCAATGAGCACTCCTTTCCTAAGTCAATTAATGGTCCAGATTGGTTGTTTGATATTGACTCTTTTACAAGATATTTTGATCAGTTTCACTTGTCAAATGTAGGTAATCTACAATCAGTTGTATCTTCTGGAATAGTAAAGAGAAGGGATGACTTTCCAATGATTCCTCCATCAACTGCAAATCATCATGATGAAGAATTTCCATTACAAGCTGATCCGGTTAGACAAGAAATACAAAGAGTGTCTCAATTGAGGCTGGTCCTAGTACACTGCCCACTCCTTTAGCAAAACCGTCTACTAAAGATAAAAATCCAGAACTAGCTACTATGCCAGTTGAAATGGAAGTGAATGCAAATGATGAAAGTCTTCAAAGTGCTGCTGATGCTGAAGCTAAAGCTGGTGAAGCATATGATTACTTTCATAAGTCTCCTACATCACAACCTGAAGGTGCCTCTCGCCAATATGATCTGAATGTCCCCAATCTTTATGTATCAATTGTTGGTGACTCAATTCCAACCACCAGGATACATAAGAAACATCCAGTGTCAAGCATCATTGGTGAATTAGATAAGCAGGTGACAAGAAGCAAGTCAAGTCTTGAAAATATCTGTTTGTTTTCTTGCTTTCTATGTCAAAACAGTACCCAAGTTTATAAAAGAGGCTCTCCAAGACAACAGCTGGACCGAGGCAATGCAGGAAGAATTGCTTCTGTTCAAGAAACAAGAAGTATGGCAGCTGGTAGACCTTCCCGAATGATAATACCCTATCGATACCAGATGGTTATACAGAAACAAGACTGATGATAGGGGCATTGTTATCAGAAACAAGGCAAGATTGGTTGCACAAGGATACACCCAAAAAGAAGGAATAGACTATGATGAGGTGTTTGCACCTGTTGCTAGATTAGAAGCCATAAGACTTTTTCTTGTGTACTCTGCATTTATGAAATTCATTGTGTATCAAATGGATGTAAAGTATGTATTTCTATATGGCAAAATCTCTGAAGAAGTCTATATGAGTCAACCACCAGGCTTTGAGGACCCGGATTTCCCTCAAAGGGTGTACAAGCTTGACAGAGCTTTGTATGGCTTACATCAAGCCCCACGAAAGTGGTACGAGACTCTACCATCTTTCCTTCTTGCACATGGGTATGAGGGAGGAAATATTGATAAGACTTTGTTTAGAAAAAGAAAAGAACATGAAATGCTACTAGTCCAGATCTATGTGGATGATATTATTTTTGGATCAACAAACAAGCAAATTTGTAAGGATTTTGAAGAACTTATGCACTCCAAGTTCTAGATGACTGCTATGGGGGAGCTTACATTCTTCTTAGGATTGCAAGTACAGCAAACAGCAGATGGAATCTTCATCAATCAATCAAAGTACGTGGAATCCATGTTGAAGAAATTTCATTTTGCTGATTGTCAGTCTATCAGAACTCCTGTGGATACAAAAATGAAGATTGGTCCAGACTCAGATGGCAAATCAGTGGATCAGACTCACTATCGATCAATGATAGGGTCACTCATGTATCTAACAGCAAGCATACCTGACATAATGTTTGGTGTATGTGTTTGTGCCATATATCAAGCAGATCCTAAGGAATCATGTAAATGCTGTAAAGAGGATATTCAGATATCTTAAGGGCAAGCCTGCACTTGGATGATGATACCCAAAGGAGGGAGATTTCTTCTTTGCCTACACAGACAGTGACTATGGGCGATGCAACTTTAATCAGAAGTCCACTTCTGGAGGTTTTCAATTTCTTAGTCCCAGACTGGTCTCCTGGCAGTGCAAGAAGCAGACAAACGTGTCTGTTTCGACAGCAGAAGCTGAGTACATAGTAGCATCAGCTTGTTGCTCTCAGGTTCTCTGGATTCAAAACCAGATGCTTGATTATGGTTATAACTTCTTGCACACACCAATTCAAATTGATAACACAACCACCATGTTCATAACAAACAATCCAGTTCAGCACTCAAAAACCAAACACATTGAAATTAGATATCTCTTTTTGAGAGACTATGCTGAATAAGGGTTAATCAAGTTGATACAGGTTCATATGAACAATCAATTAGTTGATTTGTTCACTAAGGCATTAGACCCTAGTCGGTTTGAATTCTTAGTTCAATCAATTGGCATGATTAACCACGAGTAAAATTAAAATTTGCAAAAACATTCAAATATTATAAAAATAAAAAAAGAAGTTATTTTCTTGTTGAAGTATTTGAAATATACTCCAAATGGGAAATGATATAATTACAGTCGTTATATCATTCACTGTGCTTATTTCAAAATCTTGAAAGATTGACATGACTTATCTGATATGCGGGTAGGCTCAGCTTGGAAAAGAAGATACATGTTGTGATGAACTAAAGCTCATATTCAACTATGAAGCCATCATCTCATGTATGAGTAAGTATTAGCTTATCTAAGTGTGTGTGGGTAGTAACCTAAACACACCAGGTAATGATGCCTTAGGAATCTCATTCACCCACATCAGTTTCTCCACTGTTTTACTGTGCAAAGACCTGGAGAAACAGACACAAAGTGCTGATGTCCTGATCTAAAAAGATTCCTAATATGGAACACGTCCAAAATGGATGAATTAATAAAATCAAAAGAATCCCAAAGAGGATCACCTTCCAAAGTGAAATGCTAAAAAGAATCCCAATGCGGATCAAATAATTATAAGGATCAAAGTAAAGGCATCCCAATGTGGATCCCCGTTACCCAAATTTAAATGAACTGGTCATGTAAGTTGTGAAAAAGTTCTACCATGCATTTCATACGGGTGGTTGATCTTGCCATGCAATTGAATGTGAGGTGCATGTTAAATATTTAATCCACTCAAAACATGATAAAGATCACAAGCATTAAAATATTAACCAAGCATGAGTTTAAGAGGACAAACATACCTACAATCAATATGTTCATAATTAGGTCTATTTTACTAACAATTGCTTGCACTTATGAAAGGTAAGATTGATATGATCTCAAGTAAGGTATTCTTCCTCTTTATGTACAGATAAGAAAATCAAAAAAAAAATTTACAAATACATTTTCTTTTCAAAATTTTAAAATCTTTAAAGTTTTTATCCTATATGGATATAAACTTTAGAGGGAGTAATTAGAATTTAATGAACATACTCACAAAAACATGAAATATTTGCAAAATCTCAAAAATATTTTAATTACTTTGTACAGTTGCTGCTTTTCTTGAAAAATATAAAATTAAAAAGAATTGATTATGTTGGTTTGGAAGCTATAACATAGTATCTCGGTGTATGCGGACATTTGGAAGCACAAAAGTCTAAGATCAGTAAAATCTATGAAATTTGTATCACATCGGGTGTACAAATCAATCCAAGCAAGAATTGACAATCCAAGTAAGAGTCAAAACTTCATAAAATTCAAAGCAACAGACACACCTTCATAAAAGTCAACGCATCAGTACAAAAACAGTCAAAACTATGTACAACAAAAACATTAATTTTTGACAAGTTCAAATTTTAATACGGGTAAGAGTATGCGGGTGAAGGTAAATCATGCATATAACCAATGCGGTTAATAGTTTTGTGCAAGAAAAACCAAAGTGAAACTAATGCGGACATGTTAAGTCATCCGCATTTGTTTACAAACAAATACATACAACAATGTCTGAAGTATCATGGTTGAAAACTTATGTGGATAAAATTTTGTCCTTCCATATTTCCCAAATGCAGTTAAGATTTTTTCATCCGCATTTACCAAATGTGGTTGACATGATCAATGCGGACAACATTGTTGTGTATTTGTATCAAAAATAAATCATGTGCTCACACTCTTCTGTCATGATAAGTGTTTGAACCTCGGTTAATGCGGATGGTGTAAGGCCCCGTTCTCGGGACCCCACAGTTGGTCAATCACAACCTTATTTATAATAAGACACAATAAATTTCATAAAACATTGCAGCGGATTAATTTATCAAAAACCGTTCATGCATTAATATTTTATGTTGACAAATAATACATCATTGTTTTAAAAGAGTTACAAAAGAATATTCAGTTGTATTACAAAACAACAACATTATCGTGCATGAAATGGATGCCAATCTTTGCCAGCCAAATAACTTCACCCTAGTGCCATCCTCAGCAACAAGCTACCTGCCAACTGAAAATGCATACAAAGTCAGCGTTGTTGAGTGAGTTCTAGTTATAAATAATAAAATACTTTACCTTTAGTAAAAACCTTTCCTTTACATTCGTTCATGATCACACAACATACATACATCTTGATAATATCATTATTATCTTTTATCATCGTTCATTTCACACTTTTCCATTATCTTTCACTTCTATCAAGATCCTGTCATAAGCTACGCCCCATCATTAGGCACGAAGCCACCTCAGTCTTGGGGTTAAGCGATAAGGATCCCGTTTCTCACATATGGATCTGTCACCAAGACTGACCCCCCTGTGTGTATACCCTCATGGGTTACCCAAGATCGCACACTACATCACACACAGTTGAGCTAACAACTCTTTAGTGAGTTGCGAACTCCTTTAAATTTGCTTGCAAGACTTTCATTCATTCGTTATGTTCCAATTTTCATTATCTTTAATCTTCCGCTTCTTTTATGCTAATACTTTATGTATAAGAGCATTAACACACCATGTAAAGTCACGTAATACTACGTAATAAGGAACATCAAGAACAGACCACAAACATGCGCAACATGAACAAACATAAACCACCAAAACATTCTAGAGCTTAATCATTAATTTCTATTTCCCAAGATTTCAGAAAAATCCTAAGTCAATTTAGGCGCATGAGCACTATGTGGGCGCATGGATACTTTGAATGCGCACGAGCAGTTAGGCGCATGGGAACACTTGGGAGTGAGGAAAACTTAGGTGCATGGGTACTATGTAGGCGCATGGGTACTATGCCTGCACATGGGTACTTAGTCACATGGGTACTTAGGCGCATGGGCAATTGGGCGCATGGGCAAAAACTTAGGCGCATGGGCAATAACTTAGGCGCATGGGTACTATACAGGCGTACAGGCAAGTGTTAGGCGGATGGATAAAAATGTTAGGCGCATGGGCAGTTTACCAGTTCAAACTTATACTAATTTTAGTCCCCATTCATCATCCTAATGTATTCTGAGCCCAAATCTAGCATACTAAGCACATAGAACAAGCATACAACCACATGATTTGGTCAAAACATTCACAAACGCACACACACACGTAAAACAAGGGAACACATACGGTGCCACACACTGAAAGTTGTAAAAAGAAAGTTTATATGCATTTTAGCCCCAAAACAAGTTTAAAGCAAAAAAAAAATCAGGGATCTAGAACTCACCTACCGCAGCCTTCGAGTAAAACTCCTCCAAACTCGAGAGCACTTGGAGTTCAAACACCTAAACACACCAAAAACACACAACCGAACACAAAGGAACACATAAGACTCGGTCCAAAAGCTGAAAATTCTGCTGAAACAGAACAAAACACACGAAAAACTTACCTTCAAGTCGATCTTCTTCTTCTTCTCTCTAAAACAGATGGAAAACTCTATTCTTTTTCTTTCTGCAGCCAAAGGTAGTTGGTGGAGCAGGGTAGTGGGTGGCCATGCTCACCTTTTAAACATAATAATAATAAAGTTTGCCTCTTGCATAACTTTAACCCCTTAACTTGGCTTATTTCACCTTTCTTTCGTTATTCTTCTCTTTTCTTTTCTTTTCTCTTTTTCTTTTTGTAACTTTTCCGAGTGTTACAAGTCCACCCCCCTTATATAGGTTTCGTCCCCGAAACTTGTCACTCCTCGAACAGTTATGAATAATGATATCTCATCTCTTCCTTAGTCTCCCACGTAGACTCGGATCCCTTCATGTGCCTCCACTGTACTCGCACCAGTGGAACCACTTTATTTCATCATTTCTTCTCTTTTCGGTCAATGATTGCCACTGGTTGCTCTACGTAATTGAGTCGTTCATCCACTTCAATGTCCTCTAGTGGTACAATTATATCTTCATCAGCTAGGTACTTTCTAAAATTGGATACATGGAATGTTGGATGAATCAAACTTAACTCACTGGGTAGCTCCAACCTATAGGCCACCTCTCCTACTCGAGCAATGATTCGGAAAGTTCCTATATACCTCAGGCTCAGCTTACCCCACTTTCTGAACCAAATGATCCCCTTCCAAGGTGAAATCTTCAACATAACTTTCTCACCCACCTTGAATTCAATCGGTCTACTCCTCTTGTCAGCATACGACTTTTACCTATCTTTTGCTGCCTTCATAAAGGCCTTGATCTTCTCCAACTTTTCAGTCACAGTCTCGATCACTTCAACACTCCCCAACTCCTTCTGTCCAATGTCACCCTAACATATGGGCGTTCTACACTTCCTACGTATAGCATCTCATATGGTGGCATACCAATTCTGGCATGATAACTGTTGTTGTATGAGAATTCAGCTAACGGTAAGTGTTCGTCCCAACTTCCTCCGAAATAAATGACGCATGCTCGAAGCATATCCTCAAGCGACCGTATAGTTCTCTCTGACTGACCATCCGTCTGAGGATGATAAGCCTTACTGATGTGCAACCTCGTCCCCATCGCATCATGAAATCTCTTCCAAAACCTGGATGTAAACCGAGTGTCATGGTCAGGCACGATACACACTGGTACACCATGACGCGTCACAATCACTTTGATGAATAGATTCGCCAACCTCTCAGATGAATATGTCTCGCGGATCGGTAGAAAGTGAGCACTCTTCGTCAAACGGTCAACTATCACTCATATAGCATCGTACCCCCTTTCCGTACGTGGTAACTTCATAATGAAGTCCATGGTAATGTGCTCCCATTTCCACTCAGGTATATCCAAAGGTTGGAACTTCCCATATGGCTTCTGATTCTCCACCTTCACTTGCAAGCAGGTAAGGCACTTGCTCACATACTCCGCTACATCACGCTTCAAACCTGGCCACGAGTAATCTTTCTTCATATCATGATACATCTTAGTAGCACCGGGATGAATTGAGTATTGAGCCTTATGAGCTTCATCCATGATTCTCCCCCGTAGGTCTCCATAACGAGCGATCCACATCCGCCCGAAGCAGGTTCTAACTCTGAGAGTGTTCTCACCTAACTCCGAGACTAGACCTTTCATTCTTTCATAGTTGATTCGGTCTTCCTTCAGCGCCTCATCTTGAAATTCCTTGACCTATATCATCACATCGGAGGTCATCACCAACTGGAAAGATTTTCCCAAGATTGGCTCGGGTCTCTCCTTTCGGCTAAGGGCATCCGCCACTATGTTGGCCTTGCCCGGATGGTTGTGGATCTCACAATCATAATCCTTTATCAATTCTAACCACCTCCTTTGCCTCATATTGAGGTCCTTCTGCTCAAAGAAGTATTTCAAGCTCTTATGGTCAGTGAAGATAGTGCACTTCATCCCGTACAAGTTGTGCCTCCAAATCTTCAATGCAAAGACCACAGTCGCTAGCTCCAAGTCATAAGTAGGGTAATTAGCCTTATGGATTTTCAACTGTCGAGACGCATAGGCTATAAGCCTTCCCCGTTGCATCAGCTCGCAACCAAATAGTGAATAAGAAGCATCTGAATAGACCACCAAGTCTTTATTCCCTTTGGGTAACGTCAAGACAGGAGCTTGAGTCAATCTTGTCTTTAACTCCTCAAAAGCATTCTCCTGTTCCAGACCCCATACAAACTTCACATCCTTACGGGCTAGCTTGGTCAATGGTGAGGCTATCTTAGAAAATTCTTGAATGAATCTCCTGTAATAGCCCGCCAAACCTAAGAAACTGCAGATCTCGGATGGTGTCTTTGGAGTCTTTCATTGCATCACCGCCTCCATCTTTGCTGGGTCTACCATGATCCCTTCAGAATTTACCACATGACCCAAAAACTGAACATTACGCAACCAGAAAGCGCACTTGGAGAACTTAGCATATAGCTTCTCTCTTCTAAGTGTCTCCAATGCCTCATGAATGTGACCGGCATGCTCTTCTTCGCTCTTCGAATAAATCAGGATATCATCGATAAACACAATCACTGATTTATCCATCATTGGCCGACACACCCAGTTCATCAAGTCCATAAAGACAGCTGGTGCTTTAGTTAGACCAAAAGACATAACGAGAAACTCGTAGTGTCCATAACGCATGTGAAAAGCTGTTTTAGGTATATCCTGCTCCTTCACCTTCAACTGATGGTAACCAGATCGGAGATCTATCCTCGAGAACCAATTGGCATGTTGGAGTTGATCAAACAAGTCATCAATTTTGGGTAGTGGATATCGGTTCTTCACTGTTGACTTTTTTAACTCATGGTAGTTGATGTACATTCTCATACTACCATCCTTCTTCTTTACAAACAAGACTGGAGCACCCCAGGAAGACATACTCGGTCGAATGAACCCTTTATCCAACAACTCAAGTCTGAATTTACCTACAACAAAGGAGAAACTAAAGCTTTTATCAATGAGAAATTTATAAACCATTTTCGCATGGTGTGTTTAGGTAACCACACATGCAAACACTTGGAAAAGTCATTGCTTACCAATACCCAAAGATGTTTTTGGTCCATAATGCATATGGATTTGGTTCATCATAAATATGCTTGTCTTGAATCCAAGCAGAGCCTACTGACATATCAAATAGAGTCTTGTCAGTCTTAATTGATTTTAAAAAATAGATGTAGATGAGTATACTATCATTTCTCATGTAAATGTAGGAAGATTCAAAAGAAATATTTTTTGGACTTTTCTTGATTTTCTAATTTTTAGGATTTTTTTTTGAGAAAATAAAGAAATGGCATATGTGTTATCAATTCAATAGAGATTATCAATAGTTAGTCCATGTAGCAATATAATCAGACTAAGCAGATGGAATGAAACATCGGTTGTTTCTTGCATTGCCATCATAGTTTCTGTGAATGATTGATGTCTTGCATTGAATCATGGTTAATTTCTGCTCCATTTGGCTCAGTTGCATCATAAATATCATGAGCAGGATGAACGTTCCTGTCATGGGAAGGGATCAGCCACTGCTAACTTTTCTTGGGTTGGCATGCCTCTATAACTATCCCTAACACACTAGCAAATTAGTTAGATATTTCAACCCTGGCCATTACTATCTTGAGCTGTCCATTAACATTTTTATATGTGACTTGCTCTTATGTGTATGATTTTGCTTTATCTGATTATATATCAGATTCACCTCCTGAAATTGTTTTCTTTCTCTAACATTGTTTTGATTTTAAACCAACTGGCTCAACTTTAGCTAGTTTAACAAAAGGAGTTTGTTTGGTTTTTGAAAATCTTTTGGTTGGTTTAGAAAATCCATTTTTCTTTTGAATGTTTTATGGAGGTGTAGCAAAGGATCTTTGTCTTTGATCATGTTTGTTTCTTCTGGGCATGTGATCATATTCATCATAAGTATTATAATTATGATTATAATAATTTGATGGATGTAATCTTTTATGATATCCATTATGCCAAGCATTATTCCTATATCTGTCATACTTATGTTGTGTGTATGACCTTATCTAGGTGCCCAATAATCATGAATATCATATTGTTTAAAATCATACCATGCTAATGTGATCAAGGAGAAGAGTAGCTATGACGTCTGTTGTAGTACTCATGCTCCGATCTCGATGAGTATGACTCTGATGGATGATAAGATCTTTGACCTCTTCTATGTTATAGTGTTAGAAAGTTGTTGTATGAACACTCTGAAGTGGTATGATTCTCCATGTCACAGTTTAAGCAGTAAGGAGAAGGTCTTAATCTTCTTCCCTTAAGCTTGAATGATGAAGTTGGATTAGCTTGGAACTTCACATCCTTTTGTCTTGGTTGTTTTTGTTGCTTTCTCTTGTGAGGAAATATATATGTATCACTCTCAGTGTTTTTACACTCAGAAGTTTGTGTGAATTTGAATTGCAAGTCTCGTAGAGAATTGGTTATTGATTTGGAGTTTCTAATATAGCCTTTGAGGTTGATGGTTGGTTTGGATCAGGTGTAGAAGACTTGGTTTGACTTTTCTTCTTTCTTTTAGATCCGGTCTTCTTCCTCATGACTTGTTCTTTGATTTCTTGTACCTTAGGCTTCTGTTTGTTCTTTAACTCCATCTTAATCTTTGCCTTGTGTTCAGCCTTAGGCAATTCTGGTTTGAGAAATCTTGCTGGTTTGAATTTCTCATACAGAACCATAGCCTTTTGTTTGTTGTCAGGCTTTGCTGCTTTGGATTTCTGTGTTTGTGTTTGCTTTGGATTGATTTCTTCAATGACATGATTAATACATGTCAATGTTTGTTTGATTGGTTGGTTGGTTTCTCCATCACTATCATCACTTGCAGGATCTCCATCTTTACTATCACAGGAATAAAAGGTTTCATTCTGTGGTGATTCAGGTTTGAGGTATAGCTTTGATGCTATTTCAGGAGAAGTGATTTAAGTGATAGTGGATGGTTTGTCTGTTGGATGATGATCATGCATATTTGAATGTTCTTTGACTGGACTTGTCATTGAAGTTAGCATTTCTGTGTAGTTATCAATGTAAGGAGGAGGAACAATATGGTATGTAGTTCCAGCACTCTTCTTTTGATCTCTTTGTGCATTAAGTAGTTCTTCCAACTTGTTGGCAGTCATCTTTAAATTCTCAAGTTCAACTTCTGTTGATGCATGATCTGTTTTTGTCTTTGTTAAAGACTCAGTGAGTCTTGTAACTTGAGCTTGAAGACTAAATCTTTCTCCAAGGAGTTTGTCTACATCCTTGAGAAGAGAATTGATTTTATCTTCAAAGGCTTTATGTTGTATCTTCAGTCTGCATTTGTAGCCTTTTTTGTTGTGATTGCTTGATTTAGACGTTCAATGTAATGTTGCAAGTTATTGATTGTTTTGGTTGTACTTGCTTCTGATATTTTGGCTTCAACTTCAGCCTTTTTGTTTGTTAACTTTACAGAGAGTTTACTTGCTTCAGCATTCAGCTTGTGATTTTCTTTAAGCAATTTATCAACTTCTTTCTCTAGTGAACTAATTTGATTTGTAGAAGTTTGTAGTTCCTCTGCATGTGAAGCTCTTTCCTCCTTTATCATGTATGATATATTGTTTGTTAACTTTACAGAGAGCATAGACTGATCTTTCTATCTTTAGGAATTTCAGGCAATGGAGGAATGTTTGTGTTGTTGATGTTTGTGGCTTTTGCAAGCTCAACAGTTAACTATTCATGTTTGTTTTGTTGTTGAACCATTTTTTCTTGCAACTGCTTCATCTCTTGAGCTAAACTGATGTTTTGTTGATTCAATGTCTTGATTTATGCTTGATCATTTCTTTGAGATTGTTCCATCTCTGACCTACATTTTATCAAATCATTAGACAATGTGTTGTTGAGTTTGCAAGATCACACAAATGTAAATGCATTAGATTTTTCTCAAAGTGACTGATGTACAACGGAATGTTTGTCTTGTCAAACAATGAATTGTTGTTATTGTTTGATATGCTGTTGATGTTTGGTTGTTTGTAGCTTTTGTTTGATTTGCTGCTGTTGTTTGGTTGGTTACAGCAACTTGGTTTGCTCTGTTTGAATTCTTGAAACCTTTTTCTAACTGCAACAAGAAAGATAGCTTGGTTTCTCGAAACATGAGTGTTAGTGAATGTTGTTAAATTTTCCATTTTGTTTAAAAATAAAAATGATTTGAAAACTTGTTTTGTGTTTAAATCAAAATCAAATTTAAACTTTAATTGAATCAAAGAACGTCGAAACTCAATTTAATTAGATTGGCCTAATTAAAGAGTTAACTGTGTTCAATTACAATTTAGTTACGCTGGACGAAAATTAATCTAGCTTAATTAAAAAGTAATAAAATTTGGATCTCCTCAATTAAAATTTAAATGATTTTGTGACTTGATTGAAAATAATTCAACTCTTTCGAAGTATATATATCTTGATCAACAGTAAGTTCTCAAATCTTCCGAGAATAAAAGTATGAGTTGGTCAAACTTAAAAATTTTCGAGAACAAACTTTAAAAGTTTGTTAAATGAAAAACTACGGAGATCAAAACTTTTGAATTAAAGTCAAATTTTGAAAATGATTTAAAACAATATAGTAAAAAAAATAAAATTATAAAATACCAAGTGAGAACACTTGTTTTGTTGGTCAAGGGATACAAAAAGGAGTCAAAATTGAACTCCTGATTCAGTCTCAACCTTCCGAAGCTTTCTCTACCCCAGAAGTTTAAGTCCCGATAAGGAGACAAAATTGAATCCCAAAATTGAACTTCGATGCTTTGTCTCTCACACTCACGATCAATTGGTAAACTCAAATCAATAGTCTCCTACCCAAATCGATCAACAATTTCAGTCTTTTGGGGGTTTCAGTGGATATTGCCGATGATTGATTGGTGTTCACACCGATGGAATCAATCGATGGTGTGATTGCGTTCGGTGGTTACAGATAAACTGTAATCGATGGTTGAATTGTGGTGTTTGTTCGAAGTCGACTTGTGTTTGGGGTTGGCTGAATCGAAGATTACAAGGTATTGGTGGCTAGTCGACAGGTGGTTGGTGTTTGATTGGTCCGCTGTGAATCAAGTCGTCCGCTGTAGGCAATCTAAAGTAGTCCGCTGTGTGTGATGATGGTAACCGTCCGCTGTGGACCAATGGATGTCCGCTGTAATTCAGGTAAAACATCCGTTGTAGTCCGATTCAAGTCCGCAGTGGGACTTGTTTGTTCAACAAAATCAACTCGTCCACTGTGTATGTTTATAAGGTGTGTTCGGACTTGTTTCCTGTGAATGGATTTTGTGAGATGATTTCTCATCCGCTGTGCATTCAACTTCTCTTCTGCTGTTCGTCCGCTGTCAATCAGGTTTGCTTGTCCACTGTGGTTCATTCTGTGATTCTTCTTGTCTACTGTATGGTGTTAACACATCCGCTGTGGATGTGTTTGTGTCCATGACTGCCGTGGACTTACGATTCAAGTCTGCTGTGGACTTGATTTAAGCGTCCGCTGTGGACTTGATTGAAGCGTCCGTTGTGGACTAGTTTTACTTGTCCGCTGTGGACAAGTTTCTTTGTCCGCTATAGGACTTGGTTTGTTCAACGTCCGCTGTAAATTAACATGTCCGCTGTGAAAATTAACACATCAGCTGTGAAATGTTTTGTTCACAGCTGTGAAATGTTTTGTTCATGAATTAGTTATTCATCATCCGTGAACACTTGACAATTGGATGTTTGTCCGCTGTGGATCTTGTGTATCTGCTGTGGATGTAATGTATCAGCTGTGGACACTTGGTTGCAAAAATGATGAAGATTGTCAGCTGTTGAATCAGAACATCAGCTGTGGATGATAGAATACTTAGTCAAAAATTTAATTCCAATTGTACTTTGTGTATTCGTTGTAAAATTTGATTATGAATGGAATTCACTTGCAAATTCACAAATTGATGTTTGAATGACAATTAAATGATTGTATGATGGACAAATGAATCAAAATCTTAATTAAATAATTGATTTGGTTGATTTTCAGATTTCAAAGCAGTTTGACTTTGAAAAGGTCAAATTTCATGTTCTTGAATGAACAAACTTTTGATTCTTGGGTTTCTGATGGAATTTGATAAAATCAAAAGTTATAATAGCTGCAGATAAGTGATTCTAAGCTAGAACAACAAGCAATTTCATATAATCATCACCTAAACTCGGATTTAGATGATGAACACATGAAGAACACAATGAAGAACAAAAACCCAGATATAAGAATCAATGTTCAAAAATATATGATTTGGATGTTGAAAATGATAAACGAACCATAGATTTGATGTTTCTAATCTAAAACCACTATCAATTTTAGCTAAACAGTATCAGATTTGTGATTTTGATGATTTTCCTTAAGAACAATGAACTTTTATCAAGAACACAAAATTTTTCAAAAATCTTCAAATTCAAGAGTTGTGGTTACTCAATTGATATGAAACTTTGCAGATGTGTTAGTTATCACAAACTAAAGCTATTAGAAGCTTAAATTCGATCAAACAACAACAAAATCAAAATTTCACGTTCATGAGCATTTGAGGACTTGAAGAACAAGTTTGCTTAAATCTTCAAATTAATGGCTCAAATGAACTTCAATTGAAGTAAAAACTTGCAGATCTTCACAAAATAACAAATCTAAGCTAATGGTAGTTTGATTTCATCAAAAACAACAACAATTTGTAGATCATACTTGTGGTTCAAATTTTTGAGAAAAAATTGAAGAACAAGGAGCCATATACCAATTGCGAAAACCATCGATTCTGCTGGATGGATCGAATATTGCAATCGTATTGTTGTCGTTTATCAGATCTGTGATGTGGAATTTCACAGACCTGTTGATGATTTCAAGTGAAGATCTGTTGCAAGATTGAATGTATGATGATGAATGAATGATGAACAATTCAAGAACACATCTTCATAAAATATATCATTCATTCATATGTATGTTTGCTAGGAGATTACAAGGGAGTTTGCAAGAACAACTTCTCTTACACACACTCAACCTTATGTTTCTCTCACTAGTCTAAATCTGTATACTTAATTCCTTGAATGCTTGAATGCTTCCTAATGGTTAGAGTAAAAAATGACTACATTTATTCTATTTATACTCTTTACATAAATGAACAAAATTACATTTAAGCCCTAATGATTACACAAATATTTTTCAACGTCTGATAAATTGTCTGTTACTAATGCGTAACTGCCGGGTGCTGACGTCACTCGGGACGTCCGCTAATGTTGACTGTTGACTTTAACCACGGTTGACCAAGTTTGACCAAGTTTGACCAAGTTTGACTTTGGTCAATTTCTTCGTTTTGATCATATTTTCAGCGTAGCTTTACCGTGTCAGTTTTGGTAATCATCATGAGATTCGGCACTTAGGTTTTGGTGAGTATCATCTTTAAATAGTCCAATAATACTCCCTCTAAGATGAAGCTGCCAAAACCTCATGATTATCAAAACCATGGATGTTGATTGATTATCAATGCATGCTTGTGTGTAAAGGTTTTCCCTCACCTCTTTTGGGATTTTAGAGATCTTATCTTCTATATTTTCCATGAGGGCATGATAAGGAGATTGGATCTCAGTCTCGTACATGCTCCAATCACACTCACCATCTTGTTTTATAATCATGGCTGATGATTTTGAGTGTTGATTTCGGTTATACTATGTGACTTGAGGTGGAATTGGTGCAGCAGAATACTGATTGGAGGTGGGATTTGTCTGTTTGGATGGTAGCTGCTTAATGCTTGTGTGTGGTTGTTATTTCTGTCAACTCTAGGTTGTTGGCATTCTCTAGAGAAATGTCTATAGAGTTGGCGGTTATAACATCTCACCTTTGTCTTATCAAAATCAATTTTGTTTTTCTTATCCATGCTTAACCCTTCGATCCTTTGTAGGAACTTCTTGGATCTGTATGCAATCATTGCCATTGACCATTGAAGATCCATTTCTTCAACCATATCAGGAGGCAATTCATCCAAGTCTTGCTGTATGATCTGTGATGGTATGAGGATAGCTCCTAGATAGGCTTCAAAGCTTATTGAAAAGGCTGCAAAAGCTGCATTTTTCTTCTTACTTTGCAATATGATTGTTAATGCTTCCATTGGTTTCTCAAATTTATGAATGTTTCGAGCCTTTGATGGGTGTTGTTTATTGGAGCTGGAAGTGTAAGGATGTGGTTTGCTTTGGGGTGTTGCTTCATGGGAATAATGAACACCAATCTTCTTAGACTTTTGTTTGTTGTTAGATAATTCAGGTGTAGAGAAAAATGAAGGTTCAGTTGAATCTAGAAATTCTTCATCTTCATTTTCACCGGTGCAAGTCAAGAATGCACTGTTTGTTTGTTGAAGTTCCTTGAACTTGTATGATTCCACATGTCTGATTGTATTATTGTTTCTAGATCTTTCATCTAGCTCTAGTGCTTCAACTTTAGCCACTAGAGAATCTAGAGACAATGCTTCAATTCCAATGTTGCTTTTATTAATAAGATTAACTAAGTCCAGCTCTCAGGCAGTGTATGCAACATCTTTTTGTTGATCTCAACAGATTCATACTTAAGACCATAAACTATCATCTCATTAACTAGTTGAACGAATCTGTGTAGCTGTTGTGGAATGGATTCTTCCTGAATATGGTGGAAGGTTTCGTATTGGGTCCTTAATTTCTCCTTTTTGATTTCCCGTATCTCCTCACTTCCTTCACACATGGTGTGAAGTACCTTCTAGAGTTCATGAGCAGTTTTGAAATTTTCAACCCTTTAAATGGCAAAGTCATTGCCAATATACAGTATGCTTTCATGTCTGTTTTGACCTTCTTGAGGTCTTCACCAGCTACACTTTTCAAGCTTACTGGCTTCTGTATGTTATAGTCAGGCCCAAGAGTTAATGGTATGTATGGTCCCTTGGTTATGGATGTCCATAGATCCAGATCTTGGAAAATAATCCAATTTTAAAACATGATTTTCCATTGTTTAAAATCTGCTTTGTTCTTGAGTCTTGGTGGTTTGAGACCACTGTTTGATCCTGAAATTTCATCAGACATGTTTATTAATTTTTAACATAATGTTTTAAATCAAATTTGTTTGATAATTTTAGCTTGGTGCTAAATTTGTCTTTATCCTAAAGTCACTAGGATTTGTTTGTTAATGATGTCACCTTTTAATTTGATTTACCGAATAAATGTAATTAATTTAATTAATTATTTAATGTCCAATGATAAGTCACACTCAATTCTCGGTAAGGAAAGGAATATTCTGTTGAGGATGTCAGTCAACAGTCAAAACCTATTAATGATGACAGGTCAACAAAAGTAAAAACACTAAAAACAATTATTTTTTTCTAAAAGTGAACTTTTCAGATCAGAAAGTAACTTTTTCAAAAAATTCAAAAGATTATTATGTTTCTTCTTTGATTTTGATGATGAACCAACACAATCACCTAAGATTATGAAGGTTTGTGAGTGAGCAAAAACTAGGGTTTATCCTAGTATTTGTTTGCGGCTATAACAATTTCAACAAAACAACAATCGATTTGTTGTTTGAAGAAGATTAATCACCTGATTTGAGTGAAAAACGACTCAAATATGATGTTTAAATACAATGAATGGATTCAAAGTATTCAAATGAGTGTCGGTTTGATGAAAAATGATAGAACAATATTCGTATATTGTTTTATCGAAAATCCTTAGAAACCGATGAGATTTCAATGATTTTGTGATGTTTCTGTTTAAAAAATAGTGTATGAATGATTTTGAGAGCTTTTTTAGCACCAAAAATATAGAATCTTCTTCAAAATGAATGAAAACAGATGATTAACTCATGTTTTTGAACATTTGTTGAATGTATGATGTACAAGAAGAATGTGTGATGATTTCAAGCTCAAAATCTATGTTATGAAGCTAATGAACAACGGATATCATTTTGTTGAATGAGAGGATCAAAAATCAGTGTATGATTTGAGCCAGTAGCTCTGATACCACCTGACGAAATCAACAAAGGCTGATTATGAACTTTAAGAACAATAAGAGCATAATCAGGTTGATTCCCTGAAGGATCTTTTCAAATCTCTCAATAAATATAACAAAAAATTGTTATATTGTATTCAACAAAAAATAATCAAGTGCGGAAACCCATGATCAATGCTATGATATCAGTGTGTGTGTGTGTGTGTGTGTGTGATTGCTAGTGATTGAAATGCTTTGAATGATAATAAATTAATTCATTGTGTTGATTGTTCAAAAGCTTACAAAGGATTAGGGTATTATGCTATTTATATCCTATATAGATAGTTATCTACAATTACAAAAATACCCTTATGTGAACGAAAATTACTTAAAAATCCTAAGTTTAAGTCGTCCGCTGTGGATGATAGACTGTCCGCTGGGGATGCTAAGTCGTCCGCTGTGGAAGTTGAATTAGTTGTCCGCTGTGTCTTGGATGTTGTCCGCTGTAACCACTTGTTATATGTTTGTCTTGTAAGTTGTCCACTGTGGAGTGTTTATCTGGTGTGGATTGAACATCCTTTGTCGACTGTTCATAAGCCGTGGACTTTGGTCATCGTTGTGTGAGTTGGTCATCCGATGTAGGCACTTGGAAGTTGTTCTTTATCTGCTGCATGGACTTGGTCATCTGCTATGGGCATTTCGTCATCCGCACACTTATCAAAATTTCTTTTATCTACAAACCTGTAAAATAAATTTAACCAATATTTAGTGTATGTTATGAATGTTAATGATGCTAATGTGTTAGTTAATGATTGTTTGAATGTTAGAACACATTATGTTTGATCATGGCAAGCATTATCCTTTTAAGCATTATCCTATTAATGCACTTGTTGAATCCAATAATTTTGCATGGAATTGTAGAAATCGATAGTACATATCCCATTATCAACAAAATTCGAAAGTTATACACGGTGTGAACCAAACACCTAAGTCAGTGAAGGTTGAAAAACCCAAGGTAATGAGGAATATAGTTCTTATGGTTAAGCATTAGAATGGATACTAGAATACAATCAAGAACATTTTAAATGCTTTTTAAAAGCATAAACAAAAGGATTTTAAATAGGTAAAATCAAATGTTGAACCTAGGAAGGTAACAAAATTTTTTATTAAACAAAATCAAAATGTAAAGGTAAGCCTAGATTGAATGCATCTTCCACTTTTGATTTAAAAGAAATACTCAATTACATGAAGTATCATATATCGATGCTTCAAGGATAACCATGACTATAATGGCTTGGGTACCCATTTCTAACTAATCTTCTAACACATGCAGTGACAACCAAGGAGGCCTAAAAATAACCTTTGGTACGTTGATAGTGGTTGTTCTAGGCATATGTTAGGGGCCATTTCTTTTCTATATAATTTGAAATCATTCATCAGAGGGTATGTCCTTTTTGTAGGAAATAAGGGAGCTAAGATCAACATGAAATGTACAGTAACTAACGGTCCTTATTGATTTGAAAATTTTAATTACGTTGAAGAGCTGAAAATTAATTTGTAAAGGGTGTCACACATGTGTGATAAAAAGTTCTTTACATACAATGAGTTTACGTTAAAACCAGGTGTGGTACCTAAGAGTTTGATTCTTTTGAGAACACCTAGAAGAAAGATTTCCTATGTTATTGACATGAACAACACAACTATTCATGAAAATGCATGCATGTTTTCAAAATCATTAGAAGTCAATGCATAACAATGGCATTGTAGATAGGTGTTACAAATTTGAAAAATTAAAATAGAATTACATAACTAATATGTTAGATCGTAGAAGGATCATGCATGCCAATTCAAGTGATGGTTGGTTAGTTGTTCTGTTTGGAAATTTTCCTAGGTGTTTGATTAATGTGGCTTGGTTGATGCGGATGAAGAAAGAGTATAAGTATTGACATCAACACAGACGAGTTATACTTAATGCGGTTGAAGAAAAAAACGATTTGGACAAGGCAGTGGTCATCCACATTGAGTTGATATGGATGAATAAAACCAACACAGAAGAATAAAGTCTAGCAATGCACACAAGCTTTATTCATTTGCATCAGCAAATGAGGATGAACACATTGGTCAATGCGAATGAAGAATGATAATGCTAATACAGTTTTTGTGTACTTTTGGACTTGTTTATTTTGATGTAATAGAATATATCAGGGTATTTTAATCAATAGTATATGCCATATGTCACGCCTACAAATAGAAAGTTAGCATTCACATGATGTAACCCTAGCAACTCTACTATCACACTTTGTGTATTTTAAGAATATCAATATATATAAAGATAATTTTACAAGTATTCCAATCGTTCTTATGATTATTGATCATTCAATTTTTGATCTAAGGATTCTATAGCAACAACTAGTATATTCGATCTAGTAAAAATCCTCCGAAACAATTAGTATCAGAGCCTCGGCTCTCGTTTTCAGACCTAACATCAATACGATTTGAAGATCAACTTATCTACTACTTTTGCTACAAATCTAAGCTATCAAAGCTCTAATTTGTAATCAAACAAACCATATATCAAACTAAAAAAGTTTTATTTGTTATTCATCATGGGCGGAACATATTTATTGTTCGATTGATCTATTGGTCAATACATATAAATTAACCAAAAAAACACCTGATCTATGAGTATTTGGGGGAATTTGAGTGAAATTGATACACCAAATTTGAGTGAAATTGATACTGATTTGAACAAGAAATTGAAAATTAGTTGACAGACACTATACATCATATCAGTTATTGTTCACTACATCAAACACTATTCACCGGATCAGTGTTTTAGTACTGTTCAACGCATTAGCAATTCTCAGCAGAGAAAACTGTTAATCGCATTGAACCTATGAATTGAGTATAGTGTTCACCATGCCAGTTTGTTGACTATTAGGACTAATTTGAACCAACTGGCACCTTGGGCTGATCAAATAAGTCATCAATCCTCGGTAACGGATACCGGTTCTTTACAGTCAACTTGTTTAACTCACGGTAGCCGATGCACATCCTCATACTACCGTCCTTCTTCTTTACAAACAAGACCGGTGCACCCCAGGGAGAGATACTCGGTTGAATGAACCCTTTGTCCAACAACTCTTGCAACTGAACCGTCAGTTCCTTCATCTCAGACGGAGCCAATCGATACGGTGCCTTGGCAACAGGTTGAGCACCAAGTATCAAGTCGATCTGGAACATGATCTCGAGATCCGGTGGCACACCTGGTAAATCTTCTGGGAACACGTCTGGAAAGTCACACATAACTGGTACGTAAGATAATTGTGGTACTGAAGCATCCACATCCTTCACGTAAGCCAGGTAAGCACTACATCCACGTTTCATGCACATTTCTGCCACCACCATTGAAATCACCTTCGGAACCGTAGTAACTTGATCACCGTAGATCTTCACCGAACTCCCATCAGGCGCAATCAATAGGATCATGTTGTTGCGACACATAATATTTGCCCTATAGGCTACTAACCAATCCATCCCTAGAACCACATCGAATCCGCCTAGGAGCATCACAAATAATTTAGCATAGAACCTATGGCCTTCCAACTCTATGTCATAATTTTCTATCAGATCAGAAATCCTGGTAGACTTACCAATGACAGTTTCTACATCGAAGGGCTCATCAATCTTTCTACTGCTAACACGCAACTTAGCACAGAAGGCAGCAGAAATAAAACTCTTACTAGCACCAGAATCAAATAGTACAGAGGCACAAGTTTGTTTTACTAGGAACGTACCTGACACCACATCGGGGTCCACCCTAGCCTCTTCCTGGGTCATCGTGAATGCTCTGGATTTCACCTTCGGTCCCTCCTTCTTAACTCCTTTCTTTACCCCGAAGCTCTCGGCCCTTGGCCTCTTGCAATATTTGCTCAGATGGCCCTCTTCACCACAGTTATAACATCTTACAACCCTACACTCTCTTGCCATATGACCGGGCTTCCCACACTTGAAGTAGAGATTCAGTCCCCACTTACACTCCCCTATATGTTCCTTCCCGCACTTACCACACCTCTTCATTCCCGTACCTGATGTTACTACCCTTCGATCATCCCTCCTTGCCCTTTTGTTACTCGGGGTAAAACCACCACGACCAAACCACTTCCCATTCCAGTTCCTGACATCACCACCCTTCTTACTCACCTTTACCACTGCCACCTCTCTCTCATCATACAGCCTCCCTACCAGATCAACCACCGACAAAAAAGTACCCGGCTGGGCAGGGATCATGTGCCTGTGGATATCTGCCGGCAAACCCTGGATATACCTCTTGATCTTCCTTGACACCGGCGTCACCTGATTTGGCACCAGCCTTGCCATCTCATTGAACTTAGTAGTATACTGCTGGTGTGTCATGGTTCCTTCCTCCAGCTGTAAGAACTCTCTCTCAATCTTGTCAAGCTCCCTGTGAGGACAAAACTCCTTGATCACCATCTTCTTTAACTCACTCCACCTCATTCTCCCAATCACTCTGCTACCCTCGGCCTGGACAATATTGTCCCATCAGCACAAGGCCGAGTCCACGAATGAGTGGGTAGCAAACTTCAACTTTTGATCCTCCCTATATTTGCTGATATCCAACACAGCGTCCATCTCCCTCACCCGTCGGTGAGCAGCAGCAGCATTCCCGTTACCATCAAAAGTCAGGGGCTTGCATCTTTGAAAGGCCCCATAACTACACCCCTTGGTAGTTTCCTGTACCTCTTCCTCTTCCTCTTCGTCACTAGAGACAACCATCTCAGTTTCTAGTTGCTCCCCTTCACCTGAACCTCTCCCAACGGTCCTCCTCTCCTCCTTCTCTTTTTATTCATCCTCCCTCACAGCACGAATAACATCGGTCATCACAGATGGCAGGATTGTCTGCATGACCTGATCAACTTCCTCCACAACTGCCTCTTTCATAAAGGCTCTTAGATTAGCACTCTCATCACCGCCTTCCTGGTGATGAAGCTCGGGCTCTACAGGAGCCGTCTCAGCAGCCTTAGCCTTGTTCCCGGTGACACGTGGCCTAGCACCATGACCACCCAGCACACCTCCTCAAGAAGCATTCCAAGATCTACCACCCGCCATCCTTTAAACTCTATAAGATTCAAATACCAACACGGTCATTCAAGGTAATAGCTTAGATTATGTCAAGTATAGTAAGTCCCTAATTACAGTGGCCAGTTATGATTAGCCACTTACTTTACTCTTCATCCCCCAAGCATTTCCTATACTGACTACATCGGTATCCAAATCTACTAAGAGCATATAAATGAGATAGCACACGCACATAATACCGGTTAACCTTAAGAAAGTAAATTACCTGATGGCACGTAGCTACTTGGGCTGGTATCCCTCCATTTGGTCCCACCTTGTAAGGCCCTGTTCCCGGGAACCCCACAGTTGGTCAATCACAAATTTATTTATATTAAGACATAGTAAATTTCATAAAACATTGCAGCGGATTAGTTTATCAATAACCATTCATGCATTAATATTTGATATTGACAAATAGTACATCATTGTTTTAAAAGAGTTACAAAAGAATATTCAATTGTATTACAAAACAACAACATTATCATGCATGAAATGGATGCCAGTCTTTGCCCGCCAAGTAGCTTCCCCCTCGTGCCATCCTCAGCAACAAGCTACCTGGCAACTGAAAATGCATAAAAAGTCAGCATTGCTGAGTGAGTTCTAGTTTTAAATAATAAAATACTTTACCTTTAGTAAAAACCTTTCCTTTACATTCGTTCATGATCACACAACATACATACATCTTGATAATATCATTATTATCTTTTATCATCATTCATTTCGCACTTTTTCATTATCTTTCACTTCTATCTAGATCCTGTCATAAGCTATGCCCCATCATTAGGCATGAAGCCACCTCAGTCTTGGGGTTAAGCGACAAGGATCCCGTTTCGTACGTATGGATCAGTCACTAAGACTGACCCCCCTGTGTGTATACCCTCATGGGTTAGCCAAGATCGCACGCTACATCGCACATGATTGAGCTAACAACTCTTTAATGAGTTGTGAACCTCTTTAAATTTGCTTGCAAGAATTCATTCATTCGTTATGTTTCACTTTTTATTATCTTTAATCTTCCGCTTCTTTTATGAAAATACTTTATGTATAAGAGCATTAACAAACCATGTAGAGTCACGTAATAATATGTAATAAGGAACATCAATAATAGACCACAAGTATGCGCAACATGAACAAACATAAACCATCAAAACATTCCAGAGCTCAATCATTAATTTCTATTTCCCAAGATTTCAGAAAAATCCTAAGTCAATTTAGGCGCATGAGCACTATGTGGGCGCATGGGCACTATGCATGCGCACGGGCAGTTGGGCGCATGGGAACACTTGGGCGCATTGGAAAAACTTAGGCGCATGGGTACTATGTAGCCGCATGGGTACTTCGGCGCATGGGTAGTTAGGCGCATGGGCAAAAACTTAAGCGCATGGGCAAAAACTTAGGCGCATGGGTACTATGCAGGCGCACGGGCAAGTGTTAGGAGCATGGGCAAAAATGTTAGGCGCATGGGCAGTTTACCAGTTTTAACTTATACTAATTTTAGTCCCCATTCATCATCCTAACATATTCTTAGCCCAAATCTAGCATACTAAGCACATAAAACAAGCATACAGTCACATGATTTAGTCAAAACATTCACAAACGCACACACACACGTAAAACAGGGGAACACTTACGGTGCCACACACTGAAAGTTGTAAAAAGAAAGTTCTTATGCATTTCAGCCCCAAAACAAGTTTAAAACATAAAAATTGGGGATCTAGAACTCACCTACAGCAGCCTTCGAGTAAAACTCCTCCAAATTCGAGAGTACTTGGAGTTCAAACACCTAAACTCACCAAAAACACACAACCAAATACAAAGGAACACATAAGACTCGGTCCAAAAGCTGTCAATTCAGCTGAAACCGAACAAAACACACGAAAAACTTACCTTCAAGTCGATCTTCTTCTTCTTCTCTCTAAAACTGATGGAAAACTCTGTTCTGTTTCTTTCTGCTGCCAAAGGCAGTTGGTGGAGCAGGGTAGTGGGTGGCCATGCCCACCTTTTAAACATAATAATAATAAAGTTTGCCTCTTGCACAACTTTAACCCCTTAACTTGGGTTATTTCACCTTTCTTTCTTTATACTTCTCTTTTCTTTTCTTTTCTCTTTTTTTTGTAACTTTCCGGGTGTTACAGATGGATAATGCAAAGTACAGAAATACTAACATCCATCAGCATTAACTAATGCAAATTTCAAGAAATATGGACAACTAAATTGTTCATCCGTATTAGTTGCAACAAAAATGCAAGTTCTAATGTAAATGCGGACAAGTATAAATGTTCTTTTGCATTTGTTACAGGGTCAAATGCTAACAAGTTTTGGGTTTTCGAATTTGTCACAGTACATAAATGCGTACAAGTCAAAAACATCCGCATTTTCTACAGTATAAAATTAAAACTTCCGTATTTGTTCTTACACTTGCAAAGTTTGAGAAAGACATTAAATCGACTATTTAAGCACATTAATGTGAGTCATTTAATACTTTTCAAATTTGAGTGAATTGATAGTGCGACGAACATTTCTCTCACTGATATTCATTAATCATCCAAACCATCTCAAACTTTGTGTGTCGACTGTTCATCCAACTCCATTTCATCTCTATTTTGATTCTTAGCCAAAGTAGTATCGAAACAAGGTGATTCTCAATGGATTTTGTAATGTAATATCAAAAGATCATAAGGCTGATACAACCAAAAAAGCCAATACAACCAAGGGTCTTCCTACAAGCATGCACTGGATGTACAAAGTAGAAGTTGCTTCGGAAGTTTTACACTCTCCATCAGAAAATACTCTAAGTGTAAAATCTTCCGAAGCCAAAGACAAAGTCTTCCGAAGCCATTTTGCTTTGAAGACTGATTTCTTCCGAAGACAGAGAAGACATGCTTTCTCTGATCTACTTTACATAAAGCTACACACTTTCCACTGCAACTCTGAAGACTCACCAACTTGTAAAGGTTGGTAAAAAGTCCATGCTTTTGTAAACTGTAGATTAAGGTCTTTGTCTGTAACTTCCTACTTTTGTACTTGTAAACCTTTTTTAGAAAAGGATGTGAGCTATGGCATGTCATAGTCACTAGTCAAAAGGCAATCTGCCTTTTGACTCTATATTGATCTTGTTGTCTAGATTAGTGTTTCTAACTGTCTTTCTAAGTATTGACGGTTGTAGGATGTAGTATAAAGTGTCTCAGGTCCTTGTAATTCTATTATGCTTTGTAACACTTGTAATAGAACTTGACAGCAATATATAACATCCTTGAAAACCATACTTGTTTGTTCTTGCTCTTAGTTCTATCTCACTACTTACTTGTGTTCTTAGTATCATCATACTCAAACCCAGTTCTCTATTTGAACTGTTAAGTATTCTAAATCTCTCCTCATTATGAGACTGAATGTATTGACAACCCTTCATATGGTCCTGTAGATTTCTAAACTTCAAATACCAAACCAGTGATGAACATAGAACCCTAGGTTTAGAAAAATCAAAAAATAACCATAAACAATGAATTTCAATGACATTATCGAGTTCAATGAAATGGATATTAATGTGAATAAGAAAGAACAACCAATTTACAAACCCTAGGTTAACCTCGATGATCAGGGGAACCGAAACATGAAAATGTTGAAATCAAATCCAATGTTTCAGCGCAAAAATATGTTTAAACAGTGAAGATGATTGAAAATAAGCATAAAACGTAACACAAATGGTTATTCAACACAAAATCAAAGACAGGTCAAATTCCTATACAATAGTAACCATTGAACTCTCAATTTTGACCTAAGAAAGTCAAACTGAGAAAAGTCAAACCTACTCTTATTTGTATAATATGAAAAGTGTCAGTACATTACTAACACATGTGTCTCTATTGTAGAATCTATGGCAAACCTCACTTGGAGCAAGCTCCACAATGTCAGTGGATACCTTGATCCAGATGTGCTAGAATCTATGGGTTTAAGAGACATGATTAGATTCATTTCCGTAACAAGAGTAGCACATGCCATCACTGTTAGACTAATCATCTATGAGAACTTCATCAGATCTTCCTAGGGAATAGCTGAAGTGAGTGAAGTAGAAGGTGTAAGAACCATATCAGGAAGGATCACTGATGATCACACATTAGCCATCTCTGAACAAACTGTGAGACAGTGTCTACAGTTTGGAGATGATGGCAACTCCCCTCAAGAACTAGAAGAAGATGACATCATGACCTTCTTTGCCAACATTGGTTATGAAAGGAGTTTTGAAGGAAAACAGGTTGTCAAGGGGTTAGTTGACTTACAATGGAGGTTCCTGATACATCTATTCCAACATTGCCTATCAAAGATGAAGACTGGTTGGAATGACATCCCCATCACTACATCATCAGCTATTTCTTCCTTATGCACTAACAGACAATTCAACATGTTTAATTATGTGTTGAATGGCCTGGTCTCCAACATTCAGGAAGGAAGAAGACATATGTTTTTGATGTATCCACGGTTCATCCAATGCTTCATCAATGAAGCTTTCCCTGATATTGTAGCAGAAGGCCTTGTGATGGACATTCCTCACTACAATGCCAAGTCCTATAAGTATATAAAGAAAAGAGACCCATGGAACTTCTATAGTGGAACTTTCTTTCCTCTACTTCCATGGATGTTACAGTAGATCAATCTTGAAGAAGTTGAAGTTAAGGAAGTTGTTCCTGATGTTAAAGAACAAGCTCATGATGATGTTCCTGCTTATGTGCATGATATTGTAGAAGGACAACCAGCTGCTCATGATCAACAAACTATTGAAAAGCATGCTGAA
Source organism: Flaveria sonorensis (assembly GCA_025506505.1). NCBI lineage: Eukaryota > Viridiplantae > Streptophyta > Magnoliopsida > Asterales > Asteraceae > Flaveria > Flaveria sonorensis. Next base: position 12,255,862 of record CM046425.1, on the reverse strand, counting down.
ACAGCTGAAGAAGGACTAAGGAAAGTGTCACCACAAGTTGATGTAGGTGGTGATCTTCACACTGTTCCTTCAGTTCATGAAGCTGATATACCATCACCTTTCAGAGCATCACCTATCCATTCTCCTCCATTCTCTCCTATTCACTCTCATCATATATCTCCTATCCATTCTTCACCAGAAGCTGCTGCTGCATCTGTTGAATCTATTGAATCTACCAGTTCATCAAATGGTTCTGAATCATGTTTGGATGAGGAGGATCATCATCCTAATTTCCAAAGGCCTGAGAGACAAGTACACTCAGAGGTCTGTCCTTTAGAAACCTTTACAAAATCTAAAGTCAACCATCCTGATGCTAAGGATGAAATGATTTATGAGCTATTACTAAAGTTAGCCATAATGGAAAAACTTTTGGATAGAAGGTCTGGCATAATAAGAGATAGACTTCTTGAACTGGATGAGAAGGAGAAAGAACTAAAATCCAAGAAAAAGAAAAATAGAGATTGATAGACTTAAATCAGCCCTAGAATAGGCCAAACAAGAAATTAGTGGACACTTGGATGCAACAACCATTCAAACTCTTGCATTGGAAGAACAAGAGAATCTCCTTGATGTCCAAACAGATATAATCTCTGATTTACACAGACAGATAGAAGCTCTAACAAAGAGAGTTTCTGAACTTGAGATGTTAATTAAGATTAAAGAAGAGTTGGCCAAAGAAAAGGATGAGATGGGTGATGATGAGACTGATAAAGACAAGGATGATGAGGCTGAAAAAGAAAAAGAATCAAAAGAAGATGAAAATGTCTCTGGTGGGAGTAGTAATGATGATGATGACTTTACACCATCAAAGAGACAGAGAATTACTGAGACTGTTTAGCAAGCTCAACACAGTGAGGTTAGGGACGAAGATGAAAGCATGGCCATGGTTGTTTATTCTGGTCAAACTCCTAAAGAAAGACTTGATGAGGAGTCTGAGATGAAAGAAATGATTAAAGCCTTAGACATCTATTCTTCTGGAGAGTTCATTATTGATGAAGACTTTTGGGATTTTATTAGAGATCTTAGAGCTCCAGTTGAACCAATTGAGGTGATTCCTCTAACCCTATGCCTTTAGAAGAAGAACTAAGCTTACAGCTTGTTCCTGCAATCTCATTGACTGATGAGCAAAAGGAACTCATAATGAGGCTGTGTGAAGAGCTTAGAGAGAAAGAAGAAGCTGAAAAGCTTGAGAAAGAAAAGAAGCAACAGGAAGCTGAAGCCTCTGTACCCTCTTCTTATGGCCCTCATATGCATACATACTCCAGAAAGAGGAAGTACTTCACTGAAAAGGCGAAAGGCAAAATGCTTATGTAGAAGAAGAACCAGCTCTAAAGAAACAAAAGGATGATCCAAGAAGCGTTGTTGCTATTGCCCAATTTCTGGATGAGCATGAGAAGGCTGAGGAACAATTAAAGAAGAAGACTAAGGTGATTATCCTAAAAGAAGGAGAGATAGAAGGAGGATACCAGGAAAGCTTAATTGATGACCCTTTGTTCAGGGATAGTCCTACAAAGGTTGAGTCATCTGTTGAAGAGATGGTGGAGAAGGCACAAACTGATGATCTTATGGTTAAAGCCATGTATTGATCAACCATGGTTATGATGCTGATGATGTTTTTGGGATGACATATGAGGGAATGGTAGAAGAAGTTAACAAGATGCACAAACTTCTTGACCCTACATATCTGACTGCTTTTGAAAAGGAAGACAGTCATTCACTCCAACACAGTCTCAACAGTCTCAAGTGCCTCAATCTGAATATCCTGATCCCTACAGCATGACAGACAGGGAAATAAAGGATTATCTATCTGTTCAAGGATTCACCAAAAGAAAACTGGGTAATATGAATACAAATTCCCTTAGAGCTGCAATTCTCAAGATAGTCAAAGAGAAGAAAGAAAGATTAAAGACTATTATAGAAGAGGTTGTAGGGAGGAAACCTTGAACAAGAGTGTTAGTTCAGGATGTCCAACTCACTACCAAAGACCATGATGTCTTGGGACCAATGCTACACAAAAACCCTGAATGGTTTATTAAACCATCTCAATTGAAGTTACATGAAGGGTTAACCACTTCAGAAATGATCAAGGGTGTGTCTGCTCTAGAAGGCAAATTTGATGTTAAGATAATTGCCTGGAAGTATACTACTCTGGTGAACTCCCTGTAGATACATGATCTGAAAGAACTAGCTGAGTTTGAATTGATTAATCATCAAGCTATGTATAGAGGATATGAGTTTGAAGATATACTAAAAATGTTCAAGAAAACAAACAACTTCAAATCTCTAAAGGCAATATGCATAAGGAAAGACAAATCTTTCAACAATCCTTTTGAAAAGTAGAAGAAGATAAAAGGAACTGAAGAGTTGGTATTTCCGGAGTTGAATGTAAAACCAATAGAATCATTAAAAAGAAAGTTGGTTTCTGGATCCCACAAGTCAAAGCCAATCTCCAATGTATTCTATGATGAGAAGACTTATGAGTTTATAATTGAAAGAAAATAGGGTGGAAAAGAAGGATCTGACATACGGCTATTTAGTGGATATGAGGTGAGATTATTAGATGAATCCTATATCCACTACATATTTACAAGACACTTTAGAGAAATAGACAACAAGCTTGGAGAAGCTGATACGTATTTCTTTTTCAAATGCATCAAGATTCTAAAGATAGCCTATGACATAATCAACAAAAATAAAGAACAAAGAAAAAAAAAAAGAGAGTTCCTTTCCAGCTGGGAAACATTGTGAAGCTGGAGGTAGATGTTGATGGGTCTTTACTGATCCACAGAGATAGGCTTTCCACTGTATCCGTGTGGGAACCCATATCTCTGAGACAGATACCTATTAAGGCTGTTCACACTATAAGTCAAATGAAGATAAATGTTCTTAGCCAAGACAAGATGAATGAGACTAGAGACATCTCAAACATGATCAAGGCTATACTGGATCCTTCACTGGCTAAACCTTAACAATTTACAAAGCCTGAAACAGCACCAGCTCCATCAACAGTCCAAGAAAGGCAAGCACCTGCACTTGAAGATCCACCAAAATCTTCACAACCTCCACCTTCCTCAAACCCTTGAAGTACATAGGCTGTATAATCCTTAGGGGGAGTATTGTTGGACCCTGAAAGGATCATACACCTTTGAATTAGTTTGATCGAATGTGTAACAATTTTCTTTATAGTAGACAGTATTGTGGTAGAATTACTATCATCAAATTGTATAGATTTTACATTTGACTTTTCTTTGTTCAAATAATTATTGTTATTAACAAAATAGTTTGACTGATTTAAGTACCTTTTGAAATTGGCATTTACAAAGAAACGTTTTCCATTGTTTGAAATTGAATTATGGAATCTTTGTTTGCTTGTCAATTGATGTTGATGATGACAATATCTAGCCTTGTGATTTGGTTTTCCACACACATAACAACGCATATTATGTTATATATTTGACGCTTGTGTATTTAGCACGAACTGTTTATGATAACTTCCATAGTTTTCATAGAATTTGGCCATAGTATGTCCTTGGCCTTGTGATTATTCAACAGCCTCTCTATTCTTTTTCTTGTTATGGATTGTTTGAGATGATTCCGGAAGGATTGAGGTAAATTTCCTATCATTTAGATTCATTTCTGATGCTGATGAAGCACGAATTGTAGCTTTATCCTTATGAATCATCTGTACTGGAGTAGGACTAGTGTCTTTCATACTTTTATCTACAAACATCTTGTTTCACAGAGTTAGCAAAAATAGAAGATTTATTTTTAAAGAAACTGGCATTGGTTTCTTTAAAAATATGATCTTCCTTATCAATGTTGCCTTTTGAAACAAATCTATTCTTGAAATCAGTTTTCAAGTCAGATATGGATGTTGCGACTTGTTTTCCTTCTTTGACCTTAAAATCTATTTTTGATTTCAGTTTTTTTTCTTTGTTAGACATTTTTGAACAAACATCTGTAGTAATAAAAACTTCTGAACTTTTATTAATAACTGATGATGAATTACATGAAGATTTTTCATTACAATTTTTATTTTCTTGAAAATCTAATTCATCATCACTTTCCCAATCTTCAACCAACCCGTCCTTCTTCACACCTTCTGCAAAAAAATTGTCATGGTTAATTTTAATTTCATTTTTTATAATAGGGTCAACAGTTAGTGAAACATTGACTGGAGGTGTTAAGTCTGACTTTAATTAAAAACCTAATCCATAGGTCTCTTCATTAGGAGTTGTATTTGATGAAGGCAAACATGTATAATCATGATTAATGGGTGGTGCAATGTTAGAGTAACAAACTCCCCCTTTACCACCATTAATTTTCTATGTTATTTGAGACTTGATTATACCTTCAACCATGTTTGATGACAACACAAATTTTTCAACAATCAATTTGGTAGACAAGAATTCACTGTTAAGTTTATTGATTTCTAAAGATAGTTCATCGTTACATGTTGTTAAATCTTTTATGTTACAATCTTTATCATGAAGATTTAATTTTGATTGATAAATAAATTTGTTTAAACCATCCATCTTTTCTTTAAAAAATTTCTCATCAGTTTTATATTTACGAGCTTGATATTGAAGTTTTTCAACTTCTAAAATCAAGCATTCGTTGTGAAATCTATATCATTGTACCTTTTATGAACAAGTAATTGAACAAAAGTGTAATGATCAACATAAACATAAGATCGATCTCACAACAATAACGCGGAATATTATCATTGCGGAATTGAAAGATTAAAGATAAATACAAATATAAATAACTTTCAATCGTATTGCTCTCTCACTTTGAAATGATTACAATAAGAGTGAATATCAGGAAATGACAAAAGCCTACTGATTACATAAGGAACTAACTATTTATACTAAATTCTAAACTACTCGCGTAGTTCTCGAGCGACAAGTACTTCTCGCGCGGCAATTAGAGTTCTACCGTGACTTGATCTTCTTCATCTTGAATTTGATTTCCTGAGCCTCTAGGTTCAACTCCTACAATCTCCCCCTAGGCTTGGTAAATCAATGCTTTAAAAGTCCATGTCTACAACCTTCTAACTGCCCCCATAAGCATACATCTTGTTGTCCAGGGCCTTTGTAATCAACCAACCAAACTGTGCTACCAAAAAGTGAACAGATTCATCAGCTGCAGTCGGACAAGCCTGCAACCGCATCAAATCTTCCCTTGCAAACTTAAGCAGATCCACATGGTCGATGATACGTTAGTCTTTATCTACACAATGAATTAACGCATGAGACAAGCTATTAACTGGCACTGGAGTGTGTATAGGGATCTCCCTAACATATCTAGGATGCTTATAAACCCTTATCTTAATTGGCTTGCTCGTGTTTAGGTCAATCCAGGTCTCATCTTCAATGACTTTAGATTTTGCAGTTTTAAAGTCTTTGAAGTTGGTTTTACTATGCCTCCGTTACATATTCCTTAGCTAATTTCCCTTTCCATAATTACTTGGATTAATAAACGGAACAAGACTTATTGCATATAAATCTGATGCTCTGAGAGTATGAAAGTCGTGTTCGTCCTGATAATACTCTATCTCTTGCTCTTCTTTTAATGACATACAATTTCTTCTCCATATCATACGCAGAACTAAGAATTGGTTCTGAGTTTTCGTACTTTGTGAAAGGTTTGGAATGTCTCAACGTGTGTATATAAGCCGGCAGAGGAGGAGCCTCAACAGTAATATTTCCGACCTGACGTACAGCACTTTGACCAGTTTGATCTGCTGTGTTGTCAGTCATTTCACTCGTACTAGACTCTCCAACTATCTCCCCTTCTTCAATCAGAATATTAGAAAATAAGTCCTTCAGACTATTTCCAAAAACATCAGTATAGTCAACTATCTATTCTAAATCATCAAACGCTCCAAAATCATCTTCTTTCTTAGCAATCAACCTTGCTGGAATAAGTAAAATTCTTTCTCATATGCTGCTTTAGTAGCAGGATCTAATGGTGTGTAATTCACTGTATCATCAGGAGTTGGTCCGGAGACATTGTCAGTGCCTGATGATCCAGAAGTACCAGTAGCTGTACCCATATCTCACCCTTGATCATCATCATCATCCTTTTTATCATCATCTCCCTCATTATTATCTCCTTCTTCATTATCATCACCATCATCATCCTTATCATCATCATCATCATTATATTCATCACAGAATCCAAAGTCTGTCTGATCTAAATCATCATCATTCACTGGATCAAGAATAGGCATAACATTCTCAGGCCCTACAAACGCCTCTCCAGTAAACTATACAGGTTGATCCTCAGTATCCTAAATATGAATAGTAGATGAAGGCTCTTAATCAACATCAGCAGTGTCTGTTTTCCTTTCTGTATCAACAGGATCAACAACATGCTCTGTATCAGTGAAATTAGCAGGTTCAGGACCAGCAGATTGCTGTCTCTAGATTCTCCAACTTCCATGGTATGTTGCTGAGAAAACGAAGAATATACACGGGAAGTGAGATCTCGTAAGTTCTGCTCCATGATCTGAACATAGCTAAACATGAACTGTTGCTGATGCTCTAAACTCTTAATCTTCTCATCTTTCTCTTGCAAACTTCTACACAAATCATCAATTAGTTATGTCTTCTCCAACATATCTTTCTCCAATACACCAACCCTATGCTCTAGAGTAACCCTAGTAGGTGAAAACAATGCAGACTCTTACTGTGGTCGTGGCTCTTGAGTAGTATTCAGAAAGTCAGCATCTCCAAATAAATCATCATGAGTTTGATCCCTCGATGATGTGCTCAACACATCATCAGTAGTAGGAATAGATGATGATGTTACAGATGTTGACTCTATAACAATCACAGGTGTAGAAGCCTCACTTACTGTGACATGAATATCTAACATATAAACATCACTAGATGACATAGTGGTCATCTGGGTCCGACGCTTATGCAACACTCCTCATCCTCTACCCCACCCACGTGGACTATCTCCTACTCTCTAGAGATCATCTTCTTCCTTCCTCTAATAGTATGTACATCCTCAGGGATAAAATCAATATCATGTTCCTCAGCAGTGCGTTTGGCTGGAGTTTCTTGCACTCTGGGATGCTCTTGCAGAACATAAGGTACAATCCTAAACTGGTCACTGTCAGTCTCACTACCACTTTCAGTGAACCAGGTGTTCACCTCATCTAAATCAGATCTACTAGCACCATGATAGCTTTCTGGTACTTCTTGAGTAGTACTAGTGGAAGTACTAGCTGTATCAGTTTTAGCAGCTTGGTGTGTCTCAGTCTCATATGGTTGTGCCTCTGCTTGAAAACCTTCAACAAATTTTCCAAGCTTAGCAAAATGAGATCCATCCTAAGCATTTCCTCTAGCTCCCATCAAATAAGTGAATATGTCTCTCTTCATTACCATGACAATATAGGTAGATAAATAAGACACTGCTAACTCAGGATGAGCAGCATTCACTATCATCTGTAAGAATCTGGGATACATAATAAACTTCTTTCCCGCAGTAGCTAACACATTATTCTGCATCTCATCAAACATAGCCTTGGATATGCTGTATAGTAGATCATCAACAAGTGATACCAGCAAGGATCAAAATACAACACTAAAACTATCCATACCATTCTTTAGATTACTCAAACAATGTATCACCACATGAAATAGATACTTCTAGAATGGAGGTATATACTTCTTCTCCAATGAATGATATCTATGACAGTATCCCATCCTAATCAAACAGTTCTTAGCTACATCATCATAAATCAATTTGTTTAAGCCATCTATCTTTTCTTTAAAAAATTTCTCATCAGTTTTATATTTACGAGCTTGATATTGAAGTTTTTCAACTTCTAAAATCAAGCATTCGTTGTGAAATCTATATCATTGTACCTTTTATGAACAAGTAATTGAACAAAAGTGTAACGATCAACATAAACATAAGATCGATCTCACAACAATAACGCGGAATATTATCATTGCGGAATTGAAAGATTAAAGATAAATACAAATATAAATAACTTTCAATCGTATAGCTCTCTCACTTTGAAATGATTACAATAAGAGTGAATATCAGGAAATGACAAAAGCCTACTGATTACATAAGGAACTAACTATTTATACTAAATTCTAAACTACTCGCGTAGTTCTCGCGCGACAAGTACTTCTCGCGCGGCAATTAGAGTTCTCGCGTGACTTGATCTTCTTCATCTTGAATTTGATTTCCTGAGCCTCTAGGTTTAACTCCTACAATCTCCCCCTAGGCTTGGTAAATCAATGCTTTAAAAGTCCATGTCTACAACCTTCTAACTGCCCCCATAAGCATACATCTTGTTGTCCAGGGCCTTTGTAATCAACCAACTAAACTGTGCTACCAAAAAGTGAACAGATTCATCAGCTGCAGTCGGACAAGCCTGCAACCGCATCAAATCTTCCCTTGCAAACTTAAGCAGATCCACATGGTCGATGATACGTTAGTCTTTATCTACACAATGAATTAACGCATGAGACAAGCTATTAACTGGCACTGGAATGTGTATAGGGATCTCCCTAACATATCTCGGATGCTTATAAACCCTTATCTTAATTGGCTTGCTCGTGTTTAGGTCAATCCAGGTCTCATCTTCAATGACTTTAGATTTTGCAGTTTTAGAGTCTTTGAAGTTGGTTTTACTATGCCTTCGTTACATATTCCTTAGCTAATTTCCCTTTCCATAATTACTTGGATTAATAAGCGGAACACGACTTATTGCATATAAATCTGATGCTCTGAGAGTATGAAAGTCGTGTTCGTCCTGATAATACTCTATCGCTCCTGCTCTTCTTTTAATGACATACAATTTCTTCTCCATATCATACGCAGAACTAAGAATTGGTTCTGAGTTTTCGTACTTTCTGAAAGGTTTGGAATGTCTCAACGTGTGTATATAAGGCGGCAGTGGAGGAGCCTCAACAGTAATATTTCCGACCTGACGTACAGCACTTTGACCAGTTTGATCTGCTGTCTTGTCAGTCATTTCAGTCGTACTAGACTCTCCAACTATCTCCCCTTCTTCAATCAGAATATTAGAAAATAAGTCCTTCAGACTATTTCCAAAAACATCAGTATAGTCAACTATCTCTTCTAAATCATCAAACGCTCCAAAATCATCTTCTTTCTTAGCAATCAACCTTGCTGGAATGAGTAAAATTCTTTCTCATACGCTGCTTTAGTAGCAGGATCTAACGGTATGTAATCAACTGTATCATCAGGACTTGGTCTAGAGACATTGTCAGTGCCTGATGATCCAGAAGTACCAGTAGCTGCACCCATATCTCACCCTTGATCATCATCATCATCCTTTTTATCATCATCTCCCTCATTATTATCTCCTTCTTCATCATCATCACCATCATCATCCTCATCATCATCATCATCATTATCTTCATCACAGAATCCAAAGTCTATCTGATCTAAATCATCATCATTCACTGGATCAAGAATAGGCATAACATTCCAGGCTCTACAAACGCCTCTCCAGTAAACTATACAGGTTGATCCTCAGTATCCTGAATATGAATAGTAGATGAAGGCTGTTAATCAACATCAGCAGTGTCTGTTATCCTTTCTGTATCAACAGGATCAACCATATGCTCTGTATCAGTGAAATTAGCAGGTTCAGGACCAGCAGATTGTTGTCTCTAGATTCTCCAACTTCCATGGTATGTTGCTGAGAAAACGAAGAATATACACGGGAAGTGAGATCTCGTAAGTTCTGCTCCATGATCTGAACATAGCTAAACATGAACTGTTGTTGATACTCTAAACTCTTAATCTTCTCATCTTTCTCTTGCAAACGTCTACACAAATCATCAATTAGTTATGTCTTCTCCAACATATCTTTCTCCAATACACCAACCCTATGCTCAAGAGTAACCCTAGTAGGTGAAAACAATGCAGACTCTTACTGTGGTCGTGGCTCTTGACTAGTATTCAGAAAGTCAGCATCTCTAAATAAATCATCATGAGTTTAATCCCTCGATGATGTGCTTAACACGTCATCAGTAGTAGGAATAGATGATGATGTTACAGATGTTGAATCTATAACAATCATAAGTGTAGAAGCCTCACTTACTGTAACATGAATATCTAACATAGAAACATCACTAGATGACATAGTGGTCATCTGGGTCCGACGCTTATGCAACACTCCTCATCCTCTACCCCACCCGCGTGGACTATCTCCTACTCTCTAGCCATCGTCTTCTTCCTTCCTCTAGTAGTATGTACATCCTCAGGGATAAAATCAATATCATGTTCCTCAGCAGTGCGTTTGGCTGGAGTTTCTTGCACTCTGGGATGCTCTTGCAGAACATAAGGTACAATCCTAATCTGGTCACTGTCAGTCTCACTACCACTTTCAGTAAACCAGGTGTTCACCTCATCTAAATCAGATCTGATAGCTTTCTGGTACTTCTTGAGTAGTACTAGTGGAAGTACTAGCTGTATCAGTTTTAGCAGCTTGGTGTGTCTCAGTCTCATATGGTTGTGCCTCTGCTTGAAAACCTTCAACAAATTTTCCAAGCTTAGCAAAATGAGATCCATCCTAAGCATTTCCTCTAGCTCCCATCAAATAAGTGAATATGTCTCTCTTCATTACCATGACAATATAGGTAGATGAATGAGACACTGCTAACTCAGGATGAGCAGCATTCACTATCATCTGTAAGAATCTGGGATACATAATAAACTTCTTTCCCACAGTAGCTAACACATTCTTCTGCATCTCATCAAACATAGCCTTGGATATGCTGTATAGTAGATCATCAACAAGTGATACCAGCAAGGATCAGAATACAGCACTCAAACTATCCATACCATTCTTTAGATTACTCAAACAATGTATCACCACATGAAATAGATACTTCTAGAATGGAGGTATATACTTCTTCTCCAATGAACGATATCTATGACTGTATCCCATCCTAATCAAATAGTTCTTAGCTACATCATCATATATCTTAACTAGTGCATTAGGCTGATCCTCTAATAATAGCACACTGTTAATCACCTCTGCCGTTATCATAATCCTCTTTCATTCCACTGTCGCTGATATACATGGTTCTCCTTGATCATCAATCTCATTAGCTGCGGAAGTCCAGAACAGATCAATGACATCAGTGTATATAGTCGAACTAGCTGAAATAGCCTGATTTATCTGAGAAGTCTTTAGTCCCTCAATCAGAGATCTGAACAATGCCTTATCCTCTGGAGCATCTCCGAGATAGGCAATAACATTATGGTTTTTATTAAAAACCATTTGACGAGCCATCTGAAAAATAAATGTAAAAAAAATTGATTAGTTATTGTGTCGCAGTGATTTCAGACTTAGAAAAATTTTGAAATTGAAAATTTTTTGGACTTTTCGCATGAATTAACTAATCGCATACGATTAGTCAACTTTTTGGGCGAACAAGTCAACTGTTCGCATGACACAAAGTTTGACCAAAAAGCAACCAATCGCGCGACAAGTCAAAGTTCTCACGCGAGAAGTTATGGACTTATCACGTCAGTTCAGTTTCCCAGATGTTTTCGCACGTGACAGGTCTGAAAATCTGATTTTCAAATTGAATCATTTTCAAAGTGTTTTAATCAATAAAACATGTTCATTAGGTGTCGTCTAAGTCATTATTAAGGTTTATTATGTGTAATTTGTTCAATTTAAGATGTATAAGTCCTTTTAACATTTGGTCAAGAATCAAACACATTCAAATCGATGTTATAAACATCAATATACCTTATCAAGTACTTCGGAATCAATAGGTAACCACAATGAACACTACTATCAAGCTTATCAAAGTTCAAACACTTAGAATTTTCCTAGAGTAAAATTTTCAGAACGTTGTGCGAATAGTGACTATTCGCTCAACTGTTGATTTTATAGTCCTCTGACTTCTCGCGCAAGAAGTCAAAGTGCTCGCGCGAGAAGTCTGAGTTCTCGCATACCGGAACTTTTCGCTTCTTTTGAAATTTTCGCATCAGTTGAACTTCTCGCGTGCGAGAAGTTCAATTTCTTTGAATTTTTGAACTTTTGATTTTTAATTAATTTTTCAATTTTGTTAAGCCAATGATTGATTATTTGTAAAAAACATGTTTAACTAAGTGTTATCAATTTATTCAAACACCCTTAATTTTGTAAAATGTTATAAAATTAAAACAAGTAAGCAAAAGACATATTTAACAAAAAGAAAGATTTGACACACTATCATACTATTTACTTAATTATTTTTGATAAATTTTCAAGTACAGGATCATATTTCTTAGAAATTCATCATTAACATCATCCAACATTATTATAAATGAGACTGGTTATGTTGATTTTTAATATATTTTGTCCATATTAAACTTATACTTTAATATTTTACTTAGATACATAAACTGTAATATTTATCATGTTTGATTAAATTATATGAAATCTGTGCATCTCACAATCAAAAATCCTATAAAACCTTATCCAGCTTCAAAACACTATTGAGATTTCAAGTCGCCCAACTTGACTTAAACCTTTTATCTTTGATCAGCATTTTCAGAATTATTTTTCTTTAATATAATATCTATTCAAAGCATAACTAGCCTCGGAAACGTTTCTGAACACAGAATATTAACAAGTTTTAGGACTTATTAACAGCCAGAAGGAAGTATGTTTTGCCCTCGCAAGACGTTTAGGACTTACATGTCCCATCTTTTGATTTTGCCTCCTGTGTCAGAACATATTCTCAAATGAAAAATATTTATTATATACTATGTATGTCTATGACATATCTATTATTATCGTGCTCATTGGCATCTTTTATTTCTATATGGCATTTTTTGCTTCTTTTTGCTCCTTTTGTTTGTTTTTGTTTTTTGTAATTTTGTTTTCGTTTATATATATTTTTTATATTTTTATTTTTACAAATATATACAGTATCTGAAAGAAACTGGATCAGAAAGTAACTGGCTTGAGTATGACTAGACTGTAACACTCAGTCTGTTTTAGCATGGAATCAGTGTTACCACAAAACCTTGATAAGTTACCCACTTCAGTCATAGAAAGTTACTTTCAGTGCATCACAGAACATAGTGCTTTTCATTCTTGAACGTCAAGCCTATCAACATATCAAACATAATCCAAGTCAGTTTCTTTTAAGCCTTAGGACGTAACAAATCAATATCAAAAAATGTACTATCATTTCCTGTATAATCTTGAAAATTTAATTTTCTCAATCTTTGTAGAATAAAATATTTTTTTGTACTTTTCTTTAGACTATTTACTCCCCCTAAGAACAAAATCTTTTTCGAAATATTTTCAAATTTTCTAAATGCCTTAGTAAAGGGTGTAAGAATAAGTGTTAACCAAAGTTAATCATTCCCAAAGATTGAACTAAAAAGTCAAATCTGGAATGATCAAATGCCTTAGTAAACAAATCAACAATGTTGTAATTTGAGGAAATTGATTCCAAATGGATAAGTTTACGTTCAAAACAGTCATGAATAAAGTGCATGTGGATGTCGATCTGTTTTGTCTTTGAATGTTGAATTTGATTCTTCACTATGTTTAAAACTGCAGTATTATCACACAAAATTTTTGTGTCATAAAGATTAATGCCATAATCAAGAAGTTGTTGTTAAATCCAAATAATTTGTGAACAACAACTTGATGCAGCCACATATTCAGCCTCTGTAGTGGATGTGGATACTGTCTACAATTGGTATCAAAGCTTGGTATGCTCTAGATCAATTGATTTGAAGATTGAAGTAAGTGATTTGAAGTGTTCGTGAACCTTGAATTGCTTGATATTTGAAGATCTACTTGATTTCTGCTGAATTTGATCAGATTCGAAGATGGTGAAACTGATTAGTTTGTTGTTAGAAGAATTGATGATGTTTTTGAGCTTAATCGAGCTTAATTAAATCAATTAGAGATAATCAGGATCTTAATTGAACCTAAATCACTAATTGAACACTTAATTAATCAAATTTGAAACAATTTGGTGAAAGATTGAAGCTGGAAACATTCAAAATAGAACAAATGAATCAGGCAAAAAGTTGGTGATTCCCTGCAAAAAGTTCGCTTTCGCGCGAGAAGTATAGTTTTCGCAAGAGTTTGTTGAGAAGTTTATTACAAAAAGATTCCTCTTGCGCGAGAAGTTCATGTTTTCGCAAAAGTTAGTTTCAGAACATACCGCGCAAAAGGATTATGTGATTTCGCGTGAGAACTTGGTCATTCGCTCGAAAACTACAAGTTTGAAGAATTTCTGAAAAATTTGATTTCTAAGTAAGAAAAATGGCAAATCTGAAGAATATCACTGCCACTCTTAATCCCGATAATGAGATCGGAACAAGCACAAAGCCTCCTAGACTTCTCCGCGAAGAAGACTATCCAGCCTGGGTCTATCGCTTTGAAAACCATGTCATTTATACAGAACCCAAGATGATGAGATCTATCAAACAGGGTCCCCATATCCTGATATACATAAATGACAAAGGAGAATTAGTGCCTAAACCTGAACACCTCTGGGATGAGGAAGATATGAATAAATTAGAACTTGATGATACGGCTTATGCTTCCATCACCATGGAACATACGACTAAAATTGCTCAAAAGTTTAAAGATTACAGAAAGGAAAAAGATTTATGGGATGCTATGGAGGACCAGATTATTGGAAACAAAGACAGAAGAGAAAGCCACAAAGATATGTTAAACCATAAGTTTAATATGTTTAATCATGTTCTTGGAGAAACTCTTGAGACTTAGATGTCAAAATTTATGATGTTGATAATGAAGATGAAGAGTGTTGGGATCACCTTGGAGAATATCTCAATAAACAAGAAGCTATCAAAAGAACTAAGGATCTGTTTACCCTGTCACTCAGTGATCTCATCTCAACCATCAAGTCTTATGATATGGATGATAAACAGAGAGCTGCTAATTACATCAACACAATGGGAGCTGAAGCATCGACATTACATACCAAAATGGCCAGTAATCCAAATTATTATGTCAGTTATTCATAGTTATGTCAACAACAAGCAGCCAATCCTCAGAATGTTAAGGAATCATCTATGCCTCAATTTCAAGCTTCTCATCAAGTACAATCCCCATTGCACAGTCAAGTTTCTCAGCTAACACAACAAGCCTTTGTTGTAAACTCTAATCCTTCCAAGCAAACTATTCAAATTATTAAAGAACATCTGGCTCTATTCACCATATTCATGAATAGTTATGGCAGAATATTATCATTATGGAATTGAAAGATAGAAGATAAAAACAAATGAAATAACTTTCAATTGTATTGCTCTCTGACTTTGAAATGATTACAATAAGAGTGAAAATCAGGAAATGACTAAAGCCTACAGATTACATAAGGAACTAACTATTTATACTAAATTCTAAACTACTCGCGTAGTTCTCGCGCGACAAGTACTTCTCGCGTGGCAAGTATAGTTCTCGCGTGACTTGATCTTCTTCATCTTGAATTTGATTTCCTGAGCCTCTAGGTTCAACCCCTACTAAAAGATTAGAAAATACCACTTCCGTCTCTTCATCTCTCTTCTTCTTTTCAGGTAAGATGTTTACCATGAAGCCTTTCACACAACCTTTTTTTCTACTTCTTTTGCCGGAGTAATCTCAATAGTGTTTTCTTCTTTTCCATAAGCAGATGCCAGAGTAAACTCAACAGCATTTTCAGATTCATCATTCTTGATTGGTGTAAAGTCAACAGTCTTTGCTTTCTTTTCTTCATTCTCCTTCTCTTCAGCAATCTTTGATTTAGCTGGAGTAGTCTCAACAGCTATTTCATTAATCTCACTTTCAGCCTCCACTTCTTTAACATTCACTTTTTCAACTCTTTTCTCCTTAACCTTCTCAGATACAACCTCCTTTTCTTCTTCAAACACACCATTCAACTAATCATTAGATACGAACTTAGCTAGTATATTGTCTTTAACATGCTCTTCAACAGTTTGAATCTCTGCCAATAATACAGTTGAAAGCTTGATATCTAGTATTTTTATTTGATCTAACCTGTCATATTCTCCTTCAATTTGAGACACTAGTGCTTTGTTGTTAGATGAGCTAGCTTTATCTCCTTTTGTCTCTACCTCCACAGTTACCATTTTCTTTCCACTTTCCATTTGACTTGACCTGCCTTCAGTACACTCTCTAGCAAAATGGCTAGGTTTGTCATAATTATAACATCTCAAGCTTGACTTATCAAATCCAATTTTGCATGATTTGTTTAGCCTAAAAACCTTTCTCCCCGTTTGTCTAGCAAATTTCTTTGCTCTATAAACCACCATTTCCATTTGATATTTGATATCGTTCTCTCCAACATCATAAGGATTAACTTGTTGCAAGTCATCAACCAAGATGTTTGGTGCATTTAGTCTTCCGGCAGAAAAAGCTTCATAACTGTTCATGAACGATGTAAACAGAGCCAGTTGCTCTTCAGCAATTTGAATGGTTTGTCTGTTGGGTTGAGAATTTACAACAAAGGCTTGTTCTTAAGATTGAGTGGCTTGACCTTGAGAATAGATTGGAGGTTGTGGTTGAACTTGAGCTTGACTGTAGGAATTCTGATGAGGAACTTGGAATTGAGGTAAACCTTGATCTTTGACAGATTGATAAGCAGGAGTTGCTGATTGTTGTTGCTGACATAACTCAAAGGAACTAACATAGTAATTGGATTACTAGCCAACTTGGCATATAATGCCGATGCTTCAGCTCCCATTGTGTTGATAAGTTAGTAGCCCTCTGCTTGTCATCCATGTCATAAGATTTGATAGTCGAAATCAGATCACTAAGAGATTGGGTGAACAAATCTTTGGTTCATTTAATCATAGTGCAGTTGTTATTCCAGCTGTAAGGTAAGGAATTTAACAGCTTCTTGTTCACTGAAATGTTCTCCGGTGTGATTCCAGCACTTTTCATCTTGTTGATAAGCTTTACAAACCTAGACATTTGAGCCTCCAATGTCTCACCAAGAACATGATTAAACATGTTGAACTCTTGGTTAAGCATGTCCTTTCGGCTCTCCCTCATGTCTTTGGTCCCCATAATTTGCTCTTCCATGGCTCCATCTTCTTCATATCCTCTTCATCCTAGAGGTGTTCAGGCTTCGGCACTAAGTCTCTTTTGTTGTTTATGTATATCAGGATATAGGGACCCTGTTTGATAGATCTCATCATCCTGGGTTCAGTATAAATGACATTGTTTTCAAAGCGATAGACCCAGTCCGGATAGTCTTCTTCGCTAAGAATTCTAGGAGGCTTCGTGCTTGTTCCAATCTCATTATCAAGATTAAGAGTGGCAGTGAGGTGCTTCAAGTTTGCTATTTTGAAGACTTGGATTCAAACCAAAAACAAGGAAACTTCAAATCTCAAGTTCTCGCATGAAAGATACAGTTCTCACGCGAATAGTCTTCAGCAAAACTAATCGTACAAGTTTTCACACAAACTTCTCACGCGGTAAGTTCTGTAAGTGAATTTTACGAAATGGTTAAGTTTTCCCGTAAAGGAATCTCTGTAATAGAATTTTAACAAACTTTTATGAAAACTTCACTTCTCGCGCGAACAACAACATTTCTCGTGTGATAATTAACTTTTCTCCTGATCAAACTCAGACAATTTCAATAGTTTCTACCTTCAATCAAACACAATTTGTTCAAATTTAATTGTTTAATCTTTCCATTAGTGATTTTAGGTTCGGTTATGATCCTAATTGTCTCAAATTGACTAAATTAAGCTCAATTAACCACCAAAACAAGTCAAACATTCAATTAAATAGCATAACATCTCTGGAGGTCTTCAAATATGATCAAGTAAGCCATGAAATCAGTAAATCTACAAAGGACTTCAAATCAGATCTTTTTAACTCTTCAATATGAACTAATCAGCCTTTGACTCAATCGATTAAGCGCACACCTTGCTCTGATACCAATTGTAAGGATCATCAAGTTATAAAGATCGATCTTGTAATAAAAATACGGAATGTTGACATTACGGATAAGATTGAATAGCAATTGAAGAACACAAACACAATATGGAAATAACTTCGATTGTATTGCTCTCTGACTTTGAAACAATTTTAGTAAGTGCAAAATCAGGAAAATGAACAAAAGCTACTGAAATACATTACAAAACTTCTATTTATACTATTTTAACAAGTTCTTGCGCGACTAACTAGTTCTCACGTGACTAACAGGTTTTCGCCCGATAAGCAAGTTGTTGTGCGACAACTCTAACTTGTCGCTTGACTTTGATCTTCTTCATCTTGATTTGATTTCCCGAGCCTCTAGGTTCAATCCCTACACATGATGATGATGATGATGATGATGATGATGATGGAGATGATGGTGATGATAATGAAGGTGGTGATAAAGGAGATAAAAAGGATGATGATGATGATCAGGGCGGTGATATGGGTTCAGCTGGTGGTCTTTCTAGATCATCAGGTACTGCTAATGTCTTCGGACTAAGTCCCGATGACTTAGTTGACTATATACCCTTGGATCCCGCTACTGAAGAAGCTTATGAGAAAGAATTCTATACATTTCAGCAAAAGATTATTGCTGAGGAGTCAGATGAAGACTTCCATCCATTTGATGATTTAGAAGAGATGATAGACTACACAGACATGTTTGGGAATAGTCTTAAGGACTTATTCTCAAGTATCTTGGTTGAACAAAGAGTGATTGTTGGGGAGTCAAGTGCTCAAGAAACGACTGACAAGACATCTGATTTAACAGGTCAAAGTGTTGTAAGTCAGGTCGGAGATCTTATAGTTACTGCTCCTCCTCCGCTAGCTTATGTTCACATGCTGAGACATTCCGAACCTTTCACAAGGTACAAAAACTCAAAACTTATTAGCTGGGCGTACGATGATTAAAAGAAGATGTATGTGATAAAGAGAAGGGGTGGAGCTATAGAGTATTATTAGGATGAGCACGACTTCCATACTCTCAAAGCTTCAAATTTTTATGCTATGGGTCGTGTTCCATTTCTTAACCCAAGTAATTATGGAAAAGGCAACTGGATAAGAAATATGATTTGGAGGAAGAGTAAGACAAACTTCAAAGATTTCAAGATTACCAAATCTATAGTGATGGAAGATGAGACATGTATAGATCCCAATACTAACAAGCCAATGAAGATAAGCGTCTATAAGCATCCAAGATATGCAAGGAAGATCCCTATACACGCTCCGGTACCAGTTAATAGCTTGTCAAAGCACATGTGGTGGAGTTGTGAGAAGGAGACGGGTAATGCATTGATTCATTGTGTTGACAAAGATTACCGTATCATCGACCCTGTGGATTTGCTCAAGTTTGGAAGAGAAGATTTGATGAGGTTGCAGGCTTGCCCTATTATAGCTGATGAATCTGTTCATTTCGTAGCAGCACAGTTTGGTTGGTCAATAACGAAGGCCCTGGACAACAAGATGTATGCTTATGAGGGAAGTTACAAGGTTGTAGACGTGGAATTCTAAAGACATTGATTCTCCAAGCCTAGGGGGAGATTGTAGGGATTGAACCTAAAGGCTCGGAAAATCAAATCAAGATTATAAAGGTCAAGTCGCGCGAGAACCTAAAGTTGCCATGCGAGAACTTGCATCTCGCGCGAGAATTTTGAAGTCGTGCGAGAACTATGCGAGAACTTCGTAGTTTAGTATAAATAGATGTTTTGTAATGTAACTTAGAGAGCTTTTACAATTTCCTGATTTCATACTCACTTGTAAACATTCAAATTCAGAGAGCAATAGAATTGAAAAGTTTATTTACTATTGTGTTCTTTATTTTTCTATTCAATCTTATATTCCGTAATGATTACATTCTGCATTCTCGTCACAATATCGATCGTATATGTATTGTGTTGATCCTTACACTAGTACTAGTTGTTCTGGTTTGTAACTTTTGGATTGTTTATGCATATATGGAATAACATTATGGTATTGATTGTTCTTGACACTTGTTCTTTGTGTCGGGCGACGTCATGATCCATTTACGGAGAATTCCTTTAGAGATTCTCTTTGGCCCCAATATGTTATGACGATCCCTTCTATCGCATCCTCATGTTTCCGCTACTAGCAGGGGTGTGACAGATTGGTATCAGAGCCATTGGTTATACAGAATTACGTGGATTATTCAACTTAGACTATAACATAAGTAGCCACTTGTAGTATGTATCATAGGATTATGTGTGTATTGTTATACATGTGAATGTTCTATGTGCATTATCTGTTATGTTGTGTAGTGATTCGGTTGTCGAGACTCAATCGAAAAACAAGTTAATATATCGGTCTTAGCTACCTTTATTACGTAAGGGTAAGTAAGGTTTTCTCCACAGGGAATATGTGAAAAGTGTTTAACAATATGACTCGATTACTTAAGACATGAACTTTATATTTAAAAATTGGAACTTTGAATGAAATTAAGAACAAAATTGCAAAAAGCAACAAACTTTGAAACGAATTTACTTAAATAATGAACAACAACCACTTCCGGGTTTCCAATTCCGCAAGATCAACAATTGGTACTTTTGAATTAGGGTTTGTAAGAACGTGATTTCAAGAATTCAGCTTTTGATTAAAGTGACAACAAAGAAACAAGCTTTTAAGATTCGTTCATTCACAATGTTACTAATTTACCTATTGTGACATCCGTCACCAAAATAGGTACGTTGGCCTTGGCAGTAGTTTGAATTTTTACTTTTGACTTTGACTTTCGTCTTTAATTGGACTAGGTCTTGATTTATGGTTCTTTTCTTGATGGGCCCAAATTTTGGTCTAATGGGCCTACGTTTTTATAATGGGCCTGGAGTTTATATCTTTATGTGAGTATTGGGCTTGTCGCCGTAAGTGGTTCTATGTATTGAGCCCCATCGAGGGTTTTCTAAAATGTAAAACATGAAAACTTCACCATAACCCAATTAGTCTTACATCCATGGGCTTTGCCTAAAGCCTGTTAAAACAACTTAAATTGGTTCTAAAAATATAATTTATCCAAATCCTAGGGCATATGATAGTTCGTTGGAACCGTTATTGCGCGCGGAATCTGAAAGCGTAAAAATTAGACGACGCGTGGCTCGAGACGTGACGGAATACACGAGACGGGCCAAGGGCCCGAAGGCCATTCTTCATCCCAATTTTCGGCCTCAAGGTTTAAGGGGGGGTACTCCCTTTTGCCTTAGCTCATTTGCACAAAATTTTAGTTTTCACTTGAAACCCTAGCCACCTCCTTCTCCAAACTCTCTCTTTTCCCCTCTAACCATCGAATTCTCTGAAAATCCTCAAGCATCCATCGACTTTTGATAATCAAAACACCCAAGAGCCTTAAACCAAGCAAGATACCTTCGTCTTCGTAGCTACGGTAAGCGAAAATCGTTTTTGATGAATTTTCATTCTAGTTTTACTCTAGAATCGATGATATTCAAAATCTATATTCAAAATCTTCATCTAATGATCTTTCATTTTTAGTTTTTGGTGCTAGATCGTGAGAATCTAAGCGTTACGATCGTCGGATTCGCCATTTGGTAAGAAACCCTAATTCTTGGATTTTATGGCAATCAAATCCATGATTTTGAGTGGAAATCTTGGATGACCTGCCCTTAATCGAGATTTTGGACCTATAAAACGTTTTGAAATAACTAGAATTGTTCCTTGAAAGTATTGATGTGTTGAACAAATCGAAACAACGAAACTAACAATCTGGGCAGCTTGCTGTCTGAAAAATGGGTCATCTTGTTCGTGTGATAACTTGGTCGAAACATGCCTAATTGGGGCAAAATCTGGGTCTAAATTTAAGCTCTATGAGTCCTCTAACTAACCCAAGTGGTTTCATGTCTTTTCGACATCGTTTGGTCCTCCAACCGTAGCAAACAAAACTGAAGGTTAAAACTGACGAATCTGGGCAGCAGGTTGGTCTTTATTCTTCGTGTCTTAACTTACTCATATTTTGTCAAATGAACCTGATTTTTTTTCTGGAGATAATTTAAAGTCTCTTCTTTCAAATGACACCTCGTACGCGATGTTTCGTGGTCGTGTCGATCTCCTAACAGCTTATACAAGACTGATGCGCAATCAGATATGTATGCTGATTTATTTTGTTAAAACTTAAAAATAAGGGTTGGGATTAAATAGTCTAAATTAAGACAAGTTTTGCATATAATATTGATTAAAACTCTTTACAAAAGAATTAAATTAATAAGTGTGACGACGGAAAACCTTGATTAGTGTTAAGGGCTGGACTAACAGGATTGCACCCATTTTAGTCATCGATATTTGGTGATATATTAATCCTTTTGTGTATTATATATTTTTAGTGCTTACTCTGCGTGTTGTGGAATTTGAACTGTGACTTTTCAAGGTGAGTTTCACGGCCCCTTTTTAATATATTTTACTTGGGGGAAAAGCATGCTCATGGTTTTGGACTATGCCGTGTTTGATTTTCTTTTGAAATATTGTATGTGGTTTGGGTCATGGTATGAGTCTTGATATTCAATCATGAGTGTATACTTGTGCTTGTGCTTGTGCTTCAACTTGTGTACTTGGATGTTATGGAGAGATATTGTTAGTACTGACGGGTTGACACCCCCACCCATGTTGTCGGTATACTAGTCGAGACCGACTTGGCCGGGGCTTGCCCTTGGGTGAATATAATCCGGTTGTGTGCAATTTTGGAATGTCTTGGACTTGGGTTACATTCGAACTTATGTTGATATCTTGACTGCTATGTATCTCTTTCACATACAATTTTCTATACATGTTATACATGGCAAAATAATTGTACTTATAAACCTGTGAACTCACCAACGTATGTTGACCTTTTTAGAGCATATCTTTTCAGGTAATGAAGTCTAGGTGTATGGCTGTGGACTTAGACGAGACCGCTCCACTAGGAGCATTAGACATTCAAGAGACTTTTGGGACATGTTGTGGATTGTTGGGTTTTATGGATTGTAATTTTGAGGATTTTGAGATTTTTATTGTTGGACAATTGTGTTGATTTGTTTCTGGATGGAGCTTTGGTATGATTATGCATTTTGGTATGACGTTCTGGTAGTGACTATCCTTGACATGTGTTCCTATGTGTCGGGCGACGTCATGACCCATGTACGGAGAATACCTTTAGATATTCTCTTGAACCCCAATGTGTTATGACGATCCCGTCCGTCGCATCCTCGTGTTTCCGCTTTAGCGAGGGTGTGACAGATTGGTATCAGAGCCATTGGTTATAGAGAATTAGGTGGATTATTCGACCTAGACTATAACCTAAGTACCCGCATGTAGTATGCATAATAGGATTATGTGTACATTATACATGTGAATATTTGTGTTATTTGTTTTGATTTTTGGATTGTCTTGTTGCTTCTTTCTTTTTACTTGTCCTTTTTGAGAAGAGTATTTATGTTTTTATTCTTTTAGGCCATGACCTGGAGTTAGGCGCGGTGGTCTTTGCTCTTAAGACCTGGAGGCACTATTTGTATGGTACAAAGTGTGTCGTTTATACCAACCACAAGAGCCTCCAGCACATTTTTGACCAAAAGGAATTGAACATGAGACAGCGTCGATGGATGGAATTGCTTAGTGATTACGACTGTGAAATCCGGTACCACCCGGGTAAGGCAAACGTAGTAGCGGATGCTTTGAGTCGAAAGGAAAGAGTCAAACCTGTACGCATTCGGGCCCTACAAATGACCATTCATTCGGATATTACGACTCATATTATTGCTGCTCAAGTCGAAGCAATAAAGGAAACAAACGTACAGAGTGAAGGGTTAAGAGGACTGGACCGGCAGTTCGAACAAAAGGATGATGGAGGGTTATACCTTATGGGTAGGATTTGGGTACCCATAACGGGGAATGTTCGGGAAATCATATTGGATGAGGCACATACGACGAGGTATTCGGTACACCCTGGTGCGGATAAAATGTACCATGATCTTAGAGATTTATACTGGTGGCCCGGAATGAAGAGGGATATAGCGGTATATGTTAGTAAGTGTTTAACGTGTGCGAAGGTCAAGGCAGAACATCAAAGACCATCAGGTTTATTGCAGCAACCTAAAATCCCTGAATGGAAATGGGAGAATATTACGATGGACTTTATTACAAAGTTACCAAGGACTAGTAGTGGGCATGATACGATTTGGGTTATTGTGGATCGAATGACCAAATCTGCACATTTCTTGGCTATACGCGAAGACTACAAAATGGAAAAGTTGGCGAGGATCTATATCTGTGAAATTGTGTCTAGACATGGGGTACCCGTGTCAATCATATCTGATCGGGACGCACGATTCACATCCCGATTCTGGCAATCCTTACAGAAGTCACTGGGGACACGTCTTGACATGAGTACTGCCTATCACCCTCAGACCGATGGTCAGAGTGAGCATACGATTCAGACTTTGGAAGACATGTTGAGGGCTTGCACGATTGACTTTGGCGGTAACTGGGACACTCACCTTCCATTGGTGGAGTTTTCGTACAATAATAGTTACCATACAAGTATTGGATGTGCACCATTTGAGGCATTGTATGGGCATAAGTGTAGGTCGCCGGTGTGTTGGGCAGAGGTCGGGGAAAGTCAGATGATTGGACCCGAGATTATACAAGAGACTACCGACAAGGTGTTTCAGATAAGGGATAGATTGAAGGCAGCCCAAGACCGTCAGAAAAGTTATGCTGATAATCGAAGGAAGCCATTAGAGTTCACTGTTTGGGATAATGTTCTATTGAAAGTGTCACCTTGGAAAGGCATTATTCGTTTTGGCAAGAGGAGCAAGTTAGCACCGAGATACGTTGGTCCGTTCAAGATTATTGAACGAATTGGTCCTGTTGCATATCGACTGGAATTGCCGCAAGAGTTGAACGGCATACATAACACGTTTCATTTTTCAAATCTCAAGAAGTGTCTCGCTGATGAGACGCTACATGTGCCACTCGAGGAAATTCAAGTGGATGAAAAACTTCGATTCGTCGAAGAACCATTAGAGATCATGGACCGGGAAATAAAGATGTTGAAACGTAGCAAGATCCCGATTGTGAAGGTAAGATGGAACTCAAGGAGAGGCCCTGAGTTTACTTGGGAAAGAGAAGACGGAATGAGGATTAAGTACCCTCACCTATTTGCGGATGACAGTGCAGTTGATGACTCTAGTTGAATTTCGGGACGAAATTCTTTCAACTGGGGGATACTGTGACATCCGTCACCAAAATAGGTACGTTGGCCTTGGCAGTAGTTTGAATTTTTACTTTTGACTTTGACTTTCGTCTTTAATTGGACTAGGTCTTGATTTATGGTTCTTTTCTTGATGGGCCCAAATTTTGGTCTAATGGGCCTACGTTTTTATAATGGGCCTGGAGTTTATATCTTTATGTGAGTATTGGGCTTGTCGCCGTAAGTGGTTCTATGTATTGAGCCCAATCGAGGGTTTTCTAAAATGTAAAACATGAAAACTTCACCATAACCCAATTAGTCTTACATCCATGGGCTTTGCCTAAAGCCTGTTAAAACAACTTAAATTGGTTCTAAAAATATAATTTATCCAAATCCTAGGGCATATGATAGTTCGTTGGAACCGTTATTGCGCGCGGAATCTGAAAGCGTAAAAATTAGACGACGCGTGGCTCGAGACGTGACGGAATACACGAGACGGGCCAAGGGCCCGAAGGCCATTCTTCATCCCAATTTTCGGCCTCAAGGTTTAAGGGGGGTACTCCCTTTTGCCTTAGCTCATTTGCACAAAATTTTAGTTTTCACTTGAAACCCTAGCCACCTCCTTCTCCAAACTCTCTCTTTTCCCCTCTAACCATCGAATTCTCTGAAAATCCTCAAGCATCCATCGACTTTTGATAATCAAAACACCCAAGAGCCTTAAACCAAGCAAGATACCTTCGTCTTCGTAGCTACGGTAAGCGAAAATCGTTTTTGATGAATTTTCATTCTAGTTTTACTCTAGAATCGATGATATTCATCATCTATATTCAAAATCTTCATCTAATGATCTTTCATTTTTAGTTTTTGGTGCTAGATCGTGAGAATCTAAGCGTTACGATCGTCGGATTCGCCATTTGGTAAGAAACCCTAATTCTTGGATTTTATGGCAATCAAATCCATGATTTTGAGTGGAAATCTTGGATGACCTGCCCTTAATCGAGATTTTGGACCTATAAAACGTTTTGAAATAACTAGAATTGTTCCTTGAAAGTATTGATGTGTTGAACAAATCGAAACAACGAAACTAACAATCTGGGCAGCTTGCTGTCTGAAAAATGGGTCATCTTGTTCGTGTGATAACTTGGTCGAAACATGCCCAATTGGGGCAAACTCTGGGTCTAAATTTAAGCTCTATGAGTCCTCTAACTAACCCAAGTGGTTTCATGTCTTTTCGACATCGTTTGGTCCTCCTACCGTAGCAAACAAAACTGAAGGTCAAAACTGACGAATCTGGGCAGCAGGTTGGTCTTTATTCTTCGTGTCATAACTTACTCATATTTTGTCAAACGAACCTGATTTTTTTTCTGGAGATAATTTAAAGTCTCTTCTTTCAAATGACACCTCGTACGCGATGTTTCGTGGTCGTTTCGATCTCCTAACAGCTTATACAAGACTGATGCGCAATCAGATATGTATGCTGATTTATTTTGTTAAAACTTAAAAATAAGGGTTGGGATTAAATAGTCTAAATTAAGACAAGTTTTGCATATAATATTGATTAAAACTCTTTACAAAAGAATTAAATTAATAAGTGTGACGACGGAAAACCTTGATTAGTGTTAAGGGCTGGACTAACAGGATTGCACCCATTTTAGTCATCGATATTTGGTGATATATTAATCCTTTTGTGTATTATATATTTTTAGTGCTTACTCTGCGTGTTGTGGAATTTGAACTGTGACTTTTCAAGGTGAGTTTCACGGCCCCTTTTTAATATATTTTACTTGGGGGAAAAGCATGCTCATGGTTTTGGACTATGCCGTGTTTGATTTTCTTTTGAAATATTGTATGTGGTTTGGGTCATGGTATGAGTCTTGATATTCAATCATGAGTGTGTACTTGTGCTTGTGCTTGTGCTTCAACTTGTGTACTTGGATGTTATGGAGAGATATTGTTAGTACTAACGGGTTGACACCCCCACCCATGTTGTCGGTATACTAGTCGAGACCGACTTGGCCGGGGCTTGCCCTTGGGTGAATATAATCCGGTTGTGTGCAATTTTGGAATGTCTTGGACTTGGGTTACATTCGAACTTATGTTGATATCTTGACTGCTATGTATCTCTTTCACATACAATTTTCTATACATGTTATACACGGCAAAATAATTGTACTTATAAACCTGTGAACTCACCAACGTATGTTGACCTTTTTAGAGCATGTCTTTTCAGGTAATGAAGTCTAGGTGTATGGCTGTGGACTTAGACGAGACCGCTCCACTAGGAGCATTAGACATTCAAGAGACTTTTGGGACATGTTATGGATTGTTGGTTTTATGGATTGTAATTTTGAGGATTTTGAGATTTTTATTGTTGGACAATTGTGTTGATTTGTTTCTGGATGGAGCTTTGGTATGATTATGCATTTTGGTATGACGTTCTGGTAGTGACTATCCTTGACATGTGTTCCTATGTGTCGGGCGACATCATGACCCATGTACGGAGAATACCTTTAGATATTCTCTTGAACCCCAATGTGTTATGACGATCCCGTCCGTCGCATCCTCGTGTTTCCGCTTTAGCGAGGGTGTGACACCTATATCACGTTGTCTGCTTTTGTTAATGAGCTCACGATGCAAAGAAACCAAAAACTGATAATCAAGCACACAACTTTATTTACAAGTAAACCTTTTAAGTTAATCAAAAAATAAAACTTAATTCAATAGTTCATTGTTCAATACAAAAACCTAATCAAAGCATACCAATTGTCTCACTTGACAAGAATTGTACTCCCGAAAGCAATCACGAAAGACCTAGCCACACATCATCTTCATTATCACTTCGATCTTGAATTGGAGAATGTTTACGGATGATTTGGGGAGCCTTCGAACACTAAAAATCACCTATAGTTCGTCACTTTTCTTCTCCATGAAGTTCTATATTGAATTAGGGTTGATTTGGTTTAAATAAACATTAAAATCCATAAAATCCGGATGTTGTTAGGCCACCGGCGTATCATACGCCCACGGGCATATGATGCGCCGCCTCATACGCCCCAACTTTCTGTACCTTTTGTCAAATACGCCCACAAATACGCCGCCAATACACCGCTCGGCGTATGATATGCCCAAACCCGGAGTATCATACGCCGGGTCTCTTTCTTGACCTCTTTTTTTCCATTTTTTGATATTTACATCTTTAGTTCTTCAACTTTCATGTTTTACTTCTTTTGCCTCAAATTATGCTTCTTTAAGCTCCAAACACCTATGAATTAAAATATAAACAAAGTCAACTTGTTCTAAAATATTAACGATGTAAATCAAGCTTTTAGATAAATTAAAACACTAAAATATTGACACGTGATCACATCCCCACACTTATTTTTTGCTTGTCCCTAAGCAATGAGTTTAGGTAACTTTCAAACTTTTATTCTCAAAACACATTCCCCAATCCCTTATTAATTCTTAGTTTCGATTCAAGGTCATACCCAAATTCGCATATCTTTTCTTTTAAGCATATTTGTCAATTTTGTTTTTTCAAACAAAATCATGTTACTTTATATATAAATTCATCTAACCGAGCCTAATAGGCCTTCACGTTTTGCCCATGCATATAATCATATTTTCTCACAATCCACCTAAATTGCATACGAATCAAAAGGACTTTGTCATGGGTTTTTCTTTAGGCTTAGGTTAGGTAGGAATTTAAGGATATAAATGGCTAAAAAGTGACGAAATCCAAAAATTGGGTAAGGTTATTATTAATATTAATGCATTTTGTATTGCGAGGCAAACATTGGCCTATCTTTTAATTTTTTTCACTTTTGTGGAGCACACTAACATCGGCCCTCTTTTAATTTATCGACTTTTCGAACGATATGACCTTTTTCAGCCTATATTTTCATATAATTGGAAAACGTCCTTATCGGCTTACCGAAGAATGAGGCTTTGGCACTTTGGCCACTTTTTAGCACCTAATCACCTATCCAATCCGGATTTCATCAAAAACAAAACTAGAAAAATAAAAGGCTTAATATTACTCTTATTTTCATCGTATGTGTCATTGGGTACCAACTTGGCTTTTTTTGGTTTCTAAATATTGGGTATGATCTAAAAAATCAAAATAAAAAGGTTTTTTAGATTTCTATGGTTAGATCCTAATGCCTTTATCATCTTTGTGTATAATTTGGTTTCTTGCTTGAAACATTCTATTTGAATTATTCTTTTAACTTTGTGAACTTAATGTAACCTATGCATGAAAGGTCCACTTTCTTGCTTATTATCCTCGGTTAGATAAATCTAAAGTCTTTTTCCTCTTTTGAAACATAAAAACAATGCTAACCATGACCAAGAACCAAAAACCATGCTTTAGTAGGTAATTAGTTAATGCTATGTACTTAAATATTTGATATTTACATATTTTCAAGCTTGCTTAAGACATTTTTTTTTCATAAATATCTTATTTTCAATTTCTCATATTTGGCACTCTTCTCAATAAATTTTTTTTCTTTAATTCCTCCATCCCCACACTTAGAATACATTGTCCCCAATGTTTGGTTTTTAAAATAACAATAAACATTGTGAGAATGAGGTTTTCGGTTATGATTCAAACACAAACCAAAAGAACAAATTCATTCAATCTAAGTGAGAAAAATTGCTATAACTACCACTAACTAAATAAAACAAATCACACTCAGACACCAAATAATCAATACAATCAAGATAAGGAAGGAGTACATGAACCTGATCATGATTATTAGTGAAAGCCTACATTAAATTATTTGTCTCCCCACACTTGAGTGCTTGCATCTAGTGCATTATTGAACTATCAAAACAAAACAAAGAACACACAAACTAATAATAGATGTAAAACTCACTTTCATAGGAATCACGATTGCATTTAGCGTATGCAACAAGCCTTTAAACCCCTCGCTAGACCCGAGTGGACGAGTTGTAGTCTCGTGAGGGTTTCTAGTGAGCACAACCACAAAGTTCACGGGTTGCCTCCAGTTAGCACTAAGTTTAAATTCTTTAGCCGGACTATACCTATCACCACTAAGGTGGTCGAAGCCCACATTTTCTTAGCGAGTTTCCAACAAACGCTCGTAATTAACATACCAGCTCCATAATTGCTTTCCAATGATTGGCATGTAAAATGAGAAGTTGTTAGGATGCCACCTCATGATAACTTGTCCAATGTCATGCAATGTCACCTTTCTTTTCTTCATCCTTAAATCCTCTTCCTTACCTTTGTAAGTTGGAGTAATAGGTACAGGAGAAGGGTCGGGATAAACTTTGATTAACTTAATCTCTGTTTTTTTGATGAGTTTCTTGTCTCGCTCCAAAAGATTTGTAACTAATTCTTTCATTATTTCCTTAGCCATGGTGGATTCAATCTCTAATTCTTCTACAATCAAGGGAAGTAGTGTGGTATTAGTAACCACAACCTCCTCTATTACCTCGTTCTCTAGTGACTCTTCAATATGGATTTTCGTCAAAAGCACAACACATTTTATGCTAAGGTAGTGGAGTCGTTGTTCATCTAAAAGTTGGTGTTATGATAAACTTTCATTGATCGTGGACAACATCATTTCGAATTGAGCAATCTTTTCCTCTTCCTCAGATTGATAAGTATGTTGAAATGGCTTAACATTTTGTATAGTAATATTTTCTTGTTTTTGAGGAGGAATCTGACATTGATTCCGATTATAACATTGGGAAGGTTTTGATTGGTTTGAGCATCTAGGAAAATCCCTTTGATTACGCCTATCAAAATCGTCATATGCTCGCTGAGAGTATGCTTGGTGATAGTCGTTATGATCTTCCTTATAACTTGAGCCTTGTATCGTCTCTAGTTTATAATTTTACAATACAAATCTTCCTCATACGCCACCCATACGCCCAACTTTCTGTTCCTTTTGTCAAATACACCTCCCATACACCGCTTGGCGTATGATATGCCCAAACCCGAAGTATCATACACCGGGTCTCTTTCTTGACCTCATTTTTTCTATTTTCTGATATTTGCATCTTTAGTCCTTCAACTTTCATGTTTTTGTTCTTTTGCCTCAAATTATGCTTCTTTATGTTCCAAACACATATGAATCAAAACATAAACAAAGTCAACTTGTCCTACAATATTAACAATGTAAATCAAGCATTTAGATAAACTAAACACTAAAATATTGACACGTGATCATGTAGCCTGCCTTACCTGTTATTTGTGATCTACTTATTTGGAGAATTTTGGTCAACGCATCATCTGTGCGTGCCTTGAGAAAGCATTAGGTAAGGACATTCTCTCGTTATGCGCTTGATTATTATTTGGTCCGGATTGATAAGTGCGGGTATAAGGATTCTCTTAAAGGACTTTGGTTGTTAAGCCAAACTTTATTATGTGCGTCTGCTGGTGTTAGCTATGTTGTATGAGTCCTTACTTATATTTGGTGAGTTGAATCTTGGGATATGGACATGCTAGCTGAAATGAAACCAACAAGCAAGAACCATGGCGTACTCAGGTCAGATGACTACTTTATTGGATTTAGACTATACTAAATCGACTCTTTTGACTGTCCCTTACCCAAGTTAATGCTTTCTCAATCGATTCCTCTATACAACTTTAGTTACTTAACCTTCGGTTAGTGACCATATTCTTTATTCACCAAGATTCGTTGACTCAGACAGGAGGTGCTAGGGGTGACCATGCAAAGCAAATTACCATTATGGGTGCACACGTAATTGCAATTTGTAGTGCATGCGAAATCTGGCAAATCCTTTCATGAGATAACGTCATAGTTAGCACAAATCTTCCATTCTATTCATGGGACATTGGAGTTCCTGTTCTTATTATAAGAAATGGTGTGGAAACACCTATCTCTTTTATCCTTGCATAAGTACAAATCAAATTGGAGCCTTTATGGGAACCATACTGTGACATTTTAGCCCAGTATCTATAAGACATTGCTCCTTCTTTCGTTTCAGTGATCATTGAAATTGTCTACATGTTCAAAATGTACTTGCTCTATGAAGAGTTGAAGTAGAGAGGTGAGACTCCCTATACCTATGTTGCTTTATTCAGACCAATCTTAAGACTTGGGGCATTGGCTATTTGAACGTTCTATCATTACGCTTGATGGAATAAGCGGATGTCATGTAACCGGTTTAAACATCATTCTTGGTATATCATTGGTATGGTGGGAATGCTGCAGGGAACCCTATATATAAACACCTTCGATATATTAAGGATATGCTTGAACAGGGCTATGTGATGATCCTAGCGGTTTGGAGTGGGACATAGTGGGAATGATGACGTGGAAGAAAATGGTACTAGAGGCAAGATTGGTCGTACGTACACGGAGTTCATGACGTACAAGACAAAGGAGTACGACAGGAAAGTTGGAGCAATAGCCCTGACCTGTTGCATTAAGAAAATGGGAATAGATGTGGACATCAAGATCTGTACTGAGAATCAAAAAGTAAACTGTGTTGTCTGTTCATTGGTGGGCAAAGCACTAACATAATAGAATGCCCAAACACTAGTTTAAGGTATGGAGGTTGTAATGCCCATGACTTTGGATGAGCTTAAAGGATTGGTAACCGAGGAGTACTACCTTGTGGACTAGATGGAAATAGTTAGATCTTGTGTCTTGGACTCATGCAATAATAGGATCTGGTTATGCCACCCATACCTACCAGTCCCATAAGCTAGCAAAGCTGGTGCCATAGTTGTGACACATAAATCAAATAGAATTAAAAGCATATCTAGGGGCTAGTTCTACATTTCGTGGAATGGTGGCTGATGGTGCACCCCCAGCCATTTAGAGTGCAATACTAAAGATAAGTACTTTGGTCGACGAGATGGTTCATATTAAAGCCTCGAGAAAACTAGTGAGATGTAGAATAATGCTAGGGAATTGGGTAATCTAGCTGATGTTTAAGTGGACAAGAAGGACAAGGTTATGAAAGGATATGTAGTTGCCATACTTGCAATGAAGGACTTTAGTGTACTAAGTGCAATTTGTAGAATCCAACTATGAATCCATGTTTTTGTGTGTTTTAATTTGCAAGTAATTGGAACGCTGGGCCAAGTGATTTAAGGTATTGGTGAACCAAGTTATGCTGACTAATGCGATTAAATTGGCAAGAGTTGGACGTTGATATTATGAGTGTGGAAGCTGGGAGCATTATCGAAATGCATATATGAGGTTAAACAGGGTTCAAGGTCAAATGGTCGATCAAAAACAAAGGAACAATGCAAAATCTAGTCTACAATTTATGCAAACCCAGGGCAAGGTAATATGGCAATCCTGTTCATAAAAAGGTATTCGTGATTTGTGTCAATGATGCTCGAGAGGACTCAGATGTAGAGACTTTGACTTTGGTAACTAAATTAGACTTGAACCCAGTTATGAGGATACGTGTTATGAAATGGACTAATGGTAGTCGTGTTATGAGGATGAGTTGGACTTGACCCTAGTTATATGATTTTGGCATGAAAGTTCGACATGATTGTAGGAATGGACTGATTGTCAAGGAACAGGGCTGAGATCTGTCAACCCAGGAAACACACTTGAATCAAATAACATGAAGATTATAGATCAAAATAAGATAAACACAATCAAAACCCCTTTGATCTCTATTGATTGCTAATAATATTGTTTACAAGTAAATCCCTCAATCAATTGGTCATGCAACCATTAACCAACTCTAATTACAATTAACCTATTTATAGTCTAGACTAACTTTCACTATTTACATTTAGCCCCCTAGACTATTAAACTTGACTAAAACAAGACTAAAACAAGATAAAATATATTTTGTTCACACAAAATATATTTAATACAATAAAGTCTCAAACATAATATATCTTCAATATCTTCACTCGGTTCCTCGTCACGAACTCGGCGTTTGACTTTTCCGTTGACCTTGATTGAGACGTTGACTTTTGTTGACTTTGACTATGTTGATAATATAGACTATCTTGTACAGCTCCAACAATACCCTTTGTAAACTTCATTTGGTGATCATTCAACAATATACATAATCAATCATAAAATGATTCATTATCTTTCTTTCTTTATCTTTCTCTTTCATTAACAAGGATTGCACAAAGCAAGAGCCTACATTGTTGGTTGGCAACAGATGCCGAACCCCTATCGGCAAAGATTTATCATGGTAGCTAACCCATCGACAGTTGATCCACACTGCTAGGCATGAAGCCTGCTCATGAACTAGGATCCCATTCATTCATTGGTCAATCCCCAGGATTGACCCCAGATGTGCATCCTCATGGGCTATACAGCGCACATCAGTTGAGCTAACGACAACAAGGCCGTGCACCTCCATTCATTTTTCTTGCAAGGCTTTTACATTCATCGTATGGGCCCGGGGTAACATTCATAAGTTTCACTGTTCTTCTTTTATTCTCTTGTGTCCACTTGTTATGGATAATACTTATTAAGATGCACATTACATAATCACATAACATGAAAATATTATAGCATAGAAAAAAGCAGCACATAAGAAAGAACCAAGCATGATAATCTTTCCTTATTCATCAATACTTAACACTTAGATCCTATTCCTAAAATTTCAGAATAATTCTAAGTCTTTAGACAAATGCGGAAGAACATAGGCAAATGCGGAAGAGTACAACCAATGCGGATGAATATTCTCCTGAAATTTTCTAAGTGTCAGGAAATGCGCATGAAACGAATGTGGATGACTAAAGCAATACACATGGACACTGTAGCAAATATGCATGGGAAAAACAAATGCGGATGAACACTTAGCAAATGCGCCTGAAGACTTCACAAATGCGGATGAACACTTAGCAAATACGCCTGAAGACTTAACAAATGCGCATGAACAAAAGACAACAAATGCGCATGAATACATAACAAATGCGCATGAACTAAAGGCTTAACTGTTAAATGCTGATGGTCCTAAAACTAATCTGAAATGTAACTTATGCCATTACGAGAAACCAATCATCATTCTAAACATGAACATAGCTTAGATCTATCTATTTAACACTTAGAACATCATAATTTTAAACGATCAACAAGAGAAGCATATAACACACCATATCATCAACATCGTTAGCACCATACTTGAAAAAAAATCATAACTTGTTTTGAAAATGTCTGTCAAATATGCAAATCAGTCCCAAATCAGCAGAAGACATTTAAAAGAGGGGACCTAGAACTCACCTCTACTTCTTTCAAGTAAAACTCCTCCAAACCCAAGAGAAACCTGGAGTTCAAACGCCTAAATACACCAAAACACAAAACCAAGCCCAAAGAACACATAAGAATTGGTTCCCAAGCTGAAAATTCAGCTGAAACCGAACCAATAACACAAGAAAGATACACACCTTCGAAAACACAGCCTCTTCTTCAAAGAACCTATGAAACTTTAGCTCTTCTCTCTTCTTTCTTGTTCCAGCTGAAAAGCAGAAGTGAAAAAGTGGTGGCATGGGCGGCCATACCTTTTAAACCATATAATAATAAGGTTTTGTACTATGTTCCTCCTGATATCCACTGGTAGAACCTGCATGTATCTCTTGATCTTCTTGGCCTCCGGGGTTACTAGATCCGGCACGAGTCTTTCAAGCTCATTGAACTTGGAGGTATACCCTTTATGAGTCATGTTTCCAACCTCCAAATGCAAGAACTCCTTCTCAATTTTATCCAACTCCCGATGTGGACAATACACCTCCAGTACCAACACCCGTCACCAAAACAGGTACGTTGACTTTGGCATTGATTTGGATTTTGACTTTTGACTTTGATTTTGTCATATTTGGGCTTGGTCTTAATTAATGGTTCTTTACTTGGTGGGCCTAAATTTTAGCTTAATGGGCCTATGTCCTTGTGGTGGGCCTAGAGCTTCTACCATTATGTGACTAGTGGGCTTGTCATCGTATGAGGTTTTATGTATTGAGCCCAATCAAGGGTTTTTTAAAATGTAAAACACGAAACTTCATCATAACCCAATTAACGTTACATCCATGGGCTTTGCCTAAAGCCTGGTAAACAACTTAAATTGGTTCTAAAAATATAATTTATCCAAATCCTAGGGCATGTGATAGTTCGTTGGAACCGTTATTATGCGCGGAATTTGAAAACGTAAAAATTAGACGACGCGCGGTTCAAGACATGACGGGTTACACGAGATGGGCCAAGAGCCTGAAGGCCCTTCTTTCCTCCTTGTTGCGGCCGCAAGAGGATTAAGGGGGTATTCCCCTTGCCTTGGCCTCATTCTTTCAATTGTAGAATTTCTTGGAAACCCTAGCCACCTCCTTCTCCAAATTCTCTCTTCTTCCCCTCTTGGCCATCGAAAAACACTGAAATCCTTTGTTCATCCATCAATTTTGACAATCAAATCATCCAAGAGCTTTAAACCAAGCAAGATACATTCGTCTTCAAAGCTACGGTAAGCAAAATTCGTTTTTGATGAAGTCTAATGCTAGTTTCACTCTAAAATAGATGATACTCATCATCTATATTCAAAATATTCATCTAATGATCTCTCATTCTTGGTTTTTGGTGCTAGATCGTGAAGATCTAAGCGTTACGATTGTCGTGTTCGTCACTTGGTAAAAACCCTAATTCTTGGTCTTGTATGGTAATCGAATCTAAAAGATTGGGATGTAATCTTGGATGACCTGCCCTTAATCGAAATTTTGGACCTATAAAATATTTTGAAATAATTAAAATTGTTCCTTGAAAGAATTGATGTGTTGAACAACTCGAAACAATGAAACTATCACTTAAAGTTGTAAACCGGGAGACTAAGAAACTAACAACTGTCTGGGACTGGAAAATTTTATAAACTAAGTAGTTAATTGAAGTTCTTGACACTTGAAACTGGAATGAAAGCAATTTTACAAATTTGGGTTGTTAACGGGCGCATATTGGGACTTGAGACGCAAAGGAACGAAACTAACAATCTGGGAAGCTTGCTGTCAGAAAAATGGGTCATCTTGTTCGTGTGATAACTTGGTCTAAATACAACCAATTGGGGCAAACTCTGGGTCTAAATTTAAGCTCCATGAGTCCTCTAACTAACCCAAGTGGTCTCGTGCTCCAAACGTAGCAAACAAAACAGAAGGTCAAAACTGACGAATCTGGGCAGCAGATTAGTCTGTATTCCTCGTGTCATAACTACCTCATATTTTGTCACACAAACATGATTCTTTTTCTGGAGTTTAATTTAAAGTCTCTTCTTTCAAACGACACTTTTTACGCAATGATTCGTTATCGTTTCGATCTCCAAACAGCCTATACAAGACTGATGCGCAATCAGATATGTATGCTGAATTATCTTGTTAAAACTTAAAAGTAAGGATTGTAACTAAATAATCTAAATTAAGACAAGTTTTGCATATAATATTGATTAAAGCTCTTTACAAAATAATTTATTTAATAAGTGGGATGATGGAAAACCTTGATTAGCGTTAAGGGCTGGACTAAAAGGATTACACCCATATTAGCCATCTATATTTGGTGATATATTAATCCTTTTGTGTATTATATATTTTTAGAGCTTACTCTGCGTATTGTGGGATTTGAACTGTGACATTTCAAGGTGAGTTTCACAACCCCTTTTTAATATATTTTACTTGGGGGAAAAGCATGCTCATGGTTTTGGACTATGCCGTGTTTGATTTTCTTTTGAAATATTGTATGTGGTTTGAGTCATGATACGAGTCTTGATATTCAATCATGAGTGTGTACTTGTGCTTGTTCTTGTGCTTCAACTTGTGTACTTGGACGTTATGGGGAGATATTTTTAGTACTAACGGGTTGACACCCCCACCCATGTTGTCGGTATACTAGTCGAGACCGACTTGGTCGGGGCTTGCCCTTGGGTGAATATAATCCGGTTGTGTGCAATTTTGGAATGTCTTGGACTTGGGTTACATTTGAACTTATGTTGATATCTTGACTGCTATGTATCACTTTCACATACAAATTTCTATACATGTTATACACGCCAAAATATTTGTACTTATAAACCTGTGAACTCACCAACGTATGTTGAGCTTTTTAGAGCATGTCTTTTCAGGTAATGAAGTCTAGGTGTATGGCTGTGGACTTAGACGAGACCGCTCCACTAGGAGCATTAGACATTCAAGAGACTTTTGGGACACGTTGTGAATTGTTGGGTTTATGGATTGTAATTTTGATAATTTTGAGATTTTTATTGTTTGACAATTGTGTTGATTTGTTTCTGTATGGAGCTTTGGTATGATTATGCATTTTGGTATGACGTTCTGGTAGTGACTATCCTTGACATGTGTTCCTATGTGTCGGGTGACGTCATGACCCATGTACGGAGAATACCTTTAGATATTCTCTTGAACCCCCAATGTGTTATGACGATCCCGTCCGTCGCATCCTCGTGTTTCCGCTTTAGCGAGGGTGTGACAGTTTCCTTCCCGCCATAAGATCTACCTCCTATAAGATTCAAGGACTAACATGGTCATTCAAGGTAATAGCTTAGATTATGTCAAGTATAGTAAGTCCCTAATTACAGTGGCCAGTTGTGATTAGCCACTTACTTTACTCTTCATCCCCCAAGCATTCCCTATCCAGACTACATCAGTGTCCAAATCTACTAAGCATACAAATCAAATAGCACACGCACGTAATACCGGTTACTTATGAAAGATTACATGATGGCACATAGCGACTTGAGCTGGCATCCCTCCATTCGGTCCTATTCTCAGTTTAAGTTTAGGTTTTGAAAATATTTACCCACTTCTCTTAAACTTTGGCTCTGATGCCAGCTTGTAAGGCCCCGTTCCTGAAGACCTCACCGTTGAACAATCATAGCATTTTTCATAGCAGATAAATACATTTAATAGAAATATCGTAGCGAATTAAGTTGTCAAAAACCATTCAGGCATTAATATTTGATGTTGCTAAATAATACATCATTGTATTTTAACAATTACAAAAGAATTCGTTCAGCTGTATTACAAAACAACAATATCATTATGCACGAATGGATGCCAGTCTTTGCCCGCCAAGTAGCCTCGCCCGCGTGTCATCCTCAGCAACATCCTTACCTGCCAACTGATATGCATATAAAAAGTCAGCGTTGCTGAGTGAGTTCTAGTTTAATAATATAGAAAAATACGCTTTGTAAACTTCATTTGGTGATCTTCCAACAATATACATAATCAATCATAAAATGATTCATTATCTTTCTTTCTTTATCTTTCTCTTTCATTAAATAAGATTGCACAAAGCAAGAGCCTACATAGTTGGTTGGCAACAGATGCCGAACCCCTGTCGGCAAACGTTTATCATGGTAGCTAACCCATCGACAATTGATCCACACTGCTAAGCACGAAGCCTGCTCATGAACTAGGATCCCATTCATTCATTGGTCAATCCCCAGGATTGACCCCAGATGTGCATCCTCATGGGCTATATAACCGCACATCAGTTGAGCTAACGACAACATGGCCGTGCAC
This sequence comes from Flaveria sonorensis, assembly GCA_025506505.1. Lineage (NCBI taxonomy): Eukaryota > Viridiplantae > Streptophyta > Magnoliopsida > Asterales > Asteraceae > Flaveria > Flaveria sonorensis. The sequence continues at coordinate 12,216,169 of CM046425.1, read as the reverse complement.
CTCCATTCATTTTGCTTGCAAGGCTTTTTTATTCATCGTATTGGCCCGGGGTAACATTCATTAAGTTTCACTGTTCTTCTTTTATTCTTTCGTGTCCACTTGTTATGGATAATACTTATTAAGATGCACATTACATAATCACATAACATGAAAATATTGCAGCATAAAAAAAGCAGCACATAAGAAAGAACCAAGCATGATAATCTTTCCTTATTCATCAATACTTAAAACTTAGATCCTATTCCCAAAATTTCAGAATAATTCTAAGCCTTTAGACAAATGCGGATGAACATAGGCAAATGCGGACGAGTACAACTAATGCGGATGAATATTCTCCTGAAATTTTCTAAGTGTCAGGAAATGCGCATGAAACGAATGTGGATGACTAAAGCAATACACATGGACACTATAGCAAATGCGCATGGGCAATACAAATGCGGATGAACACTTAGCAAATGCGCTTGAAGACTTCACAAATGCAGATGAACACTTAGCAAATACGCCTGAAGACATAACAAATGCGCATGAACAAAAGACAACAAATGCGCATGAACAAAAGATCAAATGCGTATGAATACATAACAAATGCGCAGGAACTAAAGGCTTAACTATTAAATGTGGATGGTCCTAAAACTAATCTGAAATGCAACTTATGCCATTACCAGAACCCAATCATCATTCTAATCATGAACACAGCTTAGATCTATCTGTTTAACACTTAGAACATCATAATTTTAAACGATCAACAAGAGAAGCACATAACACACCATATCATCAACATCGTTCGCACCATACTTGAAAAAAAATCGTAACTTGTTTCGAAAACGTCCATCAAATATGCAAATCAGTCCCAAATCAGCAGAAAACATTTAAAAGAGGGGACCTATAACTCACCTCTACTACTTTTGAGTAAAAATCCTCCAAACCAGAGAGCAACTTGGAGTTCAAATGCCTAAACACACCAAAACACAAAACCAAGCACAAAGAACACACAAGACTCGGTTCACAAGCTAAAAATTTAGCTGAAACCGAACCAATAACGCAAGAAAGATACACACCTTTGAAAACACAGCCTCTTCTTCAAAGAACCTATGAAACTTCAGCTCTTCTTTCTTCTTTCTTGTTCCAGCCGAAAAGCAGAAGTGAAAAAGTGGTGGCATGGGCAGACATTGTCACACCCGGCCTTTCATACCACCAATATTGTCTGCTTTGCCCACGAGGAGCTCACGGATTTGCTTTTGGTTGCCTAGGTGAAAACTTCTCAGGGAGGTCACCCATCCCTGGATTGCTGCCACTTGAGCACGCTTAACTGTGGAGTTCTCCTCTCATCCACAGCCAATACGCCCAAAACGCGTTGGTGATATTAGATGCCAGACATTCCTTATGAACCAAGAATCTCTCCTGTCCACGGCCGATGTGGGATATATGCAGGATGTCACAATCACCCCCCCTTTGGACTCATCATCCTCGATGAGCCGAGAACTCACCATACCCGGTGAGGTTTGTCCCACCATCCCGAACAGCACAGGAGTGGCTCTGATACCATTCTGTCACACCCGGCCTTTCATACCACCAATATTGTCCGCTTTGCCCACGAGGAGCTCACGGATTTGCTTTTAGTTGCCTAGGTGAAAACTTTCCAGGGAGGTCACCCATCCCTGGATTGCTGCCACCTGAGCACGATTAACTGTGGAGTTCTCCTGTCATCCACAGCCAATACGCCCAAAACGCGTTGGTGATATTAGATGCTAGACATTCCTTATGAACCAGGAATCTCTCCTGTCCACGGCCGATGTGGGATATATGCAGGGTGTCACAGCCATGACTTTTAAACCATATAATAATAAGGTTTTGTACTTTGTACACTTTACCCCCTTCCACTTGTGCCATTATCTTTTCTTTCAAGATACTTTTCTTTTCCTTTATTTTAAACAAATTTTCAGGTGTTACAAGATTTGTGAATCCTAAGCAATAAGAACCAGGTGACATCATGCCAGGAAGATGTAAAGATTCTTCAACTGCAAAAGCTTGAGAAGGAATTAAAGATGCAGAAGAAGTAGGTGATAGAGTCTGAGAGTGAAGCTGAAGAAAAATATTGCAAGTGTTGTGACATGTACAACCACAATACAGTTGATTGTTACTTCAGCAGTTATTGCTCCATTTGCAACATCAACAATCATATGACTGCTATTGTTACTTTAACAAGCACTGTGCCATCTACAACAAGAAGAACCATTCTACTCAAGAATGTTACTTCAACAAAAAGAACAAAACAAAAGTGCCAAAGAAGCAACATTCTGAAACTGTTGAATCAGTCTCATAATCTTCTGAGAATGATGACTCAAAGGTTCAAAAACAGAAGAGGCAGCAACCAAAACAGAAGGTTCTAGAAGTAAAAATGCCATCATCTGTTGATCAAACAAAGAAGAAGAAAGAAGGTAGATTTGAAGGAAGATGAAGCTTTCTATGATCACTTTAAGAAAGGCAATCAAGTGCCAAAATCAAAGAAAAAAGATGCTGAAACCTTCTCTACTCAAGTATCATCATCAAGTTTAAAGAAGAAGATACTCAAAGAAGAGATAACAGAAGAAGTGATTGAGGATCAAGAACAAAGTACTTCAAGTTCATCTTCAACAAACTCATCTTCACCCCAAACAAAACATAATGAATCAATTGAGTTTAAAAACAGTCCTGAGACATCTAGGCTCATCCATGAGAGAGTAACAATCCTAGATAACATTGGCAAGCCCAAGACCATTAAGGCTTGGGCTCCACACTCTAATTGATTTCATTATTATCCAGGAACATCCATGGAGGACTGACAACAAATGGTATGTTAACAGTGGTTGTTCCAGGCATATGACAGGAAACTGTTCTCTCCTCCATGATTTCAAACATAAAAATGCTTTATATGTGGCATTTGGTGGAGATAAGAAGGGAGGTAGAATTGTTGGTGAAGGAATGGTAACAAATGGTATACTCAAATTTGAGAAAGTTAACTTCTGTTAAAATTTACAATTCAACTTGTTAAGTGTATCTCAAATTTATGATCAAAATTATACCACTTTATTTGATAACACTTACTGTTACATTTTTAAGCCAAATTTTCACATTCCAGCAGATTGGATACTTCTTAAAGCACCAAGAAAAGGAAACACATATGTTTTGGACATGAACAACACCTCTATGACAAGCAATGAAACCTGCCTGATTTCTAAGTCATCAAAAGATAAAGCTCAACTGTGGCATAGAAGGATGGTTCACTCAAACATGAAGAACATGAACAAGTCGATCAAAAATGACTTAGTCATTGGTCTTCCCAAGAAAGAATTTTATTGTTCTAATCATTGTTCATAATGTTATAAAAAACAACATAGGGTGTCACATAAGTCCAAAACAATCAACACAAATACAACACCACTCAAAATGCTACACATGGATCTTTTTGGTCCAACTAATGTATTGAGGATTGGTAAAAGGCAATATTGTTTGGTGATTATTGATGATTTCACTAGATTCACATGGGTCTTTTTCTTAAAACATAAAAGTGAAACATCAAAAACAGTAATGGAGTTTATCACTAAGATTGAAAATCAACTTGATTTAAAGAACAAAATCTTAAGAAGAGATAATGGATCTAAATTTCTTAATCATGTTTTAGATTCCTTTTGCAGGAACAAAGGCATTACCAGATAATTTAGTTCACCAAGAACTCCACAACAAAATGGAGTTTCTGTAAGAAGAAATAAAACTCTAATTGAAGTAGCAAGAACAATGCTAGCTGATTCACAATTGCCAATCACATTGTAGGCAGAAACAGTGAACACAACATGCAATGTTCAAAATAGAACATTAATTGTCAAAAAACATAATAAAACACCTTATGACCTTTTGTTTAAAAGAAAACCTTTTATAGGCTATCTTAGAGCTTTTGGATGTCATGTGTCTATTTTAAACACCAAAGATCAATTAGGAAAGTTTGATGAAAAAGCTTATGATGGATTCTTTGTTAGTTACTCATCAACATCTAAATCATATAAAGTCTACATTCCACATCACAACATTATGGAGGAAACACCTAATGTATCTTTTGATAAATCCTTATTTCCAAAATCTCTAAAAGGATCATCTTGGTTGTTTGATATAGATGCATTAACAAATTCATTAACTCTGGTTATTTGAATGTTGCAGGTCCTACGGATACATGTTATCCTTATGTACCTCCAAGTTTGAGTGAAGTGCTACTAACTGCTGATCCTCTAAGATTATTTCATTCACACACTTCAAGTGTTGCTGATCTAGGCCCTTCATCTCAAACAAGCAATAACAATTTTGGTGGAAATGGAAATTCAACTTCAAAAGAGGTAACTAATGTATCAGCAGAAGTAAAAAATGCTTCCGCAGAAGATCCATCTACATCCGTAGATGTTCCATCTACTTCCAGAGATGATTCATTTCCTTCAACTAAAGTTCCCAATCCATCAGAAAACATTCGAACAACATTCTCATCTGCAAATCAACAAACTACAACATCCGTAACTATTCCTGTAACTGCTGCAGAAGTTGTACCTACATCTACGGAAACACAAAATCATGAAGATGGATTTTATTCAACATTAGAAGACCAAAATGATGAGGATTTTGACCCCTTTGTTGATTCCCCATCTCAGCTGGATGCATCTCCATCAACCAACATTACTAACTTGGAATCATCAATTCCAGTTGAATCAATTCCAACAACAAGAATTCATAAGTATCATCCAATAGAAAACATTATTGGTGATCTTAATGAAAAAACCGCTAGAAGTCAAAGGGAAGCTGCAAATATTTGTCTGTTTGTAACACCCCGAATTTTATTAAAATGAAAGAAAAGATAATGGACACAAGTGGAGGGGCTAAAGTGGTAAAAGGACAAAAGTCCATTATTTTAATAATAAAAGAGGTATGGCCACCTCTTTAAAAGCAAATATGCTTTTGGCTCTCAGCCAAAGCAGAAAGAAGAAGAAGGAAACTTAGTTTTGAGAAGAAGAAGGAATAATAAGCTGTAAAAAGGTTATTTCTTGAGTTTATGTTTGGTTTAAATTTAGTTTGCAGCTTGTAACCGTAGTTCTCGGTGTTTAGAGGTTGTTTTAGGGATTTTTGAAGCTATTGTTGCAAGTGGGTTTCGGGTTGGAGGTGTTTTGTTTGAAGATCTGCTTCAGGTGAGTTTCTAGACCCCTCTTTTTCTGGTTTTTGAAGTTTTGGGGCAGTTATACATACTAAGCAAACATTTAAAAGGGACCGTATGTGTATGCTTGTTGTTGTTCGAATGATGTTCTGAGGTTTTAGTTTTGATGATGTTTTAAAGGTTGTTTGGGGGTTAGAATTTTTGTTAGCATGTTTTAAGGGCCTTAGAATGTTAGATCTGTGTTTGGGTAGTGTTAGAATGATTATCGGGTGTTTTGGGTAGTTAAAAATATTTTCAGAATGTTCCCATGCTCCTAACTGAATTGTGGTTAAGTGTTGATGCGCCTAAGTTCGTGCACCCAAACAGGGGACATGCGCCTGAATAGTGGTTCATGCGCCCAGAATATTGGTCATGAGCCTAAGTGTTGCTCATGCGCCCAAGGCCATGCGCCCAGAATAAGTGAAAATACGACTAAGTGTTGGTCATGCGCCCAAATAGTGCCCATGAGCCCAGAGTTGCCCATGCGCCTAAGTGTTGGAGCGCCTGCATAGTTGAAAAGCGCCTAAGCTGTGCTCATTCCCCTGCATAGTTGTAATGCGCCCAGGCTGTTTACACTTAGAATTTTATTGCTGATGCACCTAGAATGTTTTAATGTGCCTCGTTTTAGTCTTAGGGTTTTCTAGAGGCTTTAAGAGGTGGTTGTTTGAGATAGGTTCCTTGCTGATGTGTTGGCTTATGCTTGATGTATGTATGATGTTGTGATGTGGTTTTGTGTGTGTGTGTGTGATGTGTTATCTTTCTTCGTTAAACGGTTTTCAAAACATATGTATTATGTTATATTATACGGTATGTATGATGTTATGACTTTACGTGGTATGATGTATGAATGAACGTAAAGTATTATGTAACGAAGTGAAAGATAGCTATAATGAAAAGTGGAACGTAACGAATAAATGAAAGACTTGCAAGCAATGAGGTGAGCGACCATGTTGTCGCAAAAGACTCGGATAGAGTGCAATCAGTGAGATTGCCTCGAAGGGATTTCAATCCGCGGGGTTGGCTCGAAGGGAGTACAATCATTTAGATTGGCTCGAAGGGAGTCTATTATTGACTCGAAGGGAGATCGATCCTTGGGATCGACTCGAAGGGGATCCTTGTCGCGTACCTCGGTACTGTCGGTCTTCGGACATGAGTCGGGTATTGCATGAGACAGAATCCAGATTAAAGTGAAAGATAATGATGAAAGTACGAAACGTACGGAATGAACGATGATGAAGATAATAATAACTATTATCAATATGTACGTATGGTGTGCGATCGCATACAATTACGAAGGTTATGATTTAAAGAAAGTAAAGTATTTTATTTATAAAACTAGAACTCACTCAGCGTCGCTGACTTTTTGTATGCATAATAGTTGGCAGGTATTTTGTTAATGCTGAGGAGTTGCAGGCATGGATGCATACGCTACTGGGAACGTTTTGAGTCTGGCATCCATATTTTGATATGATGTTGTAATCATATATGTAAACGATTTATGTAATGTAATGATATGTTTTAATTTTAAATGAAAGTTTTTAAATTCCGCTGCAAAAGTGATGTTTGATTTAAATATTTTATGCGATGACGGTCCAGGTGTAAGCGTCCCGGCCAAAGTAGAATGAAGAAGAAGGAAACTCAGTTTTGAGAAGAAGAAGGAAGTAGAAGCTGCAAAAAGGTTAGTTCTTGAGTTTATGTTCGCTTTAAACATAGTTTGCAGCTTGTAACCAAAGTTATCGGTGTTTAGAGGTTGTGTTCGGGATTTTTGAAGCTACTGTTGCAAGTGGGTTTCGGGTTGGAGGTGTTTTGTTTAAAGATCTGCTTCAGGTGAGTTTCTAGACCCCTCTTTTTCTGGTTTTCGATGTTTTTGGGTTGTTATGCATACTAAGCAAACATTTTAAAAGGGATCGTATGTGTATGCTTGTTGTTGTTCGAATGACGTTCTGTGGTTTTAGTTTTGATGATGTTTTAGAGGTTGTTTGGGGGTTAGAATTGTTGTTAGCATGTTTTAAGGGCCTTAGAATGTTAGATCTGTGTTTGGGTAGTGTTAGAATGATTATCAGGTGTTTTGGGTAGTTAGAAATATTTTTAGAATGTTCCCATGCGCCTAACTAAATTGTGGTTAAGTGTTGATGCACCTAAGTTCATGCGCCCAAATAGGGGACATGCGCCTGAACAGTGGTTCATGCACCCAGAATATTGGTCATGAGCCTAAGTGTTGCTCATGCGCCCAAGGCCATGCGCCCAGAATAAGTGAAAATGCGACTAAGTGTTGGTCAGGCGCCCAGAGTTGCCCATGCGCCTAAGTGTTGGAGCGCCTGCATAGTTGAAAAGCGCCTAACCAGTGCTCATGCGCCTGCGTAGTTGTAATGCGCCCAGGTTGTTTACACTTAGAATTTTATTGCTGATGCGCCTAGAATGTTTTAAAGTGCCTCGTTTTAGACTTAGGGTTTTCTAAGGGCTTTAAGAGGTGGTTGTTTGAGATAGGTTCCTTGGTAATGTGTTGGCTTATGCTTGATGTATGAATGATGTTGTGATGTGGTTTTGTGTGTATGAGTGATGTGTTATCTTTCTTCGTTAAACGGTTTTCAAAACATATGTATTATGTTATATTATACGGTATGTATGATGTTATGACTTTATGTGGTATGATGTATGAATGAACGTAAAGTATTATGTAACAAAGTGAAAGATAATGATAATGAAAAGTGGAACGTAAAGAATGAATGAAAGACTTGCAAGCAATGAGGTGAGCGACCATGTTGTCACAAAAGCCTCAGATAGAGTGCAATCAGTGAGATTGCCTCGAAGGGATTTCAATCCTCGGGGTTGGCTCGAAGGGAGTACAATCATTTAGATTGGCTCGAAGGGAGTCTATTATTGACTCGAAAGGAGATCGATCCTTGGGATCGACTCGAAGGGGATCCTTGTCGCGTACCCTGGTACTGTCGGTCTTCGGACATGAGTCGGGTATTGCATGAGACAGAATCCAGATTAAAGTGAAAGATAATGATGAAAGTACGAAACGTACAGAATGAACGATGATGAAGATAATAATAAATATTATCAATGTGTACGTATGATGTGTGATCGCATACGATTACGAAGGTTATGATTTAAAGAAAGTAAAGTATTTTATTTATAAAACTAGAACTCACTCAGCGTCACTGACTTTTTGTATGCATAATAGTTGGCAGGTATTTTGTTAATGCTGAGGAGTTGCAGGCATGGATGCATATGCTACTGGTAACGTTTTGAGTCGGGCATCCACATTTTGATACGATGTTGTAATCATATATGTAATGTAATGATATGTTTTAATTATAAATGAAAGTTTTTAAATTCCGCTGCAAAAGTGATGTTTGCTTTAAATATTTTATGCGATGACGGTCCAGCTGTAAGCGTCCCGGGAACGGGGCCTTACACTGTTCTCCTTTTTTCTATCACAAGTGGTTCCTCCTAACATAACTGCTGCATTAAAAGACAACAGCTAGATTGAAGCAATGCAAGAAGAACTTCAGCAATTTAAAAAGCAAAAAGTTTGGAATCTAGTTGATCTTCCTGAAGGCCAATATCCAATTGGTCCAAGATGGCTTTTCAAGAACAAACTAGATGACTGAGGAATCATTATCAGAAACAAAGCAAGGCTGATAGCACAAGGGTATACTCAAGAAGAAGGGATAGACTATGATGAAGTCTTTGCTCCAGTTGCAAGGATTGAAGCTATTAGAGTCTTCCTAGCCTATGCTTCACATAAGAAGTTCACAGTTTACCAGATGGATGTAAAATGTGCCTTCTTATATGGTAAAATTGATGAAGAAGTCTATGTTGCCCAACCACCAGGCTTTGAGGATCCTGTTTACCCACACAGTGTATACAAGCTTGACAAAGCTTTGTATGGTCTTCATCAGGCACCAAGAAAGTGGTATGAAACATTGTCATCTTTCTTGCTCAAGCATGGTTATAAAAGGGGAACCATTGATCAGACTCTCTTCCTCAAACATGATCATCAAGACCTCTTGGTTATCAAAATCTATGTGGATGATATCATTTTTGGGTCAACAAACAAGAGATTGTGTGAAGACTTTGAATCTTTCATGAAATCTAAGTTCCATGGGAGAATTAACATTCTTCCTTGGTTTACAAGTTAATCAAAAATCAGATGGCATATTCATCAATCAGGAAAAGTATGTGCACCAAATCTTGAAGAAGTACAACGTTGCTGAGTCTTCTTCATGCAAAACACCAGCATCAACAATAGATAAGATTGTACCTGATCCTAAAGGGAAGTTAGTTGATCAAAGATTATATAGATCTATGATAGGATCTTTAATGTACTTAACTGCCAGTAGACCTAACATAATGTTTGCTGTGTGTGTTTGTGCTAGGTACCAATCAGATCCAAAGGAGTCACATCTGAATGCACTTAAGAGGATATTCGGATACCTCTAAGGGAAGCCAGCTCTTGTGCTTTGGTATCCCAAAGAAGGAGATTTCAACCTATACTCTTATTCTGATAGTGACTTTGGAGGTTGCAACAACAATAGAAAATCAACAACCGGAGGTTGTTAATTCATAGGACCAAGACTAGTTTCTTGGCAGTGCAAAAAGCAAACAAATGTATTAGTATCCACAGCTGAGGCTGAATACATCGTTGCTTTAGCCGGTTGCTCTCAAGTTTTGTGGTTGCAAAACCAACTACTTGATTATGGTTATACTTTTCTTCAAACACCAATTTTCATAGATAACTCAGCTGCTATGTTCATAACTGCTAATCCAGCGTAACATAGTAAAAAAAAACGCATAGAAATCGGATACCATTTTCTGAGAGACTGCTAAGAAAAAGGTTTGATCAAGTTAATCAAAGTGGATACAACAAATCAGCTTGCTGATTTATTCACTAAAGCCTTTGACTCAGTGAGATTTAACTTCTTAATTGAGTCCTTAGGCATGATCAACATAGACTAGTTTTCATCATAAAGAAAAGCATGTTTTGTCTGTCAAGATCATTATATGAAAAAGCTAAAAACATCTATAAAACATATAAAAATCCAAAAATATTGTCTTATTAATATATTTTTCTTGAAAAAGCATTTCATATTATGGGAAATGATAGTACACTATACCTTTGCTTACTTTCCTGAATTTTATCACACAATAAAGACTGATCCGATGTGATTTGATATTTGAGTAGGTTCAGCTTGAGTGGAAAATAAACAAGTTCATGCATAACATAATGCAAAGGTGACTAATTGTGGACAATTCTATTTTGAGGAACAAGCAAATGATTCAGTGTCCAAGGGATGCAGGGATATAATCAACTACTTGAGAAGATCAAGAATATTTTATGCATTATCTAAGGATCCAATCATCTATCAATCACATATGATAGATTTTTGGAATACAGCAGGGATTGAGGAAGAGAATGATGGAAGGGTGATCTACGCCACAATTGGAAATGAAGAGTTAAGGGTGGATGAACAAACTATCATGAGGGTACTTGAGTATGGAGAACAAGAAGAGGTTCACCCAGATGTGTTTGATCATGAATACATTCAAAAAGTCTTTCATTTAATAGGATATGATGGTAACTACAGAAATCATGAAATCAAGAAGGGGAGATTATGCAAGCCTTACAGATTTCTATGTCACACGTATCTAAAACGTATGTCAAATAGAAAGTCTGGTTTGGATAGGTTTTCAAGGCACATTTCATCAGGGATCATTGGTGTGTTTGAAGGGAGAACATATAACTATGCAAAATACATTCTTGGATGATCATGTGACCATATAAGGATGCAAAAAGAAGATAAGATGTATATATTTCCCATATTCATTCAGCTGATCATAAATGAGACAATGCCTAACATTGAAAGAGAAGGTGAAGTCTTTGTTCAAGCTCACCTTGGAAGATCTGTGCTAAACAAGATAAGTGGGTAGTATCAAGGAGAAGATATGGAGATATTTGCTCATGTCATTAATAAGAATGCAGACATTCCCAAAGAAATTCTATACCTTGATCAACAACAACAACAAACACCACCAACTGATTGACCTGAACCACCACAACAAGAACCCCATCCACTATCACCACCTGTTCATCCCAACTCACCACCAAGTGAACACACCCAACCTTTATCTCCTTCCCATTCATAATCATCTCTAAATACTGCTGAAACAGAAGTACTCTTACCTGATGACATACAACAATCACCACCACATCCATCACCACAACAAGAACCACACTTTCCACCACCAACACCTTTAACAGATTTACTAGAAACACCACCAGCTCAACTAAACTCACCATCCAATGAGCACACTCAACCTTTCTCCCCTTCCCTATCTCAATCATCACTCAATACTGCTACCACAGAACCTATCTCACCCATTCTCAATCAAACTCCTTCTCATCCAACAACATAACCAACTTCTTCACACCTATCTACTGAACCCACTTCTCCTACTGAAAGCCCAACACTCACTGATATAGTCAACCTTGATGATGATGAGCATGATGTAGTGAAGGATGGTGCTACAGAAGAAATCTGCTTAGAAGTTGAGGGGAAGAATGCATAAGAAGTTGAACAACATCATGAAGCTTCTGTGATGGAACAACAAGATGAGAGTGATAGTCACTTTGGTGACATCACTGCTTTTGATGAAAATGATCTGAGAGAAGAGGAAATCAATGTAAGAAAAAGTTTTCTTGTTGCTAAATACAACAATCTCATCATCAAAAGTAATAAAAAACTAGAGAAGTTAAGAAAACTAAAAAGGGAGATGAAAGAGAAAGATGAAACAGTTACATATCTGGAAGGAACAATCAAGAAGCTGAGAGAAGAGATTGAAACAAGCAATGAAGTGATTGATACTATGGATCAACTTGTAACTGAGTCCTGTGAATCTGCTGAGAAAGAAAAACAAGAGAAGGAGAAAGTCATGGCTGAGCTAAATGCAATGAAAACAATCTCTGACCAATTAGATCTGCTAAAAGCTAAAGATGATGATATGGAAGTCTTAAAGAAGAAGGTGACTGAACAGGAAGTGGGTAGTCATCAAGAACAAAGCAAAGAAACTACTGACATTCCTATGATAAAAGCAAAAGAACCAACCATCAAATACAACAGGAAAAGAAAGTATTTAGGAAGAACTCAAGATGAAGCTATTGATATTAAGGATACCCAAAAGAAAACAAAAAGCATGTCTCCTGAGCACACTCCATCAATTGATCTTTCAACTCTCAAATCTATTGAAGACATTAAAGAAGAGAGTGAGGCTTAAAGGGAAGAGTTAACAAAAGATCAAGCTCCTAAAGATGTTGAAGAAGCAAGGGATGATGACTTGCTGTCTACTGATGATATTTTTAAGGAAAGAGCTCAATCCTTCATGTTCATGGATCTGATTAATAATGGATTTCCATATGACATTGTGGAAAAGATGAACATGTATGAAATGATTCAAGTACCGAAAGAGTTTGATGCAGCTAGATTAATGCTACCACTGTGCAACTTTGAGAACTTCATAAAGTTCAAATCTGCTGAGAAGTTAAAGCATGAATTGGGTCACCATGACACCAAGAAGCTCACCAAGTATAACATGATCTGTTTGCTGCAAAGTCACAATTATGAATCTCATGAATTGAAAGGAAGAATAGTAGCTGAGCTTAGAAGCATGATGCAGTATGTGATGAAGGTTGAATTAGAGACTGGAGTAAGATTCAGGACTGGGGCACCTAATCTTGCTTACAAACAACAATCAAAACAATTTCGTGCTGAGCCAATAGTAGTTGAAAGCAAAGACAAGCACAAAGGCAAAGAAAAACTAATCAGGGAGCCAAGGGATGTAATCCCCAACAAAATTTGGCCACTGGGAACAGCAGTGAGAGAGATAACCGAACAAAAAACTACTCTGATCCAACTATTTGAGCATATGACAACTCCAAGATCAGGAGAAGATAACAGAATTATAGCCTGGAGGTATGACCCAGAATGGGACTGTGCTTCTATAAAAAGAGCATCCGGGATGGTACAATACTTTCCGTGGATGGAGACTCTTCTCACACTTCCAGATGCAAACCTTTCTAGTCTACAAAACATCCCTATCATCAACTACCCAATCAACCCAAGAGGGAGAGACTTCTCAGGGATTATTGCAAAATTAAGTCACAAGTTCAAAGGAGATATGATAAAAGAAGCAAAAAGGGATGATGCATAACATAAAAGAAGAAAAAAAAATAGAAAAGATCTCATTCCAGTTCTTCTCAAGTTGTTAATGATGAATTTCTAAGGAGAATTGGATATGCAGACAAGGTTAAAGCATCAATCAAGACCATTGAATAAAATCAATATTCATATCCTATTACTTAATAGGGATATGTAGAAAGAACAAAAGAGTTGGTGCTGCAAAGAAATTACCCACACAAGAAAGCATCAAGCATCAGACTGTTTGATCCAATAGAGATAGAGCTGGTTCATCCAAGCTACACATCTTATTTGCATGATAAGTATTTTCCTAAGTTGAATGATAAAGTTGCTCAAGGTGACATATGCTTATATGTGCACATCATACATGTGATAGACAAGCTTCATGCCAAAGCATACAAGAGAAGAAAATTTAAGGCTGGTCATCTCATGGGATATGAAATCCCTTCTATCACTGAGCTTAGAATGTCTGAACAAGATGATTTGGAAGTGGGGTCACACAATAGTGTTATTGCAACACTGACTACAGAAGAAGACATTCTTAGGTTGAATTACAAGACTTTGAAGAAAATGAGCAGAATGAAGATCAAGTATCCATATCAAGATCAGAAGGACGCAATTGAATACTTCAACTCAAGAATTTTGGCCCGAGTTTAAGAGTTGAAAGAGTTGAACAGATGATTACAAGAGTCTAAACTTAAGGGGGAGTATTGTTAGGACTAGATCTAATGTATAGGTTTAGATGTTTATTCATCTCTTGTAATGATCATTTGGAATGCATGATATATATGTAAACCCAAATCTTATTTGTGTTGATTTTATGTAATTGTAGGAAAACATCATACTTGGTCAATTTGGAAAATTAACCAAGTACAAGAACTATCTGTGGTGAACAAGTTTGTTATTCCGTAGATGTTCTACAAAGCATAAATGAACAAGTCAATGTGCATCAGTGGATCTCCTGCGGAAGCACAATCACATCTACTGAAGAACAAGTTCAGAGATCAAGTTGATGCAGCTGCGGAAGAGCTTGGTCCTGAGGATGAAGTTCAAGATTATCAAATAACCAACTCCTATGGAAGGCTAACTCCTACGGAAGGCTAACTCCTACGGAAGGCTAACTCCTACGGAAGGCTAACTCTTACGGAAGGCCAATTCCTACGGAAGAACAAAATACTTGCATGATCTCCAATCATGCAAGTACAACATATGAAGTCAACAAGTCAAGCTGACTGAAGTGATGTCATCAAGTTAACATCTACGAAAGACTTCAATTTAGTCAAAATCGAATATTTCATGTCATGTCATGATTTTTACCTTTTACCCATGTAAAAGTGAATCCCTCTGCCTATAAATAGAAGGCATGGGTGCACACTTTTAGGGCAACCAAGAAACCCAACAACCCAATTAACCAAAACAATACCAATATCATCATAACAATTAACCAACAATCATCAAATAGCAATAGCTATAGCAAAACAACAAGAACACCAAGAACACCTAGCAATTACTAGATCATCCAAATATCAAAATCAATTATAACCAATTCATTATCAATGGAGATGAATTGAAGCAAATGTGTTTATCGCATTACTTTATCTTGTTTTCCATTTCTATTATTTGTTGTTCATCAATTTCTGTTACAATTACATTTATCAAACAATTAATTAGACATCGAGTTATGATAATTCCTCGATCATCATTCGTTCAATCAAACTGATAATTCCTATTTCGATCCTTGGATTCACAGGTGGTATCAGAGCCTCGTGCTCATTGATCTAGATCAGTTGATCTATCAGTTTGATTAGTCGAATTAGTTGTTTATTTCATTAGATTTATCAGTTTTTTATTAGATATGATTACGGTAGCTTCAAATTGTTTTTGAGTGTTCGTCACTACTTGAGAGTTCATAACTCAGTGTAATCACATCAGCTGTAATCACTATCCTCTTGCCTTTAATAGTGGTAGAAATGTATTGTTCACCATCCTGATCAATCTCATTAATAGCAGTCTCCCAAAACTGATCTATAACGTCCGTGAAAATAATGGGATTTGCTGTGATTGGATAATGAATCCGGGATGACTTCAACCCATCAATAAGTGATCTAAACAAAGCCATATCATCCGCTACATCTCCAAAAAATGCCACAGCATTATGGTTTTTATTAAAAACCAATGGTCCTGCCATCTGAAACACAGAAAAAAATTAATAAGTACAAAATATTTTTAAAAATGAACAAAAATTAACACTTAGAAAAATTTTGAAAAATGAACTTCTCGCGCGAAAACATCAACTACTCGCGCGAAGACTTCAAGTTTCAGATATAACTTTTCGCGCGACAAGCTATGTTTTCACATGAACCCGATTTTGACTGAAAGTCAACTTTTCACGCGACAAGTTAATTTCATGCGACTAGTTTTGTGCAAGTTTGAAAGTTCTCGCGTCAGTTCATATTCAGCTTACTTTTCGCATGCGAAAAGTCTGTGCGATTTCAGAATTTCAATTGTTTTAGAGAGTTTCAACCATTAAAACTTGATTATTAGATGTCGCCTAAGTCATTTTAAAGGTTTAACATGTTTAATTTTTCCAATTTATCATGTATTCGTCATATGAACTTTCGGTCAAGTAACAAACACATTCAAATCTGAATGAAATCATCTATATACCTTGTAAATCACAAAGGAATTACAATACGAAGTCAGTGGACACTATAATCACGATTAAACTGGTTTTGACACTCAAAATTTTGAGAGTGAAAATCTGAAAGTTGTCGTGAGAATAGTGTGACCTTTCGCTCAACTGTAGTATTTATAGTACTTTGACTTCTCGCGTGAGAAGTTAGAGTTCTCGCATATTGAGACTTTTTGCATCAGTTGAACCTTTCACATTTGTTTTGAACTTCTCACATTAGATGAACTGTTTGCATGTGACAAGTTCAATTTTCCTTTCAAAATTTTCAACTTTTTATTTTTCAAATTTTTTTAAAAAATTTTCAAAAATTTAATTATCCTTTATGCCATTTGATTTGTTATGAAAATGATTATGTTTAACTAAGTGTTTACAATTATTCTAACGCCTTTAATTTTGTAAAAAATATAAAATTAAAACAAGTAGAAAAACATATGTAAACAAATAATATTGACTAACTAATTATTTACTTAACTATTTTCAATAAATTTTCAAGTACAGGATCATATTTCTTAGAAATCGATCATTACCATCATCCAGTTTTATTATAAATAGAACTGGTTATGTTGATTGTCAATATATTATGTCCAGTTTAAACTTAGACTTCAAGTTTACTTAGACACATAAGCTGTGATATTTATCATGTTTTGATTAAATTATATATCTTCAGTGTGTCCTACAATCAAAAATCCAGTAGAACCTTATCCAATTTCAAGACACTTTCAAGATTTCAAGTCACCCCAATTTGACTTAAGCCTTTCACTTCTGATCAGTCTTTTCAGAATAAATTTCCTAATATAATATCTATTATGAACATAACTAGCCTGAGAAATGTTTCTAAACACAGAATATTAACAAGTTTTAGGACTTATTAACAGCCAGTCGGACTTATGTTTTTGCCCTCGCAAGACGTTTAGGACTTACATGCCTAGTCGGACTTACATGCCCCATTTTTTGATTTTGCCTCGTGTGTCAGGACATATTCTCAAAAAAAAATATTTATCATATAGTATGTATGTCTTTGACATATCTTTTATTAACGGTCTTATTGACATCTTTTATTCCTATATGGCCTTTTGGCTTCTTTTTGCTCCTTTTGTTTTTTTTTCTCTTTTGTATTTTAATTTCATTTGTATATCTATTTTCGTATTTTGATTTTTACATATATATACAATATCTGAAGGCAACTTGATCAGAAAGTAACTGGCTTGAGTATGACCAGACTATAACTCTCAATCTGTTTTAGCATGGAATCAGAGCTACCATAAAACCTTAATGAGTTACCCACTTCAGTCATAGATAGTTACTATCAGTGCATCATAGAAAATAGTGCTTTTAATTCTTGAATGTCCAGCCTATCAACATATCAAACATAATCCAAATCAGTTTCTTGTAAGTCTTAGGATGCAACAAATCAAAATCAAGAAATGTACTATCATTTCTTATATAATCTTGAAAATTTTATTTTCTTAATTTTTTGTAACCCAAAATCTTTTTGTACTTTTCTCCAAACTATTTTCTCCCCCTAAGAACAAAATCTTTTTTTTAAGTATTTTCAACTTTTCTCCCCCTAAAATTGTGATTATCTAAATAGAAAATAATAATTTTAACCAACAATAAAGAAAAATATTTTTAAAATGGTGTAAGAATAAAGGTTAACCAAAGTTAATCATTCCCAAAGATTTAACTATAAAGTCGAATCTAGAATGATCAAACGCCTAGGTAAACAAATCAGCAATGTTGTCATCTGTGGAAATTGATTATAAAAGGATAAGTTTGCGTTCAAAGCAGTCACGAATGAAATGCATGCGGATGTCAATGTGTTTTGTCTTTGAATGCTGAATTGGATTCTTCACAATGTTTAAAACTATAGTATTATCACAAAAAATTTTAGTATCATAAATGTTTAGGCCATAATCAAGGAGTTGTTATTGAATCCAAACGATTTGTGGACAACAACTTGATGCAGTCACATATTCAGCCTCTGCAGCGGATGTGGACGTTGTTTGCTATTTCTTGCATTGCCATGAAATCAACCTATTGCCAAGAAATTAACAACCGCCAGTAGTAGATTTCCTGTCCAAGTTACATCCTGCATAATCACTGTCAGTATAAGCAAATAAATTGAAATCAGAATTTTTAGAATACCAAAGGCCGAGCGTTAGTTGACCCTTGAGATACTTAAAAATCCTCTTGACAGCTTTCATGTGAGATTCCTCTGGATTACTTTGACAATGTGCACACTAAAAAACAGAAAACATGATGTCTGGTGTGCTTGCAGTGAGATAAATCAGAGATCCGATCATTGATCGATACATGTGTTGATCAACATCTTCTCCCGTAAGATCTGGAGTAAATGTAGGATGAGAAGACATAGGAGTAGAAGCTGTCTTGGAGTCTTGGAATTTCTATTTGTCTAGGATACTGTGAGTATACTTTTCTTGATGTATCAGTATTCCTTATCATCTTGTTTAACTTGAATGCCCAAGAAAAACGTCATTTCTCCAAGAGAACTCATCTCAAATTTTTTCTTCAAGACTGCTTCAAATTCCTTGCACAAATCAACATTGATAGATCCGTAGATAATATCATCGACATAAACTTGAATGAGAATAAGATCATCACAAGTATTCCATATGAATAAAGTTTGATCAATGGCACTTCGTGTATAACCATTAGCAAGCAAAAGTTCAGTGAGAGTGGCATATCAAGCTCGAGGTGCTTGGTGTAAACCATAAAGCCCTTTGTCTAACTTGTAAACATAGTCAGAATGATATGGATCTTCAAAACCTGGTGGTTGATAGACATAGGTTTCTTCTTTCATTTTACCTTACAAGAAAGCAGTTTTGACATCCATTTGATATACCGTGAAGTTCTTGTATGATGCATATGCCAGAAAAATTCATATAGCTTCTAGTCTTGCAACAGGAGTGTATACTTCTTCGTAATCAAGCCCTTTAATTTGATAGAATCCTTGAACAACAAGTCTGGCCTTATTGCAGACAATCACATCTTTTTCATCCATCTTGTTCTTAAAAATCCATTTCATACCGATTGGCAATTTACCCTTTGGTAATTCACACAAATGCTAGACATTCAGCTTCTTGAATTGCATCAGTTCGTCCTACATGGCCTCTACCCAACTGTTTTCTTTTAATGCCATTTCAACATTCTTCGAAACAACTTGTGATAGAAAACATGAGTACAAACATGTATTTATTGTTCCTGATTAACTTCGAGTTCGGACACCTTGTGATAATAGACCAATGATTGCATCTGTTGGATGGTCTCTATGAATTCTCAAATGTGGAATAGCATATTCAGAGATAACTTCATCTAAGTTAGACATGTGACCAACTGGTTCGTCAGTAGTGCTCCCTCCTTCAGGTTGATAAACAATATCTTCTTCTTGAATATCATTGTTGACAGAAAGATCTTCAAATGGTACTTGAATTGTATCAATTGGATCAACTTGAGTAGAAGAGGAACTTTGATTAGAAATTTGTGGAGCTTGTTCAACAACTGGATCATCATGAGGTAAATTCAATTCAGAAACAAAAGTTGGAATAGCTGCAACACTTGAAGAAGAAGGTATATCTGAAGATATTCCTTTTTCTTGAGGAGTCATAGATCCAATATTATTAGCAAAGATATCTGGAATTGTGGATGTCAAAGGTAGATTAGCAGTAGAAACAATAGATGGTCAATTAAATGTTTCAAATAAAGAAGCATAATCATAAACTCATGAAGGTGCAGAACCTGCATCTATTTTGTTAGATTCATGCCAATCAATACCAAGTGACTCAATTATTTGTTTTGATCTTTTATTATACACCCAATATGCTACTTTGTTGGCAGAATATCCAACAAAATAACATTCATCAGCTTTTTAATCAAATTTTGATTTAGACTCGGATGTGTTTAACAAAGTACTACAACATCCAAATGTTTTGAAATATTTGACTTTGGGTTTATGCTTGAAAAAGATTTCATAAGGAGTCATATTTTTTTGTTTATTGATTAACACACGATTCTAAACATAACATGCAGTGTTAACAACTTCAGCCCAAACGAATGACGGTAATTTGGCTGCTTCAATTAAAGTTTTGTTTCTTCTTTTTGCAACTCCATTTTGTTATGGAGTTCCTGCAGAACTAAATTATCTTGCTATCCCCTTTGAATTACAGAATTCATTCAATGTACCATTGCAAAATTCTGTTCCATTATCACTTTGAATGCACTTGATTGTTTTGTCCTTCTGATTTTCCATGACTGTCATGAATTTTATCAGCAATTGAGGTGTCCCATCTTTGGTTGCTAAGAAGAGAGCCCATGTAAATCTAGAAAAATCATCAGTAATGACTAAACAATAAGCACGACGTTCCAAACTCAAAACACTAATAGGACCAAATAAATCCATGTGTAACAATTGAAGAATGGAGTCAATTTTGGTATGAGCAATTGGTTTATGAGGAAGTTTGTGTTGTTTGCCTTTTAAACATGACAAACAATGTTTAGTTAGTTGAAATTCTTTTAAAGGTAGGCTAACAACATGATTTCCTCTAACCAGTTTGTTCATAGTCTTAACATTTACATATCCAAGACGATGATGCCATAACAAAGTATCGCTTTTCGAGGCCTTGGATAACAAACATGACGCAGTTACAAAAGATTGTGTACCATTCATGTCTAGTAAATATGTGTCGTTGTCTCTCGGAGTTCTTAATAAAATCCATTTATCAGGAAATACAAAGCCAGGTTTTAGAATAAGACATTCTTTATCAGTGAAATGTGTTGAATACTTTTTGTCACAAATTTGAGAGACACTAAGTGGATTATGTTTTACTTCCTCTACAAAATTCACATCTTCAAAAATTAACACACCATTTGTCACTGTACCTTTCTTTGTAATCTTACCACCTTTATCTCCCTCCAAGATAACATATCCTTCGTTGTAAGGTTGTATGTTGTTTAACAGAGATATATTACCAGTCATGTGTCTTGAACAACCCCTATCTACATGCCAAACACTGTTGATAGCTTGTCTTGGTTGTTCCTGCACATTTGAACAATTTTTTTCATTTTTAGGAACCCAAGCCATGGTTGACTTGAGCTCTTTGTTTTCATCTAAATATGATACATTTTGCAATATCATATCTCTTTTGTCATCGAAAACACATTTATCAACAACAACAGGCTCAGGGGATTTGTTTTTAACTTTCCATCTATGAACTTGTTTGATCGGTGGTGTGGTGGAATTGTTATCATCAACTTGTACTGATTTTACTATTGACTGTTCTTTGTTTAAATCAGTATTGTTTTAGCAAAATAATTTGACTTTCTTTTCAAATTTGCATTTACAAAGAAACGTTTTCTATTGTTTGAAATTGAATTATGAAATCTTTCTTTGCTTGTCAATTGATGTTGATGATGACAATTTCTAGCCTTGTGATTTGGCTTTCCACGCACATAACAACATATTTTATGATATGTATTTGATGCTTGTATGTTTTGCACGAACTGTTTTGGATAACTTCCATAGTTATCACAGAATCTGGCCTTATTATGTCCTTGGCCTTTTGATTCTTTAACGGTCTCTCTTTCCTTTTTCTCATTATGAATTGTTCGAGATTATTCCGGAGGAAATGAGGTAATTTTCCTAGCTTTTAGATTCATTACTGATGCTGATGTAGCATGAATTGTAGCATTATCCTTACGAATCATCTGTACTGGAGTAGGACCAGTGTCTTTCAATCCTGTTCTACAAACATCTTGTTTCACAGAGTTAGTAATAATAGAAGATTTATTTTTAAAGAAACTAGCATTGGTTCTTTAGAAATATGATCCTCCTTATCAATGTTGCCTATAGAAATAAATCTGTTCTTGAAATCAGTTTTCAAGTCAGATATGGATGTTGTGACATGTTTACTTTCTTTGTTTTTAAAGTTCATTTTTGATTCCCTTTTCTTTTCTTTATTTGATATTTTTGAACAGACATTTGAATCAATAAAAACTGCAGATCTTTCATTTATGATAGATGATGAATTACAAGATTGTTTTTCATAAGAAATCTTATTTTCCTTAAAGTCTAGTTCATCATCACTCTCCCACTCTTCAACCAACCCTTCTATCTTCACACTTTCTACAAAAAAATTGTCATGCTAAATATTAATTTCAGTTTTTGTGACAGGGTCAATAGTTAGTGAAACATTGACTGAAGGTGTGAAGTCTGTGTTTGGTTGAAAACCTAATCCATAGGTCTCTTCATCAAGAATTGTAATTGATGAAGGCAAAGATGTATAATCATGATTAATTGGTGGTGCAATGCTAGCATAACCAACTCCACTTTTACCACCATTAATTTTCTGTGTCATCTGAAACTTGATTATACCTTCGACCATGTTTGATGAAAGCTCAAATTTTTCAACAACCAATTTAGCAGACATGAGTTCACTGTTGAGTTTGTTAATTTCTAAAGATAGTTCATCATTACATGTTGTCAAATCTTTTATATTACACACTTTATCAAGAAGATTTAGTTTTGATTGATAAATTGATTTGTTTAAACCATCTATCTTTTCTTTAAAAGTTTTCTCATCAGATTTATATTTATGAGCTTGATATTGATGTTTTTCAACTTGCAAGATCAAGCGTTTGTTGTGAACTCTATATCTGTTTACCTTTTCTTTGCAATTATCAGAACAAAGATTAGAATGTAATCTTCAATTTCCTCTTTCTTCTTTGTCTCTTCATGTACAACTTTACCATGAAGGCCTTTAGCATAGTCTTCTCTTTTGCTTGGTTTGCTAGAGTCATTTCAACAGCATTTTTGTTATCATCACATGCAGATGCTGGAGTGAACTCAATAGCATTAACAGATTCTTTAGTTTTCACTGGAGTATTCTCAACAGTATTTTCTTTCACCTCATTTTTCTTCTCCTTGACCGTGGTTGAATAAGCCGGAGTAATCTCAACAGCTATTTCTTTTACATCTTCAGCATTCACATTCACAATTTCGACCTTCTTCACTTCAACCTTCTCAAACATTCCTTCTAGCAAATCATCAGTCACAAACTCAGCTAACACATTCTTCTCAACATGATCTTCAACACTCTATATATCTGCTAACAGAGCAGTAGAAAGCTTCATATCTAATACCTCCATCTGGTCAGACCAGTCATACTCTCCTTCAGTCCGAGATGCCAATGCTTTGTTATTAGAGGTACTAGCCTTATCTCCACCATAACCATCTTCTTTCCATTATCAGCTTGAACAGACCATCCCTCAGTGCATTCTCTAGTAAAGTGACCAGGTTTGTCATAGTTGTAACATCTCAAGTTTGATTTGTCAAACCCAATTTTGCTAGAGTTGTTTAAACCAAAAACTTTCCTCCCGGTTCTTCTTGCAAAACTCTTAGCACGATACACCATCATGGCCATCTGATATTTGATGTCATTGTCTTCTACATCATCTGGGTTAACTTGTTGCAAATCATCAACCATGATGTTAGGTGTATTAAGTCTTCAAGCAGAGAAAGCTTCATAACTGTTCATGAATGAGGTAAAAAGAGCAAGGTGTTCTTCTCCAATCTGGATAGTCTGTTTGTTGGGTTGAGTGTTAAAAACAAATGCTTGTTGTACAGGTTGAGATGATTGACTTTGGGAGTTAGGTGGAATAAATGGTTGAACTTGAGGCAATGATTGATCCTTGACTGTTGGATGACCTGATGCTGATTGTTGCTGTTGCTGACACAACTAAGAATAGCTGACATAGTAACTTGGATTACTAGCCATTTTGGCATACAATGCTGATGCTTCAGCTCCCATTGTGTTTATATAATTGGCAGCTCTTTGTTTATCATCCATGTCATAGGATTTGATGGTTAAGATCAGATCACTCAGGGATAGGGTAAACAAATCTTTGGTCCTCTTGATAGTAGTGCAGTTGTTGTTCCAGCTATACGGTAGTGTGTTTAACAACTTCTTATTCATTGAAATGTTCTCCAGTGTGATTGATGACCTCTTCATCTTGGTTATCAGTTTAACGAAGTTAGACATTTGGTTCTCCAAAGTTTCACCAAAAATATGAATGAACATATTGAGCTCTTAGTTAAGCATGTATTTCCTGCTTTCCTGCATGTCTTTGTTTCCTATTATCTGCTCTTCCATAGCATCCCACAAATCTTTCACCTTCCTGAAGTCTTTGAATTTCTGGGCTATCTCATTGGTAAGTGCCATTGTGATGGCAGCATATGCTTTGTCATCAAGCTCTATCTTTTTCATGTCTTCCTCATCTCATAGATGCTTAGGCTTTGGCACTAGGTCTCTTTTGTCATTAGTATAGAATGGGATGAATGGACCTTGTTTGATAGATCTCATCATCCTGGGTTCCATGTAAATGACATGAGTCTCAAAGTGATAGACCTAATCCAGATAGTCTTCCTCGCTATGAAGTTGGGGAGGCTTTGTGCTAGTTCCGATCTCATTGTCGAGATTAAGTGTAGCAGTAATGTGCTTTAGATTTGCCATCTTTCACAACTTGAAATCAACTTCCACAAAATTCTTCAAACTTGAAGTTTTAGCGTGAATGATCAAGTTCTCAAGCGAAATCTCTTAAACTTTTCACGTGGAAAGTTTTGTAACTGAAATTTGCGAAAACCTCAACTTCTCGCTCGAAAGGAATCTTCTGGTAACAAAATTTTGCGAACACTTCAACCTATCGCGCGAAATCCAACTTTTCGCACAGAATCACCAACTTTTCGTCTGTTTAGTTTGTGCAATTTCGAAGGTTTTCATCTTCACTTTTTCACCAAATTGATTAAAATTTGATTGATTAAGTGTTCAATTAGTGATTTAGGTTCAATTAAGATCCTAGTTGTCTCTAATTGATTCAATCAAGCTCAATTAAGGTCAAAAACATCTTCAATTCTTCAAATGCCGAGATAATCAGTTTCATCATCCTCAAATGTGAACAAACTTTGTAGAAATCAAGTATTTCTTTGAAGATCAATCAAATCACGATTCAAGAACACTCCAAATCAATCACTTCAATCTTCAATCAATTGATCAAGAGCATACCCAGCTTTGATACCAATTGTAAGGATCATGACAATACGTAGATCGATCTTGTAACAAATATGCGTAATGTAAACATTACGGTTGAGATTGAATTAATTAAAGAACATGAACACACAATGTAAATAACTTTGTTGCATTGCTCTCTAAAGTTGCACAATTTACAATAAGTATGAAAATCAGGAAATGATACAAAAGCTTACTAATTACATTACAAAACTTCTATTTATAATAATCTAGAAGTTCTCGCGCGACTTAATGTTGTCGCGCGAGAATCAGTTTTCGCATGACAACTTATACTTCTCGCATGGCTTGATCTTCTTCATCTTGATTTGATTTCCCGAGCTTCTAGGTTCAACCCCTACATATTGCTTTCTAATTTGAAAGATACAAATTACAAGAGAAATTAGGAAAGTGACAAAAGCTCTCTAAATTACATTACAAAACATCTATTTAGACTAAACTAAGAAGTTCTCGCACAGTTCTCGCGCGACTTCCTAGTTCTCGCGCGAGATGTAGTTTTCGCGTGGCAACTTCAGATTCTCGTGTGACTTGATCTTTATAATCTTGATTTGATTTTCCGAGCCTCTAGGTTCATTCCCTACAATCTCCCCCTAGGCTCGGAGAATCAATGTCTTCAGTAGTCCACATCTGCAACCTTGTAACTGCCCCCAATGCATACATCTTGTTGTCCAAAGCCTTCGTAATCAACCAACCGAACTGTGCTGCTATGAAATGAACAGATTCATCAGCTGTAATTGGACATGCCTACAACCTCATCAAATCTTCTCTTCCAAAATTGAGCAAATCCACAGGGTCGATGATACGGTATTCTCTGTCAACACAGTGTATCAACGCGTATCCCGTCTCCTTTTCACAACTCCACCACATTAGTTTAGGCAAACTGTTAACTTATAAGGCCCCGCACCCAAGAAACCCAACAGCTGGTCATGCATAGCACTTTACACATTAAAATACATTAAAGTAAGAAATTATGGCAGCGGAATAGTTAAACAAAAACCTTTTCATGCATTAATAATAACTTTTGCCAAGAAATACATCGTTGTTACAAGTTTCAAAAGAACATTTAGTTGTATTACAAGACAAAAATATCATTCTGTATAACATGGACGCCAGTCTTTATTTTCCAAGTAGCTTCAACCTCGGGCCATCCCCAGCAACATCATTACCTGCCAACTGATATGCATATAAAAAGTTAGCATTGCTGAGTGAGTTCTAGTTTTGATAATATAGAAAATTTACATTCTGTAAGCTTCACTTGATGTTCATCCATCATTATACATAATCATTCATTAAGAGATTCATTATCTTTCTTTCGGTCATTATCTTTCTCTTTCATTAACTAGGATTGCACAAAGAAAAAGCCTACATTGTTGGTGGCAACAGATGCGGAACCCCGGCCAGTACACATTTATCATGGTAGCTAACCCCTGGCAGTTGACCCACACTGCTAGGCATGAAGCCTGCTCATGAATATGGGTCCCATTCATTCATTGGTCAATCACAAGGATTACACCTCAGATGTGCATCCTCATGGGCTGAAACAGCCACACATCAGTTGAGCAAACGACACCCAGGGTCATGAACCTCCATTCATTTTGCTTGCAAGGCTTTGCATTCATCATACGGGCCCAGGGGTAATATTCATTAAGTTCCACTGTATTTCTTTTTTTCCTTTGTGACCACTTGTTTATGAATAATACTTTTAAGGCATCCAGTCAATAGAATCACATAACATGAAATATTATTTATTCATAACAAATAAAGAATTAGAAACATAAAAAAAATAATCTCTCATTAAAACATAAGTACCAGTCACTTAATTTCTATTCCCAAAATTTTAGAATAATCCTAAGTGTTCACAGTGCATGAAATAGGTATACAGCGGATGACTTAAATGTTAAGTGTCCACAGCGGACAGCCAAAGTCCACAGCGGACGACCAAGTCCACAGCGGATGAACTAAACACCCAAGTGTCAACAGCGGACAACCAAAATCCACAGTGGATGACTAAGTTTCACAGCAGATGAATTAAACATTATGTGTCCACAACGAACAACCATAATCCACAGCGGATAGTCTAAAGTATTTAAACGGTCCACAACGGACGGCAAATGTCCACAGCGGTCATGCATGCATACTTAAGTGTCTGTAGCGGACACGCATTGTCCACAGCGTACAGTCTAAATGCTTAAAGTGTCCAGAATGAACATTCTAACAATGTTCAAGTGTCCACAGTGGACAATATGTTCACCACTTACGATCCAACTTATGCAGTTTCTAGTCCCATACATCATCTTAAGCGTATTCTTAACATAGATCTACCAGTTTCACATTAGAATATAACAAACAACCATTAACAGCATAGAATCTTTTAAAAACATTCATCTTTCAAAAACACTCATATTTTTCATGGAAAAACATAGTTTGGTAAAAAGATATCTTTTTCAGTACACATACCAGCCCTAAACAAGTAGAAAACATGTAAAAGAGGGGATCTAGAACTCACCTTAAACAGCCTTCAAGCAAAACACCACAAACCCGAGAGCAAACCTGGAGTTCTAACACCTAAACACATGAAAACAAGCAACTAGACACATAGAAACACATAGAAATCGGTCCAGAAGCTTGAACCCGACCGAAACCGAGAAGAAAACACCTTAAAATCTTACCTTTTGAAGATTTCCTCTACTTTATCACTCTAGAACCGATGGAAGTCTTTTTCTCTCTCTCTAGCCGAAGGTTGAGTGCATGGGAGAGAGGGTATGGGAGGCCATTTCTTACTTTTGAACCCATTATGGGCCGGCTTGGCCCTTGCACACTTTTAACCCTTGCTTTTTGAAATAAAATCCCATTTGCTCCCTTACTTTTCTTTTCTTTTCTTTTTTTGAAATTTCTGGGTGTTACATAACTGGCACAGGAGCATGTATAGGGATATTCCTCTCGTATATAGGATGCTTTTAGACCTTTCCCTTCATTGGCTTGTTCGTATTAGGATCTATTCGTGTCTTATCTTCTATCACTTTGGATTTGGCAGTCTTGAAATCTTTATAGTTAGTCTTACTCTGCCTCCAAATCATATTCCTAATCCAGTTTCTTTTGCCATAGTTGCTCAGGTTAATAAATGGTACACGACCCATAGCATATAAATCTGACGCTCTGAGTGTATGGAAATCGTGCTCGTCTTGATAATACTCTATTGCTCCACCCCTTCTCTTGATAACATACATCTTTTTTCCTCGTCGTATGCCTAACTAATAATAAGTTTTGAGTTTCTGTACCTTGTGAAAGGTTTGGAATGTCTCAGCGTGTGAATATAAGCTAGCGGAGAGGAGAAGCAATTGTAATATTTTGGACCTGACGTACAACACTTTGACCTGTTTTATCAGCTGTTTTTTAGTCATTTCTTGAGTGCTTTATCTTCGATAACCTCCCTTTCTTCAACCATGATATCTGAGAATAAGTCCTTAAGACTGTTCCCAAATATGTCTGTGTAATCTATGTTCTCATCCAAATCATCAAATGTATCAAAATCCTCATCCGACTCCTTAGCAATAATTTTTTGCTGGAAAGTATAGAATTCTCTCTCGTAGGCTTTTTGAGTAGCGAGACCTAGTGGTGTATAGTGAACTGAGTCATCAAGACTTGGTCTGGAGACATTATTAGTACCAGATAAACCATAAGGACCAGCTATTGAACCCATATCTCCGCCCTGATCATCATCATCATCATCTTTCTTGTCATCTTTATCATTACCCTCATTATCATCATTATCATCTCCATCATCATCATCATCTCATCATCATCCAAATCATCTTCTTCATAACCACTGAAATCTATAATCCCCAAATCATCATCATCGTTAGTAGGCTTAGGGATAGGTATATCATGTTCAGGCTCTACAATCGCCTCTCCAGTAAAAACTACAAGTTGATCGTCAGTAGTATCCACATGATCAACATCATGCTCTGTAGTATCCACGAGAACTTGAGCAACTTCGGGATCAATAGTTTGCTGTCCACTTGATTCTCCAACTTTCGTGGTTCGTTGTTGAGTAAATGAAAATGAAACACGGGAAGTGAGATCTCTAATGTTCTGCTCTAAATTTTGAACATATCTGAAAATGAACTGTTGCTGATGTTTAAGATTCTTGATCATTTCATCCTTCTCAAACATCTGTCTTTGTAGATCATCAATCATCTATGTCTTTTCCAACATGTCCTTCTCTAGCGTGTTTACTCTTTGCTTAAGAGTCACAGATGTAGGTGAACTAGTTGAAGCACTAGCACCGTGTCTTTACACAGGAGGAGCATTAAGAAAATCTTCCAGCCTAGCTGACTTATTAAAACCTTGATCACTGGGAGGAGTGCTCATCAGATCATCAGTAGTGGGTATGGCAAATGATGTTACAGTGGTTGATCTTGTAACAATCACTGGAGTCTCTACTGGTGTGGCCTCACTAACAGTGACCGGAGTCTCTGATATAAGCATATCTTCATCTGTCGACAGAGTGGTCACTAGGGTCCGACGTTTTCTTAACACTCATTGCCCACTACCCCTCCCACGTGGACTTTAGCCCATCTTCCTTTCCATCCTTTTCTTCCTTCCTCGAGTAGTCGGTGAATCTTCAGGAACAAAATCAGCATCATGTTCCTCAGCAGTGCATTTAGTTGGTGTTTCTTGCGTTCTGGGATGTTCTTGTAAAACATAAGGTGCACTCCCGATCTAATCACTATCCATTTCACTCCCAGAACTAAACCACAAATCAATCTCAGCATCTATAGACATGCCAGCTGGTTGAGAACTACCAGGTGCATCTTCAGGAACACTAGATGATAGGCCTGCTAGCTTAGCTTGAGCAGCAACTACTTTAGCTTGTTATGCCTCTCCCTGATAATCCTCTACAAATCTCCCAAGTTTGGCAAAATGACTGCCATCCCAAGCATTGCCCATTGCTCCCAGTAAGAAAGTGAATATATCTTTCTTCATCACCATAACAACGTAGGTAGATGAATCAGATATGGCTAGCTTAGGATGAGTAGCATTCACTATGAGCTGAATGAATCGGGGATACATAATGAACTTCTTCCCCACAGTAGCTATCACATTCTTCTGTATCTCTAAGAAGATGGCTTCGGAGATGCTATAAGGTAAATCATCAACTAGGGATATCAGCAGGGATCC
This sequence comes from Flaveria sonorensis, assembly GCA_025506505.1. Taxonomy (NCBI): domain Eukaryota; kingdom Viridiplantae; phylum Streptophyta; class Magnoliopsida; order Asterales; family Asteraceae; genus Flaveria; species Flaveria sonorensis. The sequence goes on along the minus strand of CM046425.1, from coordinate 12,185,791 downwards.
GAATACTTCACTGAGACTATCCATTCCCTTCTTCAGGTTGCTCAAGCAATGGATCACCACATGAAATAGATACTTCCAGAATGGAGGTAAATATTTCTTTTTTAATAAAGGATACTGGTGATCATATCCTATTCTCTTCAAACAGTCTCTTGCCACATCATCGTCTAACTTAACTAGCGCATTGGGCTAATCTTCCAGTAATAAAACACTGTTAATCACTTCAACAGTGATAACAATTCTCTTGCTTTTAACTGTGGCAGATATGCATGGTTCTCCCTGCTCATCTCTCTTACTGCCTGCTGTCAGCCAAAATTGATCCACCATATCTGAGTAGATAGTAGGATTAGAAGTAATAGCATGATGAATCCTAGATGTCTTTAAACCATCAATCAACGATCTGAACAAAGCTTTATCTTCTAAAACATCTCCAACATAAGCAACTACATTATGGTTTTTATTAAACACCATTGGTCTCGCCATCTGAAAAAATTACATAGACTTGGATAAATACACAATGAAATTTTCAGAATTTTCAAACTTAGAAAAAAAATTTTGGAAAAATTTAAACTTCTCGCGTGAAAAAGCACGTTCTCGCATGAATCTGACTTTTGACAAAAGTCAACTTTTTTCACGACTAGTCAAAGTTTAGATGCGACAAGCTCTGTGCGAATTCAAAAGTTCTCGCGTCTTTTCATTTTCAGAAGCTTTTCACATGCGACAAGTTCTGTGAATTTCAGATTTTCAAATGAAGCAATTTCAGAGTGTTTCAACAGTTAGTATATGTTCATTTGTTTTCGATTAAGTTATTGTTAAGGTTTCATATGGTTAATTTTGTTCAATTTTAGTCTATTTGTCCAAACCAAACGGTCATGAATCAAACATTAATAAAATCAATCAAAATCCATAAATCCACCTTATCAATAACTATAATATCAATGGACGACCACAATGAGCAATAATATCAAGTATGATAACGTTTGAACACTTATAATTTTTAAGAGTGAAAATCAGAAAGTTCTCGTGCGAATGATGCACTTCTTGCACAAGTGTTGCATTTATAGCCATCTGACTTCTCACGTGAGAAGTCAGAGTTTTCGCACACAATGGCTTTTCGCTTCTATGCACTTTTCGCGTGCGACTAGTTCAACTAGTCACTTCACATTTCATACCATTTCAACTTCTCACACGCGAAAAGTTTAATTTCCATTGAACTTCTAAAATTTTTCAACTTTTTCAAATTTATTTATTTTGTTTAAACAGTTTGATTTGTTATGAGTAAAGTATGTTCAACTAAGTGTTTATAATTATCCAAGAACCCTTAATTTTGTGAAATTTTGTACATCAAAAACAAACTTTAACATAAAACAAAAAACAAATTGTGTCACACCCTCAAATTCCACACGATGGGTTTTACCGAGAGGCGTGTGAACAAACCAGGATCTCAGTCATTAGTTACTCAAAACGACTCTATATGCAACATTTAAACAACTCAGAGTTTAGGACAATATTGCACCCGTTTGACCTCGAGTCGCACAGGTGGGGCTTGTCAGACCCAGTAGTACTACCCAAGATTTCCCGCTATATACCAATATTAACGATCCGAAAGTGTGAGGACTTCCATGGTATAACCCACTATGTTACACTATACACATCTTACTATAATAAAGCATTTATAAACCAGTATGCTATCTCACCCAAATGAGAGTGTATAAGAAAGCGGGGCATGAACTCACCTGGTGCACAAACGAACAATAGTAAAAGCTAACAGTGAGCGGAAAGACAACCTTCAGAGGTCACCTAGAACACACAAGTATATAAGTACGTGTACACAGAATCTTAACAACCTTAAGTGCTCAACAAACATATTGACCCAAGGTTTTGGAAAAGAAGACTCATTTGACCAAGTTGACCCGTTTGACCCGTTGTGACATGTCAAGTTAAATTCTTGTTTGATCAAACATAACAACCAATAATCCATCATACATAGTTATCACACAAGTTATTCACGTATGCCACATTACAAACACTTAAGTGCTATAAAACTTATCATACATCATCCACTATCATGTATATTCCATGAGAGTCAAAATTTCCAAGGTTGTGTATCAATTATTCATACAACCCAAACAACATAATCTACCACCTTAGATATCATCAACAAACATTCTAACATGAACCTAACATCATAGACATGCTCAATTAACAATATCCAATGATCTAACTAAATAAAGTTTCCCTTTTCGGAATGTAATATCCCAAAATCAATCTAGCACCCAATTCATTCATGAATTCAACAACATCATGCCTAATCAAGTCCATGCTATCATCTAGACATGATCACATTCATCAAATCACCATAATTTAGAAATCTCATATTCAAAAGTTTCTACTTATAGAAAGGTATGAACTACATGATCAATTCATGGATTTCTTGCATAATTATCATGATCTAACATTCATACAACATTATTAACATCATAATATCATCAATCCATCAACAATTCATCAAGTTCATGTACAAAAGTTACTATTATTAGTAAGGTATGATCAACGCATCAAAACCACGAATTACTTGCATAATCCACGTAAACTAACATCAATACAATCTAACTAACATCATAAAATCATCAAACAACACAAAATTCGACATTCATCATCAAATTCGAACTAGGGTTCGGCCATAATCAAAAATCCATGAAAAACCAATAAAATCTAACCTTTAATCGCGTAATGATCAAAAATTGATGCTTGATACACGTTGTAATCACTTGGAACACACTAAAATCGATGCTTGATGCTTGTTCTTGGTCAAAAATCACAAGGGAAGAGGGAGAGGGAGGTTCCGCCAAATGGCGGGGGGGGGGGGGGGGGTTTGGGGGCTAGGGTTCTCTTAATTTTGGTAATATTAACTTAAATAGTAATTATAAAATAAACCCTCCTTAATCACCTTTTGTAAAAGTTAAACTTTTTAGAATTTTTAAAAACTTGAACTACAAAATACAAGTATTTTTAACCAACAATATTAATCATATATATTTTCCTCTAATCACACAACAGATGAAATAAATGTAACACGTTGGCACGTTACAAGGTAACATTCACAAATAATACTTAAAATTCATGAAGCACATAACCACGAATTAATAATCAACATTATTAATCAAGTTATTATCAGATAATCATTGTTAATTATTATTAGGTCACCAATGTTCAACGACAACTGGTGTGTGCTCACGACACATGTATGCAAGACCTAACGGAACTAACGGAGTTTGGTAACGGAAAATTACCGGATGTCACATTATCCCCATGTTGAAAGAATTTTCGTCCCGAAAATTGCGTTACATGGTTGAGTTACATCACTGGTCTACTGCATTGGCAAAAAGAAATCGAGTGAGTTTCTGGTTGGTTGTCACATCATCCCCATGTTGAAAGAAATTTCGTCCCGAAATTTAATCAATACATTCGCCGGCTGGCATCATCATTTCGAACAAATGAGGATACTTGAGCTTCATATGATCCTCACGTTCCCACGTGAACTCCGGTCCACGTTTTGAGTTCCAACGAACTTTGACTATGGGTATTTTTCTTTGCTTAAGAGTTTTGACCTCACGGTCCATCACCTTAATTGGTTCTTCAACGAAATGTAGTTGTTCATCTACTTGCACTTCCTCCAGTGGTACAACCATCGTCTCGTCCGATAAACACTTTTTCAAATTTGAGACATGAAATATATTATGAATTCCACTCAATGAGTCAGGTATGTTTAATCGATACGCCACTGGACCTATTCTTTCCAGAATCTCAAATGGTCCAACGTATCTTGGATTAAGCTTGCCTCTTCTGTCGAATCGAATCACACCTTTCCACGGTGAGACTTTCAGTAAAACTTTATAGCCGACCTGAAACTCCAAAGGTTTCCGTCGATTGTCTGCATAGCTCTTTTGCCGGTCTCGCGCTGCAGCCATACGGTTCCTTATTTGTACGATCTTCTCAGTAGTCTCGTGCACCAACTCGGGGCCTGTTAGCTGATTATCACCAATTTCCGCCCAGCAAACTGGTGATCTACACTTTCACCCAAACAACGCCTCAAATGGTGCTGCCTTAATGCTGGTGTGATAACTATTGTTGTAAGAAAATTCCACCAATGGTAGGTGAACTTCCTAGTTATTCCCGAAGTCAATCACACAAGCACGTAGCATGTCCTCCAATGTCTGAATAGTACGCTCGCTCTGCCCATCTGTTTACGGATGATAAGCGTTACTCATATCTAGACGTGTACCCAGAGATTTCTGTAACGACTGCCAGATATATGATGTGAAATGAGCATCGCGATCAGAAATAATTGAGATAAGTACACCATGTCTTGAAACCATCTCCTTCAGATAAATTCGAGTTAACTTGTCCATTTTATCCATTTCCTTGATCGCCAAGAAGTGTGCAGACTTAGTCAATCGATCTACGATCACCCATATCATGTCATAACCAGTAGGTGTCCGGGGTAATTTGGTAATGAAGTCCATAGAAATCTGTTCCCACATCCACATAGGAATCTCAAGTTGTTGTAGTAGCCCAGATGGCTTCTGATATTCCACTTTAACTTTCGAACGGGTCAGGCACTTGGCGAAATACGTAGCTACGTCTGCTTTCATATTAGGCCACCAATAGTGCGCCTTCAGGTCATGATACATTTTGTCTGAACCAGGATGTATAGAGTACTTAGACTTGTGAGCTTCACTCATAACCAAGTCCCTTAGGTTTCCATACAAAAGTACCCAAAGTCTGTCCATGAAATAACGAATTCCATCCGCTTTCACTTCAAACTGTTTGTCCGTTCTCCGTAAAGATTCAGTTTAAGGCTTCTGTCTGCGCTTCTCTAATTTGTTCAGGCAAGTGAGTGCTAATCGTAAGCTACAAAGCTCGCACTCATCGAGGTTTAGCAGTCTCCTTTCTACTTAATGCGTCTGCAACTACATTTGCCTTTCCTGGGTTATATTTGATAGCGCAATCAAAATCATTCAACAATTCCACCTAGCGTCTTTGCCTCATGTTCAACTCCTTTTGCTCAAAGATATGCTGAAGACTCTTGTGATCGGTGTAGATAGTACACTTGGTACGGTACAAGTAATGTCTCCAGATCTTCAAGGAAGAAACTACCGCACCCAGCTCCAAGTCATGAGTGGTGTAGTTCTTCTCGTGTACTCTTAGTTGTCTCGAAGCATAAGCTATCACTTTATCATGTTGCATCAAGACACAACCAAGTCCTTGGATAGAAGCATCACAATAAACCACAAAGTCATCACTTCCCTCTGGTAATGCCAATATCTGTGCGCTACACAGTTTTTGCTTTAACAACTGAAATGCAGACTCTTGACTGTCACCCTATTTATACATTGTTCCTTTATGAGTCAAGGCTGTGAGAGGTTGAGCAATCTAAGAGAATCCCTCAATGAATCGTCGATAGTATCATGCCAGACCAAGAAACTGTCGTATCTAACTTGGCGTCTTGGGAACCGACCAATTATTTATCCCTTCAATCTTTGCAGGATCAACATGTATTCCCTTCTCGTTAACGATGTGACCCAAAAATTGTACTTCACGTATCCAGATATCATACTTGGAAAACCTGGCGTACAGTTGTTCCTTTTTGAGTAATTCCAAGATTAAGCGTAGGTACTCTTCATGTTCTTCCTTGGTCTTCGAATAGATCAATATGTCATCAATGAACACAATAATATATCGATCAAGATAGGGTTTGCACACACGATTCATGAGGTTCATGAATACTACTGGTGCATTTGTCAACCCAAATGGCATGACCAAGAACTCATAATGACCATAATGTGTATGAAATGCAGTCTTCGAGATGTCTTCCTCTCAGACTCTCAGTTGATGATAACCAGACCTCAAGTCAATCTTAGAATAATAGCTCGATCCTTGAAGTTGATCAAACAAATCATCTATATGAAGTAAAGGGTATCGATTCTTGACTGTAACCTTGTTCAATTCTTTGTAGTCGATACACATTCTAAAAGTGCCATCCTTTTTCTTGACGAAGAGAACAGGTGCTCCCCAAGGGGATGAGCTCGGTCGGATAAACCCTTTATCCAACAGCTCTTGTAGTTGTGTAGATAGTTCCTGTAGTTCATTCGGAGCTAACCGATAAGGTGCTCTCACTATCAGAGAGGCTCCGGGAGTCAAATCAATCTGGAACTCAACTTGACGATGAGGTGGTAGTCCATGCAGATCCTCTAGAAACACCTCCGGAAAGTCACGAACTACCAGAATATTCTCTATCTTCTTTTCCTCCGGTTGCTTGTCCGTTACAAGGGCTAATATGGCTAAGCGACCTTTACGTAGCAACTTCTATGCTTTCATGAATGATATGATGCCCGTCACTTCACCACACCTATAACCTCTGACCGAGATAATTTCTTCACCCATGGGAATTCATATATTCTTCTCATGACATATGACTTCCGTTTGCTTGTTGGAAAGCCAATCCATGCCTATGAATACATAAAACTTCCAAGCGTAACAGGCATGAGGTCGATGTCAAAGGTATGACCAGCAAGTTCTATCTTGCAACCCCTAAGGATGTGTGTCACGTGAATTTGCTTACCATCAGCTAATTCTACCGTATATTTAGATTTCAATGGAGAAGGCATATCACTTAAGAGACTACTAAACTTACTAGAGATAAAACTTCTATCGGCTCCAGTGTCATACAATACAGTAGCAAAACGACCGTTAATAGAAAATTTACCAGTAACAGTAGTAGGGTCGTTTAGAGCCTCACCAGAACCCATGACAAAGGCTCTCCCTTTAGCTCCACCGTTGTTGCCACCGTTATTGTCACCATTGCCATTATTGTTGTTGGTGTTGTTTCCACCATTTCCAGCAAAATTCCTATTTTTCTTCAACTGGGGACAATTCCTCTTGTAGTGTCCTTCCTTTCCACATTCAAAGCAACCTTTTGGTGTTTCTTGGGATTGCTGAGGCTTCTTCATCAACTCACCACGGCAATCCTTTTCTACGTGCCCAGCCTTACCACAACGCTAGCATCGAATATTGTCACACCTGCTAGTGTGGTGATAGTTACATCGGTTACATTTGGGTTATTTACCCACATATCCACCTTGTCCCTGGGATGAGGAGGATGACCGATTGAAACTACGATTATTGTCAAACCTTCTTTGTTGCTGGTGAGGTTGGTGCTGCTGTATGTGTTATTGCTGCTGAGGCTGCTGAGGTTTGGCTGTTTGAAGAAGATCCCTTGTTTCAAGAGTTGTCCCACTTGCATTTATTGTCGGGCACGCTTGCCACAGCGCCCCGTTTGGGTAGCTTTCCCTGTTCCACTGCTTGGTCAGTAAGCTTGTGAGCCAATCAAATAACTTGCTGAATAGTAGGGAGGTTCGCAGCAGTCACCATACTTTGTATCTCTGGAACCGATCAACGTATGTAATGCTCTTTCCTTTTATGCATTTCATTAACCATTCCCTGGCACAGTGTTGCCAACTCATGAGACCATGTAGTATAGGCCTCAATCTCAGAACCTTGCATCTTGAGTTGCCAGAACTCAACTTCGAGCTTCTGCACTTCGTTTCAGGGGCAATACTCCTCTGTCATCATCTCCTTGAACTCGACCCAAGGTAGGTCATTAGCCATCGCCTGACCCAGCATTTTCACCTGGGCATTCCACCAGGAGAGGGCTGCGCCTTCAAGGGTTCCAGTTGCGTACTTCACTTGATCGCCTGGAAGACAGTTACATTTTGCGAAGACAGATTCGGTCTTCTCAAACCATCGTACCAGTCCCACAGCTCCTTCAGTTCCGCTGTAGGTATGAGGCTTTCAATCCATGAAGGATTTGTAAGTACAGGATGGAGGTCCTGTTCCGACAAACCAAAATATTAGTTGAGTAGCCTAAACGAGCAACTAAGATACTAGTTAGACAACTTGTATCATTTACCTGCTGGCTGTCCAGTTTGGGCAGCAGCCACTGCCGCCTGCACATGTTCATTAATCAGAGCGGCCAACTCAGCTGGGGTCATGTATATAGCACCGGTACCACGTCCACCGGCACCACGTCCACGGCTACGCCCATGTCCTCTACTGCGTCCTTCCATATTTCACTTTACATTCACAAATACAATAATGAGTAATATCCAACATATTTATCTCATTGAAGTACAGTAAATAATAAGAAATAATGAATTTATCACAACCACAATATTTATAACCAAAATAATTACTAAAGACAAATAAATTGTAAATGAGTCATAAAATATTCTATCAATGTCAGAATTTTAGTTTTTCAGTTGGGTGGGAAAGAACCCTTCCTACATAGGTTTCAAAAGAAAAGAAACACTATATAGTCCAAGTCATATAAATGTAGAATCAATCTAGCATGTCAGATCCATCACTGTCCTCTTCCATCTTTGCTGGTTCTTCTTCCTCCGAGGCTTCTTTCGGTTCTTCTTCAGGTTCCTCCTGCTCGAGAGGGATGTCTAGGGAAGGAAGAGTAGGTGATGTAGAGGTTGTCGATGACCTAGTACTAGGTTGGGTAGGAGCTACAGCTGGTACACGCTCCTTGTAAACCATGCAGTGTATATAGGTAGGATAGATGTTCCAGTTCCTCGGAGGATCGCGCTCGGGTAATGCGAATGGCTGATCCCAATCCATCTCTTTAGAGGGGTAAGGATGTCGAGGCCAGTCTGATCCCCTATCAGGTACAGGAGAAGGAGGAGGTGACTCAGATCATGCATGTCTCTTTATTAGAGCTCTTGATGATGATGCCATGCTGCGAGATACGTGTTGTGTATGCCATTGAGTATACAGTAAGGAATAAGTGATGAGTAACTAACAAACTGTGGGTTATAGTCTAGTGTGTATGCAACCTAGTTCCCTGTAACCTATGGCACTGATACCAATCTGTCACACCCTCAAATTCCACGCGCGGGGTTTTACTGTGAGGCGTGTGGACAAACTAGGATCTCAGTCATTAGTTACTCAGAATGACTCTATATGCAACATTTAAATAACTCAGAGTTTAAAACTTTAAAATATTTGCGGAAGCGTTTTGTAAATAACCCAAACACAAGGTAATAAAAGTAAATTGCGTAAAACACACGCCCAAACCAAAAATGTAAGTTAATGATAAATTAAAAGTAAACACTGTTTGAACAAAGCACGCTTGACACGTATGTGCTCTTAAGGGCAGCTGCTAGAAACGACCTGAGAAAAGCATACTAAAAGTGTCAACACGATGGTTGGTGAGTTCAAGAGTTTGCGTTAATCATAAATCAGTACAGTTGTAAAACACAAGAAGTGCATTGAAATAGATAGCTAGTCTATATTCACAAGTAGTAACCATAGTGATTTCGCGATCAAAGCTGACTGTATTCGTTGTTTGCCTCCCGTCACGACATACCACGTCATGATGCTGTTAGTAGTTTAGGACAATATGCACCTGTTTGACCTCGAGTCGCACAGGTGGGGCTTGTCAAACCCAGTAGTACTACCCAAGATTTCCCGCTATATACCAATATTAACGATCCAAAAGTGTGAGGACTTCCATGGTATAACCCATTATGTTACACTATACACAACTTACTATAATAAAGTGTTTATAAACTAGTATGTTATCTCCCCATAAAGAGAGTGTATAAGAAAGTGGGGCATGAACTCACCTGGTGTGCAAACAAATAATAGTTAAAGCTAACAGTGAGCGGAAAGACAACCTTCAGAGGTCACCTAGAACACGTAAGTACATAAGTATGTGTACACAGAATCTTAACAAGCTTAAGTGCTCAACAAACACATTGACCCAAGGTTTTGGAAAACAATACTCATTTGACCAAGTTGACCCGTTTGACCCGTTGGTGACATGTCAAGTTAAATTCTTGTTTGATCAAACATAACAACCAATAATCCATCATACATAGTTATCACACAAGTTATTCACGTATGCCACATTACAAACCCTTAAGTGCTATAAAACTTATCATACATCATCTATTATCATGTATATTCCATGAGAGTCAAAATATCCAAGGTTGTGTATCAATTATTCATACAACCCAAACAACGTAATCTACCACCTTAGATATCATCAACAAACATTCTAACATGATCCTAACATCATAGACATGCTCAATTAACAATATCCAATGATCTAACTAAATAAAGTTTCCCTTTTGGGAAAGTAATATCCCAAAATCAATCTAGCACCCAAATCATTCATGAATTCATCAATATCATGCGTAATCAAGTCCATGCTATCATCTAGACATGATCACATTCATCAAATCACCATAATTCACAAATCTCATATTCAAAAGTTTCTACTTATAGAAAGGTATGAACTACATGATCAATTCATGGATTTCTTGCATAATTATCATGATCCAACATTCATACAACATTATTAACATCATAATATCATCAATCCATCAACAATTCATCAAGTTCATGCATAAAAGTTACTATTATTAGTAAGGTATGATCAACGCATCAAAACCACGAATTACTTGCATAATCCACGTAAACTAACATCATAAAATCATCAAACAACACAAAATTCAACATTCATCATCAAACTCGAACTAGGGTTCGGCCATAATCAAAAATCCATGAAAAACCAATAAAATCTAACCTTTAATCGCGTAAAGATCAAGAATTGATGCTTGCTACACGTTGTAATCACTTGGAACACACTAAAATCGATGCTTGATGCTTGTTCTTGGTCAAAAATCTCAAGGGAAGATGGAGAGGGAGGTTCGGCCGAATGGGGGGAGGGGTTTTGGGGGCTAGGGTTTGCTTAATTTTTGTAATATTAAGTTAACTGGTAATTATAAAATAAACCCTCCTTAATCACCTTTTGTAAAAGTTAATCTTTTTTGCATTTTTAACAACTTGAACTACAAAATACAAATATTTTTTACCAACAATATTAATCATATATATTTTCCACTAATCACACAACACATGAAATAAATGTAACACGTTGGCACGTTACAAGGTAACATTCACAAATAATACATAAAATTCATGAAGCACATAGCCACGAATTAATAATAAACATTATTAATCAAGTTATTATCAGATAATCATTGTTAATTATTATTAAGTCACCAACGTTTAACGACAACTAGTGTGTGTTCACGACACGTGTATGCAAGACCTAACGGAACTAACGGAGTTTGGTAACGGAAAATTACCGGATGTCACAAATTGATATTTTCTTTATACTTATAACTTAAATGGTTTTGGTAAATTTTCAAGTATAGGATCATATTTCAGATGAAATCGATCATTAACATCGTCCAGGTTTATTTAAATAAGACTGGTTATCTTTGATTGTCAATATATATTGTCCATTTTAAACTTAGACTTCAATATTTACTTGGACACATGTTTTGTGAATTTATCATGTTTAGATTGAGTTATATGAAATCTATGAATTCACAATCAAAAATCCTATTGAACACTTATCCAGCTTACAGAAACAATTGAGAATTCAAGTCATCCCAATTTGACTTAAACCTCATTTGACTTAAACCTTTTACCTCTGATCAACATTTTTAGAAAGATTTTTTCTTATTATATTATCTACTTATTGCATAACTAGCCTGAGAAACGTTTCAGAGCACAGAATATTAACAAGTTTTAAGACCTATTAACTGCCAGTCGGACTTATGTTTTCCTTCACAAGACGTTTAGGACTTACATGCCCCATCTTTTGATTTTGCCTCCTATGTCAGAACATATCCTCTGAAAAAAAAATATTTATCATATCGTACGTATGTCTATGACATATCTTTTATTATTGTGCACATTTGCATCTTTATTCCTATATGGCCTTTTGGTATCTTTTTGCTCTTTTTGATAATGTTCATTTTCTCTTTTTGTCTTTGCTTTACATATATTTTTCTTCTTTTGATATTTATGCATAAATATTTCATATTTCTTTTGAAAGATACTGAATCGTATAGTAACTAACTTAAGTATAACTAGACTGTAACTCTCAGTTTGTTTTAGCTTGGAATCAATGTTACCACAAAACCTTGATGAGTAATCCACTTCAGTCATGAAGAATTTACTTTAAGTGTATCATAGATCATAGAGCTTTTCAGCATTGAATGTCAAGCCTATCAACATATCAAACATAATCCAAGTTAGTTTCTTTTATGTCTTAAGATGTAATGAATCAAATTTAAGAAATGTACTATCACTTCCTATATATCCTTGAAAATTTTAATTTTAATTTTTAATTTTTTTTAATATGTAAAACAAAATATTTTTGAAAATTTTCTTTTACTCTCTCTAAAACAAAATATTTTTGTAAATTTTTTGTTACTCCCCCTAAGAACAAAAATCTTTTTCAAGACATTTTCAAATTTTCTCCCCCTAAAATTAAAATTATCTGCAAAGAAAATAACAATTTTCACTAAAATAAATGAAAATATTTTTGAAAGGGTTTTTAGAAAATTATTAACCAAAGTTAATCATTCCAAGAGATTGGACTAAAAAGTCAAATTTAAAATGATCAAATGCCTTAGTAAACAAATTAGCAATGTTGTCATCTATAGAGATAGATTCCAATTGGATAAGTTTTCAATCAAATAGTCACAGATAAAGTGCATGTGAATGTCGATGTGTTTTGTCTTTGAGTGTTGGATCGGATTCTTCACTATGTTTAACACTGTAGTGTTGTCACACAAAGTTTTGGTGTCATAAATATTTAGGCCATAGTCAAGAAGTTGTTGAATCCAAAAAATCTAAGAACAACAACTTGATGCAGCCACATATTCAACCTCTGCAATGGATGTATATACCGTCCGTTGCTTCTTACATTGCCAAGAAATCAATCGATTTCTAAGGAATTGATAGCCATAGGTTGTTGATTTCCTATCCAAGTTACATCCTACAAAATCAGAATTTTTAGGATACCAAAGGCCGAGTGTTGGTTGACCCTTGATGTATCTGAAAATTTGCTTGACAGCTTTCATGTGTGATTCTTTCAGATTACTTTGACAACATGCACACTGACATACAGGGAACATGATGTCTGGATGATCTGGATCTTCAAAACCAGGTGGTTGACACATATAGGTTTCTTCTTTCATCTCGCCATACAAGAATGCAGTTTTGACATCCATTTGATACACCTTGAAGTTTTTGTATGAAGCATAAGCTAGAAAGATGCGTATAGCTTCTAGTCTTGCAACAGGAGCATATACTACTTCATAATCAAGATCTTCAACTTGATAGAATCTTTGAACAACATGTCTCGCCTTGTTGCATACAATCACATCTTTTTTCATCCGTTTTGTTTCTAAATATCCATTTTGTACCAATCGGCAACTTTCCCTTTGGTAATTCACATAGATGCCACACATTTAGCTTCTTGAAATCCATCAGTTCGTCTTGCATAGCCTCAACCTAACAATTTTCTTTTAATGCCATCTTATTGTTCTCTGGCACAATTTGAGAAATGAAGCATGAGTACAAACATGTATTTATTATGCCCGATTGACTTCGAGTACGGGCACCTTGTGATAATGGATCAATGATTGCTTCAGTTGGATGATTCTTATGAATTCTCAGCTGAGGAATGGTATCTTCAGAAATCACTTCGTCTAAATTAGACATATGACCAACTGGTTCTTTAGTATTGTTCCCTCCTTTAGGTTGATACACAATATCTTCCTCTTAAAGAGTATCATTATCAACAGATAACTCTTCAAATGGAACTTGAATTGTATCAATTGGATTAATTTGAGTAGAAGAATAACTATGATCACAAAACTGTGAATTTTGTTCAACAACTAGATCAGAATGAGATAAAACAGATTTAGAAGCAGAGTGTTGAACAGTTGTGATATTTGAAGAGGAAGGTATGTCTGAAGATCTTCCTGTAGCTGAAGATGACATAGGGCCAACTACATCAGTAAGAATATTTGGAATTGATGATGTCAAAAGTGGATTAGCTGTAGAAATAAGTGATGATTGATTAAATGTTTCAAATAATGAAGAATAGGCATATACACATGAAGGTGCTGAATCTGCATCTGTTTTGTTAGATTCGTGCCAATCAATATCAAATGACTCAAGTATTTGTTTAGTTCTTTTATTATAAACCCTGTATGCAACTTTATTGGCTAAATATCCAATAAAATAGCATTCAACAGCTTTTTCATCAAATTTTGATTTAGATTCAAATGTGTTTAACAAAATAAAACAACATCCAAATGTTTTGAAATATTTGACTTTGGGTTTATGTTTGATAAAGATTTCATAAGGAGTCATAATTTTTTGTTTGTTGCTTAACACATGATTCTAAACATAACATGTAGTGTTAACAGCTTCAGCCCAAAAGAATGACGGTAATTTAGCTGCTGATAACATTGTTATAGCAGCTTTAATTAAAGTTTTATTTTATCTTTCAACAACTCTGTTTTGTTGTAGAGTTCTTTTAGAACTAAATTATCTAGCTATGCCCTTTGAATCACAAAATTCATTCAGTGTTTGATTGAAAAATTTTGTTCCATTATCACTTCGAATGCACTTGATGGTTTTGTCAGTCTAATTTTCCACTAAAGTAATGAATTTATCAGCAAGTGAGGTGTTTCATCTTTGGTTACTAAAAAGAAAACCCATGTAAATTTGGAAAAATCATCAGTAATAACCAAACAATATGCATGACGTCCTAAACTCAAAACACTAATAGGACCAAACAAATCCATGTGCAACAGTTGAAGAATTGAGTCAATTTTGGTATGAGCAACTGGTTTATGAGGAAGTTTACGTTGTTTCCCTTTTTAACATGACTGACAATGTTCAGTAAGTTGAAATTCTTTCAATAGTAGGCCTACAACATGTTTCTTCTAACCAACTTGTTCATATTTTTAATGTTTACACGACCAAGACGACGATGCCATAACACTGAATCACTTTCTGAGGCTTTAGATGTCACACCCTCAAAATCCATGTGCGGGGTTTTACCACGAGGCGTGTGACATACCAGGATCTCAGTTATTAGTTACTCAGAATGACTCTATATTAACAAACATTCAAAATCAGAGTTTAACTTTAAAATATGCGGAAGCATTTAATAAACCAGAAAGACCAAAGTAAAACAATATAATGTAAATTGCGCAAACACACGCGCCCAAACTAATACTAACAAATACTTAAATGTTTAATAACCAAACTAAGACAAAGTTTCAATCATGCAGACAACTCAATGATGCTGACTCGTGCACGTGCTCCTAGGCAATATAACATCATCCTGAGAATAGCATACTAAAAGAGTCAACATAATGGTTGGTGAGTTCAAGAGTTTGCGTTAATCATAAAACAGTAACAATTGCAAAATATAAGAGGTGTATTGAAATAGATAGCTAGTCTATGTTCATCAGTAATAATCATAGTGATTTCGCGATTGAAGCTAATTGTGTTTCGTTTTTTGCCTCCCGTCACGACTTACCAGGTCGTGATGATGTTTGTGTTAGGACAAAATTGCACCCGTTTGACCTCGAGTCGCACAGGTGGGGCTCGTCAGACCCAGTAGTACTGCCTAAGATTTCCCGCTAATCATCATTATTAACAATCCGAAAGTGTGAGGACTTTCATGGTATTCAGCACTATATCATACTATACACAACTCATATAAAGTAAGCATTTGTAAAAGCAGTATGCTATCTCTCTCAAAAGAGAGTATGTAAAAGAGTGGGGCATGAACTCACCTAGTGTGCACAATAAAGTCTTAAGAGCTTAACTTGAAAGAGGGAGTGGAAAGACAACCTTCAGAGGTCACCTAGAACACGCAAGTACATAAGTACGTGTACACAGAATCATAATGAAGCCAAAATCATAATGAAAGAGAGAGTGGAAAGACAACCTTCAGTGGGGCATGAACTCACATGATCCTAACATCACAAACATTCCTGAATCATCATATCCAAGATTTTGTGCAAATAAAGTTTCCCTTTTGGGAAAGTGCATCCCAAAATCTATCTAACACCCTATACATTCATGATTTCATTAACAAAATACCAATTCAAACTCATGCTATCATCTAGACATGTTCTACACATCAAATCATCATGGTTCATCAATCTTCAAAACCAAAAGTTTCTACTTTTGGTAACATATGAACTACAACATCCATTCTTAGGTTGCTAGCATCAACATCATCATTCTAACATCCCCTTAACATGATAAAAACTTTAACAACATCAATTCATCATCCAATCATCATATTCATGCAATTAAAGTTACTATTATTAGTAACATATGAACAACGCATCAAAATCATGAATTTCTTGTATAATCTATGTAAACTAACTTCAATACAATCTAACTAACATCCCAATATCATCAAACAACCAAGAATTCGACATTCAAGCACCCAATTCGATCTACGGTTTTCGGCCAAACACAAAACCATGAAAAACATGTAAAACTCTAACCTTTAAACGTGTATGATTTGTAATTGATGATTCCAACATGTTCTATGCCTTGTAGTCGACCAAAACCGCGACCAAGTTGCTTGTTCTTGCTGAAATTCGAAGTGTGGGGGGTGTGGGGAGGTTGATCACGGCCGATGATGGTATTAGGGTTAGGAGTTTTGATTTTGTTTAATTATTTTGTGATAATTACCCTTTTAGCCCTTTTAATTTGTATTTTATAAAAATTAAGCTTTTAAATACTCTTTTAAAATGTCTGTAACTAAGATAATAAACATATGAACTAATAATAACAATTATATGTTTTATCTTTACTAAATACAAAACATACGGATTAACCACACACGTTTCCACATTACGCGATAAAATTTACAATTAAATATTTAAATCACGTAAACATATAAGCACAACTTAATAATCACATAGAAATTATTTGTTACACATTATTAATTATTATTAAGTCACCAACGTTCAACGACAACTAGTGTGTGTTCACAACACGTGTATGCAAGACTTAACGGAACTAACGGAGTTTGGTAACGGAAAATTACCGGATGTCACATTATCCCCATGTTGAAAGAATTTTCATCCCGAAAATTGCGTTACATGGTATGTGTTCCATCACTGGTCTACTGCATTGGCACAAAGTAATCGAGTGAGTTTCGGGTGAGTTGTCACATCATCCCCATGTTGAAAGAAATTTCGTCCCGAAATTTAAATCAATATCTTCGCCGGCCGGCATCGTCTTTTCGAACAGTTGAGGATACTTAAGCTTCATCTGGTCCTTACATTCCTACGTGAATTCTGGTCCACGTCTCGAGTTCCAACGAACCTTGACTATGGGTATCTTGCTTTGCTTAAGTGTCTTTACCTCACGATCCATCACCTCGACTGGTTCCTCAATGAAGCGTAATTGTTCATCTACTTGAACTTCCACAAGCGGTACGATCATCGTTTCATCCGTTAGGCACTTCTTCAGATTTGAAACATGGAATACATCATGGATTCCACTCAATGAATCAGGTAAGGCTAGTCGATAGGCCACTTGACCTATTCTTTCCAATATCTCAAATGGCCCAACGTATCTCGGATTTAGTTTTCCTCTTTTACCAAACCGAATCACCCCTTTTCACGGTGAGACTTTCGATAAGACTTTGTCACCAATCTGGAGCGCGCTGCAGCCATACGGTTCCTAATTTGTACGATCTTCTCAGTGGTCTCTTGCACTAACTCGGGACCCGTTAGCTAGCTATCACCAATTTCAGCCCAACAAACTGGTGATCTACATTTTCGCCCATACAACGCTTCAAAAGGTGATGCGTATCCTGGATGCCTATAAACCCGCATCTTCATTGGCTTGTTAGTATTAGGGTCTATACGCGTCTCATCTTTAATTACTTTGGATTTGGCAGTTTTGAAGCCCTTGAAGTTGGTCTTTGTATGTCTCCATATCATGTTTCTTATCCAATTCCCCTTTCTATAATTGCTTGGATTAATAAATGGAACATGACCCATAGCATATAAATCTGAAGCTCTGAGTGTATGGAAGTCGTGCTCGTCTTGATAATACTCTATAGCCACAACCTTTCTCTTTACCACATACATCTTCTTCTTAGCATCGTATGTCCAACTAAGAATAGGTTTTGAGTTTTTGTACCTTGTGAAAGGTTTGGAATGTCTCAGCGTGTGTACATAAGCTGGCGAAGGAGGAGCTTCAACAGTAATATTTCCCACCTGATGTATAGTACTTTGTCTAGGTAGATATATTGTCTTGTAGGTCATCTCTTGAACACTAGATTCACTAACAGTTTCTCCTTCATCAATCAAAAGATCTGAGAATAAGTCCTTAAGACTTATCCCAAACATATCCGTGTAATCTATAGTCTCCTCCAAATCATCAAATGGTCCAAAATCTTCATCTGATTCCTCAGTAAGAATCTGTTACTGGAAAGTATAAAATTCCTTCTCATATGACTCTTTAGTAGCGGGATCTAACGGTGTATAGTCAACTGTATTATCAGGACTTGGTCCTGAGACATTAGCAGAACCTGATGATCTAGAAGGACCAGCAGCTAAGCACATATCACTGCCCTGATCATCATCATCATCCTTCTTATCATCCTTTCCATTTTTCTCATCATCATCATCATCATCATCATCATCACCATCACCATCAATGTCATCTTCCTCATCACAACTAAAATCCACCATTCCCTAGCCCTCATCATCATTAGCAGGCTCAAGAAATGGTATGTCATGCTCAGGCTTTACAAACGCCTTGCTAGTGAAAACTACAGGTTGATCCTTAGTAGCCCTAGTATGAACATTGGTAGATGGCTCTTGATCAACAACAGCAGTCTTTGTTATCCTTTCAGTAACAACATGTGACATCCGGTAATTTTCCGTTACCAAACTCCGTTTGTTCCGTTAAGTCTTGCATACACGTGTCGGGAGCACACACTAGTTGTCGTTGAACGTTGGTGACTTAACAGTAATCAGTAATGTTAAATTGATGATAACTAAGTTAACAATGTGATTATTAAGTTATGCTTATGTGATTTGAATGTTAACTGTAATGTTATCGCGTAACGTGAAAACGTGCATATTTATTCGTGTGTTTTGTGATAAATGGGAATTATGCATGATTGTTATTTGTGATTAATAATAATTGTTTAGTAGTTAAAAACTATTTAAAAACTATTCAAAAAGCTTAATTTTTATAAAATACAAATTATAAGGGTTAAAAGTGTAATTATGGATTATTTAATAAAATAAAAATCAAAAACCCAACCCTAAAGCCCCCCTCGGCCGCGACCAACCCTCCTCCCCCTCTCCCTTGCGAAAATCGATTGAGATCAAGCACAAACCTGCGATTTTGGACCGATTGCAAGGCATACATCGCACTAGAAGCATCCAATCTCGTTCCTTTTCGCGATTTAGAAGGTAAATTCGTGTTTCTTTCATGTGTTTTGTTCTAGCCGAAAGTTATTTGCGATTTGGATGAATGGAGGCCGAAAGTTGTTTGATTGTTGATGTTAATGTGTTTGTTAGATAGATTACATGTTGATTAACGTTGATTATGCATGAAAGTTTGGATTTTGGTTGTTTGTTCATAGGATTATCTTGGCCGTGAGTTTGAAGTGATGTTGGATCAAATTGGATGTTGAATGTTGGTTGTTTGATGTTGTAATGATGCTAGTTAGGTTGTATGCATGTTAGTTAACGTCGATTATACAAGAAAGCTATGATTTTGATGCATTGTTCATAGGTTACTAATAATAGTAACTTTATTTTGCATGAATTAGTGATTGGTTGATGTATGAATGTTATGGATGTGTTTGTGATGATGATTAGATGCTAGATTGTTGATATGAATGTTAGGAATTCAAGAATGCATGTTGTAGTTCATACCTTACTAAAGATAGTAACTTTTGGGTATGAAAGTTGATGAATCATGATGATTAGGTGTGTTGATCATGTTTAGATGTTGTCATGGACTTGAAATAGTATATAATTGATGAATTCATGAATGTTGTGTGAGTTTGATGAATTTGGGATGAACTTTCCCAAAAGGGAAACTTTAATTGTGCAAATCCTTGAATTGGACGATTTGAGCATGTTTGGGATATTAGGATCATGCTAGTGTGTTCATGGATGGGTTCTAAGGTGACTAAATGTGTTGTTTATGTTGTATGAATGTTGATTTGGGTTGTTATCTGTTTTGGCCTGTTGTGATTTGCATGATTTGTATGATATCTAGTTATATGATGATCTAGGTAGTACATGTGGTGGTGATGTGCTATATGTAATCAAGTGGTATGTTGATCATGTATGATATGCTGTTGTGTTAGTTTAATGAATTATCACCTATAATGTCACCAACGGGTCCAACGGGTCAACTGGGTCAAATGTGTCTTGTATTCTTAAACCTTGAGTTCCTTGGTTTGTAGAGCACTTAGGGTTTCGTGTTGTTTTTGTGCACACGTACTTATGTACTCTTGTATTCTAGGTGACCTTTGAAGGTTGTCTTTCCTTCTTTCTTTCAAGTTAAACTCTAAGTTAATTCTTGCGCATACCAGGTGAGTTCTTGCCCCACTCTTTTTACATAATCTCTTTTGGGGGAGATGGCATACTGTTTACAAACGCTTATTTATGAGTGTGTATAATATTGATATAGTGTTGTTTACCATGGAAAGTCCTCACACTTTCGGATTGTTAATATTGACTAGCGGGGAAATTTTGGGTAGTACTACTGGGTCTGACGAGCCCCACCTGTGCGACTCGAGGTCAAACGGGTGCAATTTTGTCCTATCACATATTCGTCACGACCTGGTAAGTCGTGACGGGAGGCAACAAACGTATCACAGTCAGCTTCAATCGCGAGATCACTATGATTAATATTTTTATGTTAATAGACTAGCTATCTATTGCAATACACTACTTATGCTCTGAAACTATTGATTGGTTTATATTTTAACGCAAACTCTTGAACTCACCAACCATGTGTTGACTTGTTTAGTATGCTATTCTCAGGTTAAGGTTGCCAGTTGCCTAGGAGCACGCACGTCAGCATTGTTGAGTTGACTACATTTGCATTGTTTACAAATTGGGATTATTTTCATTTTATACATTTGTGTTTGGGGCGCGTTTGTTTTGCGCATTCTCGTTACATATTACTTGTTTTGGGTTTTCCAGTTTTAAAAACGCTTCCGCAGTATTTTAAACGTTGACTCTGGTTTTGTTTATTAATCATATAGAGTCGTTCTTGGTAACTAATGACTGAGATCCTGGTATGTCACGCGCCTCGCGGTAAAACCCCGCACGCGGATTTTGAGGGTGTGACAGATTGGTATCAGAGCCATTGGTTATAGGGAACTAGGTTGCATACACACACTAGACTATAACCGCACAGTTGTTAGTTACTTATCGTTTACTCTCCTTACTGTATACTCATTGGCATACGCAACACGTACTTCGCAGCATGGCATCGTCGTCCAGGAATTTAGGCAAGAGACCTGCACGATCTGAATCACCTCCTACATCTCCCGTACCTGATAGGGGATCTAACTGGCCACGACATCCTTATCCTCGCGGCGAGATAGACTGGGATCAGCCTTTCGTACCTCCTGAGCTCGATCCTCCGCGTAACTGGGATTTCTACCCCACTTACGTTAACCGTATGGCTTATAGAGAACGCGTACCACCAGTAGCACCTACACGACCTAGGACTAGGTCATCAACCGCCTCTACTTTGCCTACACTTCCTACCTTGAGCATCCCTCTGGAGCAGGCATTTGCAGCCCTAGTAGCCACACTGGACACAGAGCGACAGCGGATTAGAGGACTCACTGACGAGAACTCTGCGATACGATCTGAGATGCGTCAGCTGCGTTACCAAGTAGATACGCTTCAGGAGCGACTTTCGATGGCCATTGGTGGACATCATACTCTGGCAGGTAACGTGGTAGCACTTGGTGAGCGCATGGATGCACAGGATCACCATAACATGGAGATTGATAATAGGTTCGTTGGTTTAGAGGCACAACTAGCAGCACTTCAGATTGCTGAAGCTCCTGCACCTTTGGTGGACCCTGATGAGGAAGACCCAGAAGAAGAACCCGAGGAAGCCCCCGAAGAAGAACCAGTAGAGATGGATGAGGACAGTGATGGATCTGATATACTGGACTGATCCTACTTTTAAATGACTTAGACTATGTAGTGTTTCTTTTCTTTGAAACCTATGTGGGAAGGGTTGTTTCCCACCCAACTGACAAACTTAAATTTTGACATTGATGGAATATTTTGTGACTCAATTACAATTTATTTATCTTTGATTATTATTTCTGTTATAAACGTTGTGGTTGTGGTAAATTCGTTATTTCTTATTGTTTACTGTACTTTGATGAGATTAATGTGTTGGATGTTACTCATTATTGTAATTGTGAATTTTAAAGTGAAATATGGACGCACGTGGAAGAGGACGTGGGCGTGGTCGTGGACGTGGCGCCGGAGGCCGTGGAGCCGGAGCCATAAACATGACGCCTGCGGAATTGGCAGCATTGATTAATGAACACGTTCAGGCGGCAGTGGCTGCTGCCCAACCTGGACAACCAGCAGGTAAATGATAGCAAGAGGTTAAACTGATTATCCTAGTTATTTGTCTAGGATATCTGACTAATGTTGGGATTGTCAAAACAGGACCACCACCATGTACCTACAAGTCCTTCATGGACTGTAAACCTCATACCTACAGCGGGACGGAAGGGGCTGTAGGGCTTGTAAGGTGGTTTGAGAAGACAGAGTCGGTTTTTGCGAAATGCAACTGCCCGCCTGCTGATCAGGTGAAGTATGCCACAGGGACGTTGGAAGGCGCAGCACTCTCTTGGTGGAATGCCCAGGTACAAATGTTGGGTCAAGCCATGGCCAATGAACTACCTTGGGATGAATTCAAAGAAATCATGACTGAAGAATATTGCCCCCGGAATGAAGTGCAGAAACTGGAGATTGAGTTCTGGCAACTCAAAATGCAAGGCTCAGAAATTGAAGCCTACACGACTCGTACTCATGAGTTAGCCACTTTATGTCCAGGGATGGTGAATGAAATGCACAAGAGGGTGGAGCATTATATACGGGGATTGGTGCCTGAAATTCAAAGTATGGTAACTGCTTCTAACCCCACTACCATACAACAAGCTATCCGAACAGCCCACAGGCTGACTGACCAGGCAGTTGAGCAAGGTCGGTTACCTAAACGGGGTGCGGTGGCAAGCGTGCCCGACCAGAAACGCAAGTGGGATGGTTCAAGCAACAAGGGATCGTCATCCAGTAGCCAATCTCAACCTCAACAACAGCAGCCAAGTCAGCAACAGCAACGGAAGTTTGATAACAACCGAAGCTTCAACCAGGCGCACTCAAATCAAGGACCCGGCGGGTATGGTGGAAGACTGCCGAAGTGCAACCGGTGTAACTACCACCATGTGGGTCGATGTGATAACTTCAAGTGTCAACGTTGTGGGAAGATTGGTCATGCAGCCAAAGACTGTCGGGGTGAACTGATGAAGAAGCCACAACAATCACAAGAAACTCCGAAAGGTTGTTTTGAATGCGGGAAAGAAGGCCATTACAAACGCAACTGTCCCCAGCTTAAGAGGAATGGTAATGGTAACAACAACAATGGGAACAACAACAATAATAACAATGGCAACAACAATAACAACAACAATGGTAATGGCAACAACAATGGTGGAAACAACAATGGAGCCAAAGGAAGAGCCTTCGTCATTGGCTCAGGTGAGGCTCTAAACGATCCTACAACAGTAACTGGTAAATTTTCGGTTAATGGTTGTTTTGCTACTGTATTATTCGATACCGGAGCCGATAGAAGTTTCGTGTCCACTAGGTTCTGTAGTCTTTTAAGTGATATGCCCTCAACCTTAGAATCTAAATACACCGTAGAGTTAGCTGACGGTACACAGATTCACGTAACGCATATTCTTAGAGACTGCAAGATAGAGCTTGCTGGTCATACGTTCACCATAGATCTCATGCCTGTTACGTTAGGAAGCTTTGATGTGGTAGTAGGCATGGATTGGCTTTCCGATAAACAAGCGGAAGTCATATGCCACGAGAAAATCATAAGGATTCCCATTGGTGAAGAAGTCCTTACGGTCAGAGGTGATAGGAGTGGTGCGGTGATAGGCATCATCTCATTCATGAAGGCGCAAAAGTTGTTACGAAAGGGTCGACTGGCCATATTGGCACTCGTCACAGATAAACAGACTGAGGAAAAGAAGATAGAGGATATCCCCGTAGTTCGTGAGTTTCTCGAGGTGTTTCCGGAAGACCTTCCTGGATTACCGCCTCATCGTCAAGTTGAATTCCAGATTGAGTTGACTCCAGGAGCCGCTCCAATTGCGAGAGCACCGTACCGGTTAGCTCCGAACGAACTGCAGGAATTATCCGCTCAACTACAAGAGTTGTTGGATAAAGGGTTCATCCGACCGAGTTCGTCGCCCTGGGGAGCGCCAGTTCTATTTGTGAAGAAGAAGGATGGTACATTTCGAATGTGCATTGACTATAGGGAACTGAACAAGGTTACTATCAAGAATAGATATCCCTTACCTCGTATCGATGATTTGTTTGATCAACTGCAAGGATCAAGCTATTACTCTAAGATTGATCTGAGGTCTGGGTATCATCAGCTGAGAGTTCGAGAAGAGGACATCTCGAAGACTGCTTTCCGTACACGATATGGTCACTATGAATTTTTGGTCATGCCATTTGGGTTGACGAATGCACCAGCAGTATTCATGGACCTCATGAATCGCGTGTGCAAACCCTATCTTGATCAGTTTGTTATCGTCTTTATTGATGACATACTGATATACTCAAGGACCGAGGAAGAACATGAGAAGCACTTACGTTTAATCTTGGAATTACTTAGAAGGAACAACTGTATGCAAAGTTTTCTAAGTGTGATTTCTGGATACGTGAGGTACAATTCTTGGGTCATATTGTCAACGAGAAGGGAATACATGTTGATCCTGCTAAGATTGAAGCGATAAAGAAATGGTCTGTTCCTAAGACACCAAGTGAGATACGACAATTCCTTGGATTAGCGGGATATTATCGACGATTCATTGAAGGATTCTCTAAGATTGCACAACCTCTCACAGCTTTGACTCACAAAGGAACGACGTACAAATGGGGTGAGAGTCAGGAATCTGCTTTTCAGTTGCTGAAACATAAATTGTGTAGCGCACCAATATTAGCGTTACCGGATGGTAGTGATGATTTCGTAGTCTATTGTGATGCTTCTATTCAAGGACTTGGATGCGTCCTGATGCAGCGGGATAAAGTGATAGCATACGCCTCTAGACAGTTGAAGATTCATGAGAAGAACTATACCACCCATGATTTGGAACTGGGTGCGGTAGTGTTTGCCTTGAAGATCTGGAGACATTACTTGTACGGTACCAAATGCACCATTTACACCGATCACAAGAGTCTTCAGCATATCTTTGAGCAAAAGGAGTTGAATATGAGGCAAAGACGCTGGGTGGAATTGTTAAACGACTATGATTGTGCTATTAAATACCACCCGGGGAAGGCAAATGTAGTTGCTGATGCGCTGAGTAGAAAAGAGACTGCTAAGCCTCGACGAGTGCGAGCTCTGCAACTAACGATTAGTACGCAATTACCTGAACAAATCCGTGATGCTCAAACTGAAGCTCTGAAAGTAGAAAATATGAATTTGGAAGGGTTACGAGGAATGGAAAAGCAATTAGAAGTAAAAGCGGATGGAATTCGTTATTTCATGGACAGATTATGGGTACCTCTACATGGAAATCTGAGAGATTTGGTCATGAGTGAGGCTCATAAGTCCAAGTATTCTATACATCCTGGATCTGACAAGATGTACCACGATTTGAAGGCGCACTATTGGTGGCCTAACATGAAAGCAGATGTAGCTACTTATGTGAGCAAGTGTCTGACCTGCTCGAAGGTTAAGGTGGAGTATCAGAAACCATCTGGATTATTACAACAACCCGAGATCCCTATGTGGAAGTGGGATCAAATATCAATGGATTTTATTACTAAGTTACCTCGTACTTCTACGGGTTGCGATACAATATGGGTTATCGTGGATCGATTGACAAAATCTGCTCATTTCCTAGCGATAAAGGAAACAGATAAGATGGAGAAGTTAACCCGACTTTATCTGAAGGAAATCGTTTCGAGGCATGGAGTACCAATCTCAATTATTTCTGATCGCGATTCTCGTTTCACATCACACTTCTGGCAGTCATTGCAGAAAGCTTTAGGTACACGATTGGATATGAGTACTGCTTATCATCCACAGACTGATGGTCAAAGCGAGCGTACTATACAGACTTTGGAGGACATGTTACGTGCTTGTGTGATTGATTTCGGGAATAACTGGGAAGTTCACCTACCGTTGGTGGAATTTTCTTACAACAACAGTTATCACACTAGTATAAAGGCAGCACCTTTTGAAGCTTTGTATGGGAGAAAGTGTAGATCACCAGTTTGCTGGGCTGAAATTGGTGATAGTCAATTAACGGGTCCTGAGTTAGTACACGAGACAACTGAGAAGATTGTTCAGATAAGAAACCGCATGGCAGCAGCGCGAGACAGACAGAAAAGCTATGCTGACAAGCGACGAAAACCCTTGGAATTTCAAGTTGGTGACAAAGTTTTATTGAAAGTCTCACCATGGAAAGGCTTAGTTCGGTTTGGTAAACGAGGAAAGCTAAATCCGAGATACGTTGGACCATTTGAGATAGTGGAAAGAATTGGTCCAGTGGCTTATCGACTAGCCTTACCTGATTCATTGAGTGGAATCCATGATGTATTCCATGTTTCAAATCTAAAGAAATGTTTAACGGATGAAACGATGGTCGTACCGCTGGAAGAAGTTCAAGTAGACGAACAATTACGTTTCATTGAGGAACCTGTCGAAGTGATGGATCGTGAGGTGAAAACGCTTAAGCAAAGCAAGATACCCATCGTCAAAGTTCGTTGGAACTCGAGACGTGGACCAGAATTCACGTGGGAACGTGAAGATCAAATGAAGCTTAAGTATCCTCAGCTATTTGAAAGGACGATGCCAGCCGGCGAAGGTATTGATTAAATTTCGGGACGAAATTTCTTTCAACATGGGGATGATGTGACAACTCATCCAAAACTCACACGATTTCGATTTCCTTGTGCCAATGCAGTAGACCAGTGATGGAACACTCACCATGTAACGCAATTTTCGGGACGAAAATTCTTTCAACATGGGGATAATGTGACATCCGGTAATTTTCCTTTACCAAACTCCGTTTGTTCCGTTAAGTCTTGCATACACGTGTCGGGAGCACACACTAGTTGTCGTTGAACGTTGGTGACTTAACAGTAATCAGTAATGTTAAATTGATGATAACTAAGTTAACAATGTGATTATTAAGTTATGCTTATGTGATTTGAATGTTAACTGTAATGTTATCGCGTAACGTGAAAACGTGCATATTTATTCGTGTGTTTTGTGATAAATGGGAATTATGCATGATTGTTATTTGTGATTAATAATAATTGTGTTTAGTTGTTAAAAACTATTTAAAAACTATTCAAAAAGCTTAATTTTTATAAAATACAAATTATAAGGGTTAAAAGTGTAATTATGGATTATTTAATAAAATAAAAATCAAAAACCCAACCCTAAAGCCCCCCTCGGCCGCGACCAACCCTCCTCCCCTCTCCCTTACGAAAATCGATTGAGATCAAGCACAAACCTGCGATTTTGGACCGATTGCAAGGCATACATCGCACTAGAAGCATCCAATCTCGTTCCTTTTCGCGATTTAGAAGGTAAATTCGTGTTTCTTTCATGTGTTTTGTTCTAGCCGAAAGTTATTTGCGATTTGGATGAATGGGAGGCCGAAAGTTGTTTGATTGTTGATGTTAATGTGTTTGTTAGATAGATTACATGTTGATTAACGTTGATTATGCAAGAAAGTTTGGATTTTGGTTGTTTGTTCATAGGATTATCTTGGCCGTGAGTTTGAAGTGATGTTGGATCAAATTGGATGTTGAATGTTGGTTGTTTGATGTTGTAATGATGCTAGTTAGGTTGTATGCATGTTAGTTAACGTCGATTATACAAGAAAGCTATGATTTTGATGCATTGTTCATAGGTTACTAATAATAGTAACTTTATTTTGCATGAATTAGTGATTGGTTGATGTATGAATGTTATGGATGTGTTTGTGATGATGATTAGATGCTAGATTGTTGATATGAATGTTAGGAATTCAAGAATGCATGTTGTAGTTCATACCTTACTAAAGATAGTAACTTTTGGGTATGAAAGTTGATGAATCATGATGATTAGGTGTCGTTGATCATGTTTAGATGTTGTCATGGACTTGAAATAGTATATAATTGATGAATTCATGAATGTTGTGTGAGTTTGATGAATTTGGGATGAACTTTCCCAAAAGGGAAACTTTAATTGTGCAAATCCTTGAATTGGACGATTTGAGCATGTTTGGGATATTAGGATCATGCTAGTGTGTTCATGGATGGGTTCTAAGGTGACTAAATGTGTTGTTTATGTTGTATGAATGTTGATTTGGGTTGTTATTTGTTTTGGCCTGTTGTGATTTGCATGATTTGTATGATATCTAGTTATATGATGATCTAGGTAGTACATGTGGTGGTGATGTGCTATATGTAATCAAGTGGTATGTTGATCATGTATGATATGCTGTTGTGTTAGTTTAATGAATTATCACCTATAATGTCACCAACGGGTCCAACGGGTCAACTGGGTCAAATGTGTCTTGTATTCTTAAACCTTGAGTTCCTTGGTTTGTAGAGCACTTAGGGTTTCGTGTTGTTTTTGTGCACACGTACTTATGTACTCTTGTATTCTAGGTGACCTTTGAAGGTTGTCTTTCCTTCTTTCTTTCAAGTTAAACTCTAAGTTAATTCTTGCGCATACCAGGTGAGTTCTTGCCCCACTCTTTTTACATAAATCTCTTTTGGGGGAGATGGCATACTGTTTACAAACGCTTGATTTATGAGTGTGTATAATATTGATATAGTGTTGTTTACCATGGAAAGTCCTCACACTTTCGGATTGTTAATATTGACTAGCGGGGAAATTTTGGGTAGTACTACTGGGTCTGACGAGCCCCACCTGTGCGACTCGAGGTCAAACGGGTGCAATTTTGTCCTATCACATATTCGTCACGACCTGGTAAGTCGTGACGGGAGGCAACAAACGTATCACAGTTAGCTTCAATCGCGAGATCACTATGATTAATATTTTTATGTTAATAGACTAGCTATCTATTGCAATACACTACTTATGCTCTGAGAACTATTGATTGGTTTATATTTTAACGCAAACTCTTGAACTCACCAACCATGTGTTGACTTGTTTAGTATGCTATTCTCAGGTTAAGGTTGCCAGTTGCCTAGGAGCACGCACGTCAGCATTGTTGAGTTGACTACATTTGCATTGTCTACAAATTGGGATTGTTTTCATTTTATACATTTGTGTTTGGGGCGCGTTTGTTTTGCGCATTCTCGTTACATATTACTTGTTTTGGGTTTTCCAGTTTTAAAAACGCTTCCGCAGTATTTTAAACGTTGACTCTGGTTTTGTTTATTAATCATATAGAGTCGTTCTTGGTAACTAATGACTGAGATCCTGGTATGTCACGCGCCTCGCGGTAAAACCCCGCACGCGGATTTTGAGGGTGTGACACAACAGGATCAACATCATGCTCTATAGCATCAGCAGGATCTAGAGCAGCTTCAGGATCAGCAGAGTGCTGTTTGCTCGACTCTCCAACTTCTGTGGTTCATTGATGAGTAAACGAAAAAGGAACACGAGAAGTGAGGTCTCTAATATTCTACTCCAGAATCTGAACATAACTGAAAATGAACTGTTGCTGATGTTTAAGATTCTTGATCCGCTCATCCTTCTAAAACATTTGTCCATGTAAATCATCAATGATCTGAGTCCTTGCTCTGTTGCTTTGGCTCAGGAGTAGTATTTATTATGTCTTTGATGCCAAACATGTCATTAGGGCCTTGATCCCTTGGTGGTGTACTCAACAAATCATCAATAGTGGGCATAGCAGATGATGTTATATTTGTTAACTCTATAACAATCACTGGTGTCACTTGTGGAATAGCCTCACTAGCTATGACGGGAGTCTCTGTAACTGGAATATCCAACACAGTGGTTATTAGGGTCCGATGCTTACGTAAAACACCTCGTTCTCTACCCCTCCCATATGGACTATCAGCAGTTTTCCTTGCCATTCTCTTCTTTCTCCTCTGAGTAGATGGAGAATCCTCAGGAATAAAATATGCATCTCTTTCCTTAGCAGTGCTTTTAGTAGGAGTTTCTTGCACTCTAGGTCTTTCTTGAAGCATATAGGGAACATTCCCTATCTTATCACTTTCAGTCTCACTTCACTGTCAGTTTCTTGCACTCTGGGTCTTTCTTGACATGTCCACTCCTTATGAACATTCAGGAACCTCTTAAGCAGTACTAGTGGATGGAGCAGTTGTATCAGCTTTAGGAGCCACATACTCATATTGTTGAGCTTCTTCCAGATAACCCTTAACAAATCTACCATGTTTGGCAAAGTGTGAACCATCCCAGGCGTTACCCCTTGCTCCCATGAAGTATGTGAATATATCTTTCTTCATCATCATAATAGTATAGGTGGAAGAATTAGATATTGCTAACTCAGGGTGAGTAGCATTCACAATCAACTGTATAAATCTGGGATACATAAAGAACTTCTTTTCTACTGAAGCTATCACATTCTTCTGCATCTCTGAAAAGATAGCCTTGGATATGCTGTATGGTAGATCGTCGACATGTAATATTAGCAGGGATCTGAAAACTACACTAAGGCTATCCATCCCAACCTTTAGTTTAATTAGGCAGTGAATCACCACATGAAATAAGTACTTCCAGAACGAGGTAAGTACTTCTTCTCCAGTGACGGATAACGATGATCATAACCCATCCTCTTCAACCAGTCTCTAGCCATGTCATCATCTATCTTTACTAGTGCATTTGGCTGATCCTCCAATAACAGTACACTGTTAATCACCTCATCAGTAATAACTACACTCTTTCCCTTGACTCTAGCTGATATACATGGTTCTCCCTGATTATCTCTCTCATAGGCTGCCGTCAGCGAGAACTGATCGATAACATCAGTGTAAATCATGAGATTAGCTAGAATAGCATGATGTATATGGGAAGTCTTGAGGCCGTCAATCAATGATCTGAATAACGCCTTGTCATCCGGAATATATCCAAGAAATGCAACGGCGATATGGTTTTTGTTAAAAACCATTGGTCTCGCCATCCGAAAATTAAAAAAAAACGTTTATTAGTAATAAACATTTAAAAATTTTAGACTAAAGAAATTTTGAAAATTTCAAAAAATTCAACTTCTCGCGCGAAAACTAACTATTTGCATGAAATTGAATTTGACAAAAAGTCAACTTCTCGCGCGACAAGCCAGTTTCCACGCGAGTAGTTCTGTGCGATTTTGGAAGTTTGGCGTCTGGTCATATTCTGAACACTTTTCGCATGCGACATCTTTAATTTTTCAGATTTCAAATTAAGCATTTTCAGGATGTTTTAACCATTAATACATATTCATTAAGTATCGATTAGGCCATTATTAAGGTTTCATATGCTTAATTTTGTTCAATTTTAGGTGTATTTGTCCTTAAACATTTGGTCATGAATCGAATACACATAATCGAAAACCAGTAACCTACCTTATCAAACAATAAAGAATCAATGGACGACCACAATGAACAAGTATATCAAAGGTAATAGGCTTAACACTTAGAAAAATTTGAGAAAATGAAATCAGAAAAGTTTTTGTGCGAATGGGATGCTTCTCGCACAACTGTACATTTTATAGTCTTAATAACTTCTCGTGTGAGAAGTCAATATTCGCACACAAGCTTTTTGCACCGCGTGAACTGCTCGCATGTGAGAAGTTCAGATTATTTTAAAAAAAAAATTTGAACTTTTTCAACAATCAATCAATTCAATCAATTTTTTTATTTGAACTTGTGATTTGTTATGATTAAAAATATGTTTAAATAAGTGTTTAATTATACAAGAATCCTCAATTTTTGTAACATTTTGTAAAACAAAAACAAAGTGTAACAAACACAAAAGTTAATAGAAAACAAATTTACATACAACTTATACTTATAACTTAAATGTTTTTGGTAAATTTTCTAATATAGGATCATATTTCTATGAAATTGATCATTAACATAATCCAGCTATAGTAAAAATAAGTCTGGTTACGTTGATTGTCAATATGTTGTGTCCACTTTAATCTTAGACTTCAAATTTTACTTGGACACATATTCTGTGATATTTATCATGTTTAGATTAATTTATATGAAATCTGTGGATCCCACAATCAAAAATTCTGTAGAGCCATTATCCATCTTAAAGACACTTTTGAGATTTCAAGTCACCCCAGTTTGACTTAAACTTTTTTCCTCTAATCATTTCTTTCAGAATTATTTCCTCTATAATAATATCTTATTTAGAGCATAATTAGACTGAGAAACATTTCTAAACACAGAATATTTACAAGTTATAGGACTTATTAACTGCCAGTCGGACTTATGTTTTGCCATCATAAGACGTTTAGGACTTACATGCCAATTCAGACTTACATGCCCCATCTTTTGATTTTTGCCTCCCGTGCCAGAACATATTCTCAAAAAAAAAAATATTTATCATATAGTATGTATATCTATGACATATCTTTTATTATGGTGCTCATTGGCATCTTTTATTCCTATATGGCCATTTGACATCTTTTTCCTCTTTTTGTTTATGTTTATTTTCCCTTTTGTCTTTGCTTTTCATATCTTTTTCATCTTTTGATATTTATGTATACATATTTCTTCTGAAAGACACTGAATCAGACAGTAACTGGTTTGAGTATGACCACCATATAACTCTTAGTCTATTTTAGCATGGAATCAGTGTTACCACAAAATCTTGATGAGTAATCCACTTCAGTCATTATGAATTTACTTTTAGTGTATCACAGATTATAGTGCTTTCCATTCTTGAAAGTAAAGCCTATCATCATATCCAATATAATCAAAGTCAGTTTCTTTTAAACCTTAGGATGTAATGCATCAAAATCAAAAAAATATACTATCATTTTCTATAAATCCTTGAAAATTTTAACTTTTACAATGTGTAAAACAAAATCTTTTTATAAATTTTCTTTACTCCCCCTAGGAACAAAAATATTTTTTGAGAGATTTTCATATTTTCTCCCCCTAAAATTGTGATTATAAAGGAAATAACAATTTTAACTAATAATAATAAAAATATTTTGAAAGGGTTTAGGATAATCATTAACCAAAGTTAATCATTCCCAGAGATTTGACAAAAAAGTCAAATTGGGAATGATCAAACGTCTTAGTAAACAAATCAGCAATGTTGTCATCTGATGAGATTGAGTCCAAATGGATAAGCTTTCTATCACAACAGTCACGGATAAAGTGCATTCGTATATCGATGTGTGTGGTTTTTGAATGTTGGATCAGATTATTCACTATGTTCAATACTGTAGTGTTGTCAAACCAAATCTTGGTGTTATAGATATTAAGAACATAATCAAGAAGTTGTTCCTGAATCCAAACAATCTGAGAACAACAACTTGATGAAGCCACATATTCAGCCTCTGCAGTGGATGTGGCTACCGTCTGCTGCTTCTTGCATTGCCAAGAAATCAACCTATTTTCAAGAAATTGAAATCCACCATTTATTGATTTCATGTCCAAGTTACATCCTGCATAATCACTGTCAGTATAAGCATATAAATTAAAATCGGAAGTCTTAGGATACCAAAGTGTAATGTCCTTATCTCGATCGATTCCACATATAGTTGCACTTGATAATTAAATTAAGACGGATGTGTGTGTGTGTGATATCAACGAACATTAAACAAACTCAATCGGATATTATTAATCAAATGACTACAATACTAAAGGAGTATACATCATTTAAGCTCGGTCCACTCGAGGTGAGCTCCCCTTGGGTGGCCTATCAGGAAACTTTATGCTCTCTTACCCTCTGAGCACTTTTACAAAATGAACATACATAATGAAATACAAAGGAAAAACATCTATATATACTATGCAGATGTTCTCACTCGAGAACTTGATGTTCTCGCGCGGCCACTCCATGTTTTCGCGCGATAAGATTTTTATCATTCATCTTGGACTTCTCGTATCCTTGTATTTCTCGTATGATTTGAGTTATTTCTTTTCACTTGATATTGTAATCCATAAAGGCTAGGTCCTTACATAAAGACCAAGCGTTGGTTGACGCTTAAGGTATTTGAAAATCTGCTTGACAGTTTTCATGTGAGATTCCTTCTGATTAATTTGATATCGTGCACACTGACAGACAGGAAACATGATGTTTGGTCTGGTAGCAGTGAGATACATCAGAGATCCAATCATTGATCGATATAAA
This sequence comes from Flaveria sonorensis, assembly GCA_025506505.1. Classification (NCBI taxonomy): domain Eukaryota; kingdom Viridiplantae; phylum Streptophyta; class Magnoliopsida; order Asterales; family Asteraceae; genus Flaveria; species Flaveria sonorensis. Next base: position 12,151,237 of record CM046425.1, on the reverse strand, counting down.
TATTGATCAACGTCTTCACCCGTGAGATCAGGAGTTAAAGTAGGACGAGAAGTCATTGGAGTGGGAGCAATCTTGGAGTCCTGAAATTTATATTTGTCCAGGATACTGTGAACATATTTTTCTTGATGTGTCAGTATACCGTTATCATCTTGTTTAACTTGTATACCCAAGAAAAATGATATTCCCCAAGAGAACTCATCTCAAATTTCTTTTTCTTCACAGCTTCAAATTCCTTGCATAAATCATCATTGGTAGATCCAAAGATAACGTCATCGGCATATACTTGAACAAGAATAAGATCATCACTAGTCTTTCATAAGAATAAAGTTTGATAAACAGCACCCTGTGTATAACCATTTGCAAGCAAATGTTTAGTGAGAGAGGCATACCAACTACAAGGTGCTTGATGTAAGCCATAGAGTGCTTTGTCTAACTTATAAACATAGTCTGGATGATATAAATCTTCAAAACCAGGTGGTTGACAAACATAGGTTTCTTCTTTCATCTCGCCATACAAGAATGCGGTTTTGACATCCATTTGATACACCTTGAAGTTCTTGTATGAAGCATAAGCCTGGAAAATTCATATAGCTTCTAGTCTTGCAACTAGATATACTTCATCATAATCAAGTCCTTCAACATGATAGAATTCTTAAACAACAAGTCTGGCTTTGTTGCGAACAATCACATCCTTTTCATCCGTTTTGTTTTTTAATATCCATATTGGTACCAATCGGCAACTTACCCTTTGGAAGTTCACACAAATGCCACACATTTAGCTTCTTGAATTGCAACAGTTCGTCTTCCATAGCCTCAACCCAACAGTTTCCCTTTAATTCCATCTCAATGTTCTTTGGCATAATTTGAAAGATGAAACATGAATACAAGCATGTATTTATAGCACCAGATTGACTTCGAGTTCGGAAACCTTGTGATAACAGACCAATGATTGCCATTATTGGATGGTCTTTATGAATTCTCAGCTGAGGAATGGTACTTCAGAAATAACTTCGTCTAAATTAGACATATGACCTACCAGTTCTGCAACATTATTTCCTCCATTGGTTTGATACACAATATCTTTCTCTTGATGAATATCATTATCAATAGATAAATCTTCAACTGGAACTTGAATGGTATCAATTGGATCATCTTGAGTAGAAGAGGAACTTTGTTTAGAAACTTATGGAGCTTGTTCAACAACTGGATCTGATTGAGGCATTACAGATTCAGAAATAGATTATGGAATAGTTGAAACATTTAAAGAAAAGGGTATGTCTGAAGATCTTCTTGTAGCTGAAGATGACATAAGTCCAACATCATCAGTAAAAATATCTTGAATTGATGATGAAAAAGATAGATTAGTTGTAGAAACAACAGAAGATCGATTAAAAATTTCAAATAATAAAGCATAATCGTATATCCTTGAAGCAGCAGAACCTACATCTGCTTTTTAGATTCATGCCAATCTATATCAAATGACTCAATTATTTGTTTAGACCTTTTATTATAAACCCGGTATGCAACTTTGTTGGTCGAATATCCAACAAAATAACATTCATCTACTTTTTCATCAAATTTTGATTTAGAATCAGATGTGTTTAACAAAGTACAACAACATTCAAATGTTTTAAAATATTTGACTTTGGGTTTATGTTTGAAAAATATTTCATAAGGATTCATATTTTGTTGTTTGTTAATTAACACACGATTCTGAATATAACATGCAGTGTTAACAGCTTCAGCCCAAAAGAATGATGGTAATTTGGATACCGATAACATTGTTCTAGCAGCTTCAATTAAAGTTCAGCAATTCCATTTTGTTATGAAGTTCCCGTAGAACTGAATTGTCTAGCTATCCCCTTAGTATCACAAAATTCATTCATAGTATAATTGCAAAACTCTGTTCCATTATCACCTTAAATGCACTTGATGGTTTTGTCTATCTGATTCTCCACTAGGGTCATGAACTTTATCAATAAGTGAGGAGTCTCATCTTTGTTTACTAAAAAGAAAACCCATGTAAATCTAGAGAAATCAGCAGTAATAACCAAGCAATATGCATGACGTCTTAAACTCAAAACACGAACCGGACCAAATAAATCCATGTGTAACATTTGAAAGATGGATTCAATTTTGGTATTAGCAACTGGTGTATGAGGAAGTTTATGTTGTTTGCCTTTTGAACATGATAGACAATGTTCAGTAAGTTGAAATTCTTTCAATGGTAGGCCTACAACATGATTTCCTCTAACCAACTTGTTTATGTTTTTTATGTTTACATGGCCAAGACGATAATGCCATAACATTGAATCACTTTTCGAGGCTTTAGATAACAAACAAGATGCAGTTACAAGTGAATGTGAACCATTCATGTCAAGTAAGTATGTGTCTTTATCTCTTGGTGTTCTCAACAAAATCCATTCATCAGGAATTACAAGTTTTAGAATGAGATATTCTTTATTAGTGAAATGCATTGAATATCTTTTGTCATAAATTTGAGAGATGCTTAGCAAATTATGTTTAAGTTTCTCAACAAAATTAACATCTTTAAAACTTAACATACCATTAGACACTGTACCTTTCCTTGTAATCTTACCATCTTTATCTCCTTCAAATATAACATATCCTCCATTATAAGGTTGTATGTTGTTTAACAGGGATATATTACCGGTCATGTGCCTTGAACAACCACTATCAACATGCCAAACACTGTTGATAACTTGCCTTGGTTGTTCCTACACATATGAATGAATTTATTCATGTTTAGGAACCCAAGCCATGATTGACTTGAGCACATTGTTTTCATCCAAATATGATACAAATTTTGATATTATATCTCTTTTATCATTGAAACTGAATTTTCAACAATATCAGCCTCAGATTGTTTTATTTTTATTTTCCACTTTTAAATTGGTTTGATCATATGTGTAACCATTTTTCTTAAAGTGGTTTGAATTGGAGTAGAATTGCTATCATCAACATGTAAAGATTTCTTGTTTGAAATTTCTTTATTCAAATCTGTTTTGATTTGACTATTTTTTTTATCAACACAAGAATTTGACTAATTTGTATTTCTTTTGAATTTAACATTCAAAAAGAATTGTTTTCTATTATTTGAAATTGAGTTGTGTAATCTTTGTTTACTTGACAGTGAATATTGATGATGGCAATTTCTAGCCCTATGATTTGGATTGCCACATACATAACAACACATTCTATGATATGTATTTGATTCATGTGTATTTCGTAGAAACTGTTTATGATAACTTCCATAGTCATCATATAATCTTGCTTTAGTATTTCTTTGGCCTTATGATTCTTTAACAGTCTCTCTTTTCTCTCTTTCATTAAGAATTGTTCTAGATGATTCCGGAAGAAATAAGGTATCTTTCCTAACTTTTTGATTCATATCTGAAGCCGATGAGGCATGAACTGTTGCTTTAACCTTTTGAGTCGAAGGTACTGGAATCGAACTAGTGTCTTTGATACCTGATCTATAAACATCTTGTTTCACAGAGTTAGCAGTAATAGGAGAATTATTTTTAAAGAAACTAATTGTAAGGATCAATACTTTACAAATCAGATCGATTTCGCAAAAATGCGAAATGTAATCATCACGGTAAGAAGATATAATAAGCAAAAGATGAACACAAGTGTAAATAACTTCAATTTCTATTACTCTCTGATTTGAAAGATACACAATACACGTGAAATGAGGAAATGACAAAAGCTTTTTAAATTACATCAACTAGCAACTATTTATACTAAACTATGAAGCTCTCGCATGGTTTTTGCGCGACTTCCAAGTTATCGCGTGAGATACAACTTCTCGCGCGGCAACTTCAGCTTCTCGTGCGACTGATCTTTATAATCTTGATTTGATTTTCCGATCCTGTAGGTTCAATCCCTACACAAGGGATGGGTGACCTCTCTGGAAAATTTTCACCCATGCAACTAAAAACAAATCAGTGAGCTTCTCATGAGCGAAGAGGATAATATTCGTGGTACGAGAGGCCGGGTGTTGCATATCACTTGTTTTTAATTAATTATCGATTTAGAGAAATTATAAGGCCATTAATTTAGATAAAATTCTAATGCCATTAATTACTCTCGTTAGTCGTATCAACTAATAATTACATCTATAGTTATGAGATATGCAAAAGCCAACGTTGCATATGTGCTATTACTTGTGTACCCTAGTTTATTCTGTCAACGTTGTCTAAAAATGATACGCTATACGAATAACAACCCATATATCATTTTTCGTCCTTTATTATCAACAAAGACAACATTTAACTCAAAATTCAATACATAGGAGAAAAAGTCTCACGTAGTTTCACTATTCATAAAAGTTCTCCTATTTAAGGTGTAAAGTTTGATCGACCGATCTCACTAATTCAGAAGTCATCTAAAGGAATACTTAGAGATAGTGTTATCCTTTTTTTATTTTTGAACAGCAAATATTCACCAAACTTGCAAAACGTAGGATTTGAACTCACAAGATTAATTGATTTTGTGTTATCTATTAGTCGTATTTTATCGATATAGGAGATTTAAATAAATAAAAGTTTTTTTAGAACAACAAGATTAATTGATGTTTGTGCTTGGTTCATAAGATCATTAATGCTAGTTATGGAATGTTTACAACTTCAAGGTATTGTTGAAGTAATAGAACTAGAATAATAAAGTCAACTGCATGGAATTCTTTTGTTTTAGTCTTGTTTAGATTAGTTCTCAAAGTTTAAGGAGCAGTTGTATAACTTTGTAAAAGAGTTTGTTATTGTCGCCAAAAGCTTAATCGAGTCTGTATAACCTTTGGAGTTCGGTAATCAGTGAGGTTTTTTCATGGTTCCATTCATTCCTTTTGTAATCTCTAAATAATGTTCTTAATAATATTTTTGTGATTTTATGGTGTTGATTGTAAATTCTCCTGTGTATTTGTTAACAGTTGGTATCGGAGCCAAGAATATCGACTTGAATCCAAGAAGGAAGTGATTGAATTTCAATCGAAGATCAAGAGTGGTTTCCACCAAGTTCTAATTGGAGATGTTAGATGGCAATAATGATTTGGGTATATGAAGATAAAGATGTGAGCGATGTTGGTTCATCAAGGCGTGGTAGAAGCGTTCAAAAGTGAAGTTAGCCTACCTACAACTCTCTCTAACAAGGAGAAGAGAGAGATGTTGCAAAAGGCTCATAGCGTAATCATATTAAGCCTGGGAGATCGAGGATTAGAAGAAGTATCAAAAGAAACCTGGACATCAGGGATTAGTCGATGTTAGAAAGCATGCATATGACTAAATCACTAGCAAGTCGGTTATCACAAAAACGCATGTACACTTTTTAGATGTGCTATTAAACATTTAGATGATCACACAAGTGACTTCAATAAACTTGCGATTGATGAGCGTCGACGCAACTATGGAGAAGAATATCAAGCTATAATTTTCTTAACGTCATTGCCTCGTTATAAGCATTTTTTATTCACCTATATATAGCAGAGATACTCTATCAATGGAGGAGGTCTTGGTGCAAGATACTATTTGTCTATATCGGATGACTTTTCAAGAAGACCTTGGGTGTATACGTTGAAACATTAAGATATATGAAACATTCAAAAGATTTAAGGAGTGGAAAGTTTTAGCTATAAAGATGATATAATTAAGATACTCAAACTTATCACTCTTTATCTTTGTAATACGTTTTATAATAAAACATAACATATTCACATGATTTCCTCTCTTATTTTCAATTTATATTTTATTCATATGAGAAAGAAGCTGCATCATATGCTAAACTAAACTTGGTGAATGTTAAGTTTACGTTTGAGCGCAAACTGAATAACTTTGTACGTCTCCCTCTCATTGATATGCCCATCCTCATCATCATCTGCCTTCGCAAGTGCACGATCCGTAGTCCATGTGACCCAAGTCACACCAAGCTCACCAAAAGCTCGTTTCAACTCGTCCCAAGAAAGCTTCCCGTCTTTATGGATATCATGTTTCATGATGAAAGCAAACATTTCTTGCTCATTGAGCTTGACATGAAATTTCTCAATATTATGAGTTCCTGTTACTAGTTTATGACAAAAAGCGGTTGCAATGTTGCAACCTGGCAGTGGACGCATTTAATTTTCGTTATCAACTTCTTTTTTCCTATAGTGTAAAGGATGAATGATGAACATATGTGTTACTTACCTATTTATAGTGTTTTTTTATAATCAAATGTACATTATGTGTTATTCTTGAAAGTCCTTTTAAACAGGTATCTAATACTCGATCAATATCATGGAAGAAACAAATAGTTTAGGAATATGTTTATTTACCCCACTAGAGTGTGTTGACAAGGTCAAATAAAAGAAATTATTTTCATCATACAGTTTTTTACCCGCGGTGCATTATGACGGCGTTCAACATAACGCATTTAAAGTATAGATTACAATGATCTTGAATCGTTACCGAACTATATTGATTTTATACCGTCAAACGAAAACGTATTATATTTGACGTGACAGCAAGCAAAAATTACATTGAAACGTAGACCAACTTAATATGTAGTGTGATAATGTATATACTACAATCGTCACAACTCGTTTCATACTAAATTTTTGTAACATAGAGTAACTCGAATTTATATCATCGAACGAAAACGTATCATATTTGACCGACTCGTTTTCAAACGCCAACACAAAATATACTTAAACATAAGCACGAAAACGGTTTTATATTTGACCAGGGTCGTTACCAAACAAAATTTAAATCAAGACGTAAACGGACTCGAATGTATACCAACATGTACATAAAATTAACAATGTAAGAAATTAGTTTTTTTAAGTAGGAACATTCAGGGAGTAACCCGAAACTTGAAGTGATCAAAGTGATATTTTATAAACATTTTAGAAATTGAAAGGGTTTAAAAGTGAAGAATTCAAAAGCTGAAAGTTAAGAATTGGCCTGTGACAAAGGCCACTGACCTCTTTTTTTAGGTAATAGTAATAATAGCAGGACTGTTTTGTTTGAGCATGAGACTCAAGGACCAATAATGTAAGTTTCTAGAAACTTGATGGACTATATATATACCTTAGTCCAATAGGTGAATCAAATGTGTTTCTTTTAACTTTTTTTTCTTTGTAATGATCAAACTGATCACCCACTTTAAATTTTAAATTGATTGCCGTTTGTGACTTTATCGTGTGACCTATTCAGTTTTCACTTTAGATTTACCAATTTAAATATCATTAATTTTAATGAGGTTGCAAACAAATTGAATAGTAAACAGTTCGTGAACTGTTCGGCGGAAAATTCGTTTATATATGTTCGTTTGTTTAGTAAATGAACGAACATGAACAACAAAATTATGTTCGTTTAGTTAAACGCACGAACATGAACACAAGCCGCGTTCGTTCAGTTATGTTCGTGAACGTTCAATAATGTGTTTGTTTATGTCGTTAATATCCGTTCGTGAACGTTGAATAATGTGTTGTTTATGTTCGTTAATGTGTTCATTTATATACTTAATTTTTGTGTTAGTTATTTTAAGACAAAATTACAGAAAACATGCTTTATGTTTATAAAAAATTACAGGTTTCATCTTTTATCTTTAAAAAGTGCATTGGGCGTCCTTTATGTAAACAGTTTATAATAGAATCCATCTTTTAAACTAATGGATGTTAATTTTTTTGTTAAATTATTATAAAATGATAAAAATACCCTTACTATTATAATAAAACAAAAAGAAAATTAAAAACTATCCGCCTCACTTCATCATCTTCATCCATCCCCATCCCACTTCACCATCTTCATCCCCTTCCCGTTTCATCATCTCAGCCACCAAAATCTATAGGATGTTTCACACACAAAATCATTCATAATCGCAACTAAAAATTCATCTTACGCTAATCAAGGTTCATAATCAATTTACAAGATCAACGTGGAATTTAAATGTGAATTTAAAAAACCCAATTAATCAAAGCAAAAACCCAATAACTGTAATTCACATGATGATCAAATTCATTTCGATCATGTTTATTATCCCCTACAAACCTTCAGTTTGCATCAAATTCAACCCCCATTGTTAATGTATCCTCTTCAAATTGTTCAGCAAACCTTCCAATACTTCATTTCCACTATTGTTCAACTTCAAATCCATTTTCCGTGTTATCAATTAGTTCATAATCAATACCCATCGCATCAGTTCACTCCAACCGATGGGGAGAGAAGGCGTTGGTTTGGCGACCAGATGGCAATATAGTTCATGGTTAGAAAACGAAATAGTTGTCCTGTTTGCGATTCAAGGGCTAAACTCAATCAAACAAACAAATGAAAGATCCAAATGACTCTTTTTTATGCGATTCAAGGGCTGAAATCCAAATCTACCGCACCCTTGTTTGAATCTTGTTTCTGCGATTAGGGTTCCTGGATGGGGGCACGAAGAAGAAAGAAGGTTGGAGGCGAGGAGAGAGAGTGAGAGAAACATTGGAAATTTTTTTCTTAGCTTGTTGTTTTTTATATTTTTTTAGATGTTAATGACACTTTAGTCATTTAGCATATCATTTACCGGAAACTCTTACGTCCGTTAGTCTAAAGGACATATTCATTTACAAAATGTTTGCATAAAGAATATCCAGTGCGTTTTTTAAAAATAAATGATAAAAACTGCAATTTTTTATAAACGTAAAAGATGATTTTTGTAATTTCGTTTTATTTTTATGACTATTATATTAAGTATTTTTTGATATTTATGTTAAGTACTTATTTATTTTTAATTGATTTTGTGTAATGATTATAATATAACTGTAACTTTTATTCTAAAATAAATCTATAATCATTTGTATTCGTTTGTGTTCATAAGCTTCTTTGTGTTTGTCATGTTCATGAACACTTGTTTGTGTTCGTTTGCTTTTGTTTATGCTCATTTGCGTTCGGTAAGTATTCGTGAACAGTTCATGAACATATTCATTTTCTTAATGAACAAACACGAACAACGAATCTCGTTCGGTAAGTGTTCGTGAATAGTTTATGAACAAGTTTATTTCGTAACAAACGAACACGAACAAGGCCTTGTTCGTGTTCGTTTGGTTCATTTGCCGCCCTAAACTTTACTGTTTATTGTGTTTGGTTTTCAATAGTATGTAGTTTTCGACTTTATCGTGTGACCTATTCAGTTTTCACTTTAGATTTACCAATGTAAATATCATTAACTTTACAATTTATTGTGTTTGGTTTTTAATTGCCTTTTGCGACTTTATCGTCTATTTAGTTTTCACTTTAGATTTACCAATTTAAATATCATTAACTTAACTGTTTATTGTGTTTGGTTTTTAATAGTATTTAATTAATAATTAATTAATTTAATTAATTAATGTAATAGTAATGATAATATGTAATGTAGTAATAATATTGTGTTGTTATAAATGGTGGTAAATTATTATTCCTTTCCTTCTTTTTAACATATAGAATAATGTGTCGTTTTATTCCATACTAGTGGGTGTGACCTGCGTTATCAACATGTGTTATAAAAGTTAAAATATTTAATTCTGATGACTTATAAGTTAGTACTAACTATCCGAAAAAATTTACATGTAAAACGCTGATAAAAAATAATTAAAAAATACTATAAAAAATAAATGTCTCAAAACAGAGAAGAAAAATAGCAGATGTGTAAATGATGACTTTATTATAATTAATGAGCATTATGGTAAATTGATTAAAAGAAAATTTTCCATAAATCAAAGGCTTAAGTATAAAATTTAAAAAAGTTCAGGTCACTAAATATAAATTTAACGTAACTCGAATGCATAAGTATATGTTGGACTCAACAAGTGCATTAAAGGATAATGCTTCCCATAATCAAACATAATGTGTTCTAACATTCAATCAATCATTAATTAACACATTAGCATAATTAACATTCATAACATACATTAATTATTGTTTAAATTTCTTTTTAAGGTTTTTAGATAAAAGAAATTTTTGCTAAGTGTTGGCAACGGATGAAGATCTGTCCACAGCGGATGAAGATCAAGTTCAAGTGTAGATAGCGTATGATCATCAAACACACAGCGGATGACCAAGTCTACAGCTGATGAACAGAACACAGCAGATGTTCATCCATAGCGGATGTTCATCCACAGCGGATGAACACTCCACAACGGACATCTATCAAGCAAATACACAAGCGTTCACAGCGGACAACATCCAAGACATAGCGGACATGTTATCCAACATCCATAACGGACAACTTACCATCCACAGCGGACGACTTAGTCTTAGGATTATATGTAATTTTCGTTTACATAAGGGTATTTTTGTAATTATAGATAGCAATCTGTATAGGCTATAAATAGCATAATACCCTAATCCTTTGTAAGCTTTTGAACAATCAATACAAACAAGCATATTCTATTCTTCTATGCAAACACACAATCATACACACACACTGATATCATATCATTAATCATGGGTTTTCGCACCATGATTATTGAGTCTTGAATACATATAACAATCTATTGTTATATTGTGAGAGATTTGAAAAAATCCTGGGGGAACACAATCTGATTATTGTTCTTGTTCATAAGATTCATTAATCAGCATTCATTGTGTTTCATCAGGTGGTATCAGAGTCTTGGGTCAAATCAAACACTGATTTTCGATCCTCTCCTTCAACACCATGATATATGTGGTTTATTAGCTTCATACCATCCATTTTTGAGCTGAAAATCATCACAAAACCATCTTCTACTTCAAACATTCAACAAATGTCCAAAACAAGATTCAATAATCTATTTTCGTACATTGTGAAGAAGATTTTGTGTGTTTAAGGCTATAAACATTATTCATACACTGTTTTAGAACGTGTTCATCACATAAACTTTCAAAAACCTCATCGGTTCAAGGGTTTTTTGATAAAACAGTACACAGATATTGTTTTATCATTTTCATAACAAACAAACACTATTTTGGGTGATTTGAATCCATTCATTGTGTTTAACACATCACATTCATGTATTTTCATACTTGAATCAACTTTGTGTTCCTCAATCAACAAACCAATTGTTGTTTTTTGTGAAGAACACCCAGCCGCAAACAAACCCAAGAATAAACCCTAGTTTTTGTTCATTCAAACCTGCATAATCTATGGTGTTTGTGATTATTTTCGAATCAACATCCAAGAAGAAATATATTCTTCTTTTGAATTTTCAGAAAAAGTTACTTTTATATCCAAAAAGTTAATTTTTTAAAAACAAAATATCTGTTTTTAGGGTTTTGACTTTATTGACCGGATTCATTAAAGGGTTTTGACTAAATTGGCCATTTATTGGACATAATATTCCCTTAACAATCATTGTGCCATGACTGACATATTATTGGACTTAATTTCTTAAATTCAAATTAATTAAATTCCTTTATTCGATAATTTAAAAGTCATTAAACAAAACAAACAAATCCTAATGACCTTAGAATAAATCAAATTTAGCAATGAGCTAAATGATCAAACAAATTTGACTTAAACCGTTAAGTTAAAATTTAACAATCATGTCTGATGAAATTTTAGGATCAAACAGTGGTCTCAAACCACCAAGACTAAAAAACAAGGCTAATTTCAAACAATGGAAAATAATGTTCAAAAATTGAATTATTTTCCAAGACCCAGACCTATGGACATCCCTAACCGAGGGACCATACATACCTTTGACTCTTGGTCCAGATTACAACATACAAAAACCAGTAAGCTTGAAAAGTGTAGCTGGGGATGACCTCAAAAAGGTCAAAATAGACATGAAAGCATACATCATATTGGTAATGACTCTGCAATTTGAGATTTTGACACAAGTTGAAAATTTCAAAACAGCTCATGAACTTTGGAAGGTACTTCACACCATGAGTGAAGGAAGTGAGGAGAAAAGGAAAATCAAAAAGGAAAAATTAAGGACCCAATATGAAACCTTTCACCATGTTTAGCGAGAATCAATACCACAACAGCTTTACAGATTTGTTCAGCTGGTAAATGAGATGATAGTCTATGGACTCAAATACGAATCTGTGGAGATCAACAAAAAAATGTTGTATACACTACCAGAGCACTGGACTCAGTTAGTCTCTTTAAAGAAAAGGATAAGGAGTTTCTGGATTCAAGTGAAACTTCTTTCTTCTCTGCTCCTGAATCATCCAACAATAAACAAAAGTCCAAGAAGACTGGTGTTCATGCTTCATATGAAGCAACACCTCAAAGCAAACAACATCTACATGCTTCCAGCTCAAGCAAACAACACCCAATAAAAACTCAAAACATTCACAAATTTGAGAAACCAATGGATGCATTAATAATCATATTGCAAAGTGAGGAGCAAAAGGCAGCTGTTGCAGACTTTTCAACAAGCTTTGAAGGCTACTTAGGGGCTAACCTCACACTGTCACAGATCATACAGCAAGACTTGGATGAATTGCCTCCTGATATGGTTGAAGAAATGGATCTTCAATGGTCAATGGCAATGATTGCATACAGATCCAAGAAGTTCCTACAAAGGAAGAGGGGGTTATGCATGGATAAGAAAACCAAATTTGGGTTTGATAAGACAAAGGTGAGATGATATAACTGCCAACTCTATGGACACTTCTCCAGAGAATGCTAACAACCAAGAGTTGACAGAAACAACCAACAAACACAAACCTTAAAATAGTTATTACTCAAACAGACAAATCCCACATCGTATCAGTATTCCTGCTGCATCAACCCCAGCTCAAATCAGACAATATAGCCCAAATCAACACTCAAAATCATCTGCAATGATTATCAAACAAGATGGTGAGTGTGATTGGAGTATGTACGAGGCTGAGATCCAATCTCCTGATCATGCCCTCATGGCAAACATAGAAGATAAGATTTTAGAATTCCTAAAAGAGGTATAGGAAAACCTCTATACACAAACACATTGACGAAGTCAATAGATACAGAGAACATGCAGACAAACCTTCCAAGAAAGTAATTGAAACAAACATTTTAAATGAAAGTTTAAAATCAAAACAAAAACAATATAGGACAAAAATTCTTTCATTACAAAATGATTTGGACAAATTGATGTCTAAAAAATTAACACTTACAGCTCAAGTAGAGCAACTCTCTGAATCATTGACTCAGTCAAAAACATTACAGCTGAAACTGAAGCGAAACTTTAGAAATTTCAGGTGAGCAACAAGAAGTTTGAAGAACTTCTTGCTTAGCAAAGGCCATTTAAAGACCCTTCAGGTTTGGGATACAATAAGGTCAATCTACCTTATAATGACAATTATATCCCACTTCCAGATTCCATGACAAATAAACCGGGTGAGTCTCTTTACCCATATGACAGGACTGATGACTCAAAAAAATCATCATCATCATCATCAAAATCTTCATTAATATCAAAAAAACTTTTGATAAAATTTGTTAAGAGCCAAGCACCTTCACAAATAAAATCAACAGATTTTTATCAAGGAGAAAATAACGAGTTTGATGAATAAACAACTGATGAAGATGATGTTGATCTATTGAATGATGAGTCAGATCAACCAGTTACTAAAACTACAAAAGTTTTAAGTGTGGTAGATACACCAACCAAACAACCAAAGCAAACACAAGGTTTTGACTTCTTCTCTGGTGGAAGAAAAGCTGGATCTTCCACTTCCTCTCCTAAACAAACAAACAAAGGAAAAGGAAAATCTCCTATTCAGCCAAAACAATCAACAGTAACTTTTGATATACCATTAAAATCAAATTTAAAATCAAAAGTCATTAACAAACAAGGCAATGCAAATTTACCATATTGGGAGTGGTGTGATCAATACACTCATATCACAGAAAAATGCAAATACGGTAAATATTGCAGGTACTATAATATGAACAATCACAGTACTGAATCTTGTCATTTTCAAAATTATTGTTCCATTTGAGAAAGAAATAATGACAACACTGCTAACTGCTTTTTCAGTAAGAAAACCAAGAAGCAAAACAAACAGCCTCAAGTTGAGAAATCAACTGAGAAACACAAAGTTGTTCCTAACAAGAACAAAGGAGGAGTACCATGACAAACTCCTCATCAAAAGGTTGTTTTAAATAATGATAAATCCTTTTATGACACCTTTAGACAATCAAACAGGAGACATAAGTCTTAGAATAGACAACAATCAGACATTAGCACTCAAAGGAGAAGAGCTCAAAGCACTTCTCCCGACAAAGCTAAAAACATTCAAAGGAAATCTAGTGTGTCTATAATTCCTAAACCATCAGACGATGCCACATTAGAAGAAATATGCGTTATGGGAAATGATGGAAAACCAAGACCATCTTGGCTTGGGTTGCATCATCTAACTAATTTTTTGTTTGTGCAGAGACATCAAAGAAGGCCTGACAACATCTGTATGTTGACAGTGGATGTTCTCGTCACATTACTGGCAATTGTTCCCTCCTTCAGGATTTTAAAATCAAACATAGAGGAAATGTAGCCTTTGGAGGAGATAAGACAGGTGGAAAGATAACCAGTGAAGAAACAGTATCAAACGGGTTGATCACTTTGAAAATGTCAACTACTACTTTAACCTACAGTTCAATCTTCTCAGCGTATCCCAAATCTGTGATAAAGGATATGCCATCTTATTTGACTCCAACAACTGTTACATCCTTAAGACAGGTTTTCAAATACCTGAAGTTTGTATCCTTTTGGAAACACCTCATCATAACAACACATACATTGTTGATTTGTACATTGTTTTAGCATCAACCCCTGAAACATGTTTACTATCAAAAGCATCTGAAGATGTTTCCCAATTATGGCACATAAGTTTGGGACACTCAAATTATAACAAAATAAACCAACTTGTAAAAGGTGACTTAATAATAGGTTTACCATAAAAAGAATTCTTCTGTACAGACCACTGCACTGCATGTCTAAAAGGCAAACAACACAGAGTGTCTCATAAGTCAAAACTGGTAAACTCTAACAACACATCACTCAAATTACTTCACATGGACCTGTTTGGCCCAACAAACATCCTAAGCATAGGAAAGAAGCAATGCTGTCTTGTTATAGTAGATGATTACTCAAGATTCACCTTGGTTTTCTTTCTTCTACACAAGTCAGAAACATCAGAAATCATCAAATCCTTTATTACTAAAATTGAGAATAAATTAGATCTTAAAGTTAAATCTTTAAGAAGTGATAATGGTACTGAATTTAAAAATGACTCCATTTCTTCTTCTTGTGTAGAGAAAGGAATTAGTCATCAATTCAGTAGTGGGCATGACGGATGATGTTATAGTAGTTGATTCTGTAACAATCACTGGAGTCTCTATCGGTGTAGCCTTACTCACTATGATTGGAGCCTCTATCACAAGCACTTCTTCATCGGTTGACACAATGGTCACTGGGGTCCGACGCTTTCTCAACACACCTCGTCCTCTACCTCTCCCACGTGGACTTTTAGACATTTTCCTAGTCATTCTCTTCTTTCTTTCCTGAATAGTCGGTGAATCTTCAGGAATAAAATCCGTATCACGTTCCTCGGCAGTGCGTTTAGCAGGTGTTTCTTGTACTCTAGGATGTTCTTGCAAAACATAGAGTACGTTCCCAATCTGATCACTATCTATTTCACTCCCAGAACTGAACCAGGAATCGATCTCAGCATCTATTGACATGCCAGCTAGTTAAGAACTACCAGGAGTATCTTTAGGTCCACAAGTCAAAGGACTAGCTAGCTCAGCTTGAGGAGCAACTTCTTCAGCTTGTTGAGCTCCTCCCTGATAACCCTTGATAAATATTCCAAGTTTGGCAAAATGAGTGCCATCCCATGCATTTCCTCTTGCTCATAAGAAGTGAATATATCTTTCTTCATTACCATAACAACATAGGTAGATGAATTAGATACAGCTAGCTCAGGATGAGCAGCATTCATTATCAGCTGAATGAATTAGGGATACATAATAAACTTCTTCCCCATTGTAGCTATCACATTCGTCTGCATCTCTGAGAGGAGAGCTTTGGATATGCTATATGGTAGATCATTAACTAGTGATATCAACAGGGATCCAAATACTACACTGAGCCTATCCATTCCTGCCATCAAGTTGCTCAAGCAATGGATCTCCACATGAAATAGGTACTTCCAAAATGGAAGTAAATATTTCTTCTCTAACGAAGGATACCGGTGATCATATCCCATTCTCTTCAAACAATATCTTGCCATGTCATCATCTATCTTAACTGGCATAGTCAGTTGATCTTTTAATAGTAAAACACTGTTGATCATGTCAGTAGTGATAACAATCCTCTTGCCCTTAACTATGGTAGATATACATGGTTCACCCTGTTCGTCTCTCTTATTAGCTGCAGTTAGCCAAAATTGATCAACCACATCTTAGTAGATAGTGGGATTAGCCATAATTGCAAGATGAATCCTAGAAGTCTTTAATCCAACCATCAATGATCTGAACAACACTTTATCCTCTGGAACATCTCCAAGATAAGCAACTGTATTATGGTTCTTGTTAAAAACCATTGGTCTCGCCATCTAGAAGATTACATAAACTTGGATAAGTACACAATGATAATTTTCAGAATTTTCAAACTTAGAAAATTTTTGAAAAATTTAAACTTCTCGCTTGAAATCTTAAGTACTCGCATGGATCTGAGATTTGACAAAAGTCAGCTTTTCGCACGACTAGTCAAAGTCTCCATGCGACAAGTTCTGTGCGACAAGTTATGTGCAAATTCAAAAGTTATCGCATCTGTTTATTTTTCAGAAACTATTTGCATGTGAAACGTTCTATGATTTCAGTTTATCAAATTAGGCCTTTTTAGAGTGTTTTAACCAACAAATCACATTCATTAGATGTTGATTAGTTTAGTTTTAAGGTTTCATATGGTTAATTTCATTCAATTTTATGTTTATTTGAGTTCATTAAGTCGCGAATCGTTCGAACTGTAGAGGCTAAACTTAGAGGCTCGGGAAATCAAATCAAGATGAAGATCAAGATCAAGTCAGGAAAGAACCTAGAGTTACCGCGCGAAAACTGCTTCTCACGTGACAACTACTAGTCGCGCGAAAACTGATGTTTTCGCATGAGAACTTCCTTTTGTTTATAAATAGAAGTTTTGCTTTGTAATAGTTAGAACTTTGATAGAGAGATTTTCATTTCCTGATTTGTACTTACTGTATTGTAATCGAATCAGAGATCAATCGATTGAGAAGTTTATTTACACGTGTGTTCTTCAATTCTATGTTCAATCTTATATCCGTGATGATTACATTCCGCATTCTCATCGCGAGATCGATCTTGGTTGTATTGTGTTGATCCTTACAATTGGTATTAGAGCCTTGTTGCTCTACATTGATTGGTTAAAGATTAAAGAAGTGTTTTGAAGAGTTCATGAGCATTGAAATTCACAGTTATTCAAAGTTTACTGCATATTTCTGCTGAGATTGATCATTTGAAGATGTTGAAGATGCTAAACTTGATGTTCGTTGATTTGATGACCTTTTGAGCTTAAAACGAGATTAATTAAATCAATTAGAGACAATTAGGATCTAAGTTGAACTTAAATCACTAATTGAACACTTAATTAATCAATGTTTAATCAATTAGGTGAAAAATTGAGGCTGAAACACTCAGAATCAAAGAAAACAGTTCAGGCGAAAACATTGGTTTTTCGTGCGAAAAGTTACATTTCGCGCGGGAAGTTGAAGAAATCACAAAAGTTGGTTCCAAGTTTGTTACAACAGAATCAATTCGCGTGATAACTTTCATATTTCGCAAAATTCAGTTGCAAAAGTTTTCGCGAGAAATGTTTGCATTGTTCGCGTGAGAACTTTGAAGATTTGCGCGATAACTTGATCATTCGCGCGAGAACTTTGAGTTTGAAGAGTTTGTGAAGAATTTGATTTTCCAAGTAAGAACAATGGCTAATATAAAGCACATCACTGCCACTATGAATCTGTACAAGGAGATTGGTACAAGCACAAAGCCACCTCCTTTGCTCAGTGAAGAAGATTACCCAGATTGGGCGTTTAGGTTTGAGAACCATGTCATGTATACTAAACCCCGGATGATGAGATCTGTCAAGCAAGGTTCATATATTCTGGTGTATACAAAAGATAAGGGTGATTTGCTCCTAAAACTTGAACATTTATAGGACGGGGAAGACATGAAAAAGAAGGAACTTAATGGCAAAGCCTATGCTGCCATCACCATGGCACTCACTACTGAGATTGCACAGAAGTTTAAAGACTTTACCAAGGCTAAGGATTTATGGGATGCAATAGAGGAACAAATCATGGGCAACAAAGATATGAGAGAGAGCAGAAAAGACATGTTGAACCAAGAGTTCAATATGTTTAATCATATACTGGGTGAGACTTTGGAGGCTCAGATGTCTAGGTTTGTGAAGTTAGTCACTAAAATGAAGAGTGCAGGAATTACTTTAGAAAATATAGCAGTAAACAAAAAGCTGTTAAATTCTCTATCATATAGCTGGAACAACAACTGCACTGCTATCAAAAGAACCAAGGATCTATTCACCCTGACACTTAGTGATCTCATCTCAACCATCAAATCCTATGATGTTGATGATAAGCAGAGGGTAGCAAACTACATCAACTCAATAGGAGCTGAAGCATCGGCATTGTATGCCAAGATGGCCAGTAATCCAAACTATTATGTCAGCTATTCTTAATTGTGTCAACAACAACCATCAGCTTCTTCTGCTCATCCAACTATCAAAAATAAACCTTGCCCTAATCTTTATCCTAATATCAAGCTACTTATCAAAATCCTTATGTCCAAGCTCAAATTCAATCCCAACCTCAAACCTACCCATAGATTCAAGCTTCTCAACCAACACAAAAAGCTTTTGTTGTTAACTCACAACCAACCAAACAAACCATCCAAATAGCTGAAGAACACCTGGCCTTATTCACTACCTTCATGAACAGTTATGAAGCATTTTCAACTGGAAGACTCAGTGTACCCAACATCTTGGTGGATGACTTACAACAAGTCAATCCTGATGATGTCGAAGAGAATGATATTAAATACCAGATGGCTATGGTGGTGTACAGAGCCAAGAATTTTGCTAGGAGAACTGGAAAATAGTTTGATAAGTCCAGTTTGAGATGCTACAACTATGGCAAACCTGGTTATTTTGCCAAAGAATGCACTGAACCCAGATCAAATCAGAGTGATCATGGAAAGAAGTTGGTGATAGTGGAGGTGGAAACAAAGAAAGATCAAGCCAGCACATCTAATAACAAAGCTTTCGTGTCTCAAAACAATAAGGATTATGATTGGTCAGACCAAATGGAAATTCTAGACATTAAGCTGTCTACTGCTCTGTTGGCTGAGATTGAACCAGTTGAACAACCCCATGAAGATAACTTGTTTACTGAGTTTGTGTCTAAAGCAGTGGAAAGGTATGTTTATTGAAGAAGAGAAGGTTGAAGAAGATAAAGTGGAAGAGGTGAAAACTAAAGCTGTGGTTGAAAGTGATGAAAATGTTGTTGAGTCTACTCCAGCCAAAGATGAAGAGGTCAAAAAGAAGACTATTGAGATCACTCCAATCCAAGTTGAAGAATAAGTTAAAGCTGTTGAGCTTGCTCCAGCATCTGTGTGTGCAAAAGAGCAAAGTGCTGTTGAGATCACTCTAACAACAAAAGCAGATGAACCAAGAGTTTTAAAGGCCTTCATGGTGAATGTGGTCCATGAAGAGACAAAGAAGAATGTTGAAACTGATGAGGTATATATTTCTCTTTGTTCAGATATGTCAAAAGAAAGGTTCAAAGATACAGAGTTCACAATGAACGTTTGATATTAGAAGTTGAAAAACTTTAATATCAAGCACGTAAATATAAATCAGATGAGAAATTTTTTAAAGAAAAGATAGATGCTTTAAACAAATCTATTTACCAATCAAAATTAAATCTTCATGATAAAGAATGCAATATGAAAGATTTGACAAAACGTAATGATGAATTATCTTTAGAAATTAACAAAATCAATAGTGAACTCTTACCTATGAAATTAGTTGTTGAAAAATTCGAACTTTCATCAAACATGGTTGAAGGTATAATCAAATCACAGATGACACAAAAGATTAATGGTGGTAAAAGTGGAGTGGGTTATGCTAACATTGCACCACCAATTAATCATGATTATACATCATTGCCTTCATTAATAACAAATCATGATGAAGAGACCTATGGATTAGGTTTTCAACCAACAACTGACTTCACCCCTCCGGTCAATATTTCATTGATTGTTGACCCTGTCACAAAAACTGAAGCTAATATTAATAATGACAATTTTCTTGCAGAAAGTGTGAAGATAGATGGTTTGGTTGAAGAATAGGAGAGCGATGATGAATTAGATTTTATAGAAAATAAAATTTGTAATGAAAAACTATCTTGTAATTCATCATCAAAGATAAATGAAAGTTTGGAAGTTTTAGTTGATTCAAATGTTTGTTCAAAATTATCAAATAAGGATAAGAAACAAGCATCAAAAATAAACTTTAAAAGCAAAGAAAGTAAACATGTTACAACATCTATATCTGACTTGAAAACTGATTTCAAGAATAGATTTGTTTCTATAGGCAACATTGATAATGAGGATCATATTTTTAAAGAAACAAATGCTAGTTTCTTTAAAAATAAATCTTCTATTATTCCTAACGCTATGAAACAAGATGTGTGTAGAACAGGTTTAAAGGACACTGGTCCTAATCCAGTCCAGAAGATACATAAGGCTAAAGCTATAAATCATGCTACATCAGCATATGTAATGAATCAAAAAGCTAGGACTAATACCTCAATTCCTCTGAAATCAACTCAAGCAATTCAAAATGAGAGGAAAGGAAGAGAGACTGTTAAAGAATCAAAAGGCCAAGGACATACTAAGGCCAGATTCTGTGATAACAATGGAAGTTATCCAAAACAGTTCGAGCAAAACATACGAGAGCCAAATTCATATAATAAAATTTGTTGTTATGTGTGTGGAAAGTCAAATCACATGGCTAGAAATTGTCGTCATCAATATCAGTTAACAAGCAAACAGAAATTTCATAATTCAATTGCTAATAATTGAAAATGTTTCTTTGTAAATGCAAATTTTAAAAGAAATTTAAATCAATCAAATGTTTTTGCTAAAAATAATACTGATTTAAACAAAGAAAAGATCAAAGTGAAATCAGTATAAGTTAATGATAACAATTCCACCACACCACCAATCAAACAAGTGCAAAGGTGGAAAATTAAAGGCAAAACACCTGAGCCTTTTGTTGTTGAAAAATGCGTTTTTGTTGATAAAAGAGATATGATATTAAAAAATGTATCATATTTAGATGAAAACAAAGAGCTCAAGTCTACCATGGCTTGGGTTCCTAAAAATGATTAAATTTGTCTTATTGTGTAGGAACAACCAGGGCAAGCTATCAACAGTGTTTGGCATGTAGATAGTGGTTGTTCAAGACTCATGACTAGTAATATATCCTTGTTAAACAATATACAACCATACAACAGAGGATATGTTATCTTTGTTGGGGACAAGGGAGGTAAGATTACAAAGAAAGGTACAGTGACTAATGGTGTATTAAGCTTTGAAGATGTCAATTTTGTAGAGGAACTAAAATATAATTTGCTTAGTGTCTCTCAAATTTGTGACAAAAAGTATTCAACACATTTCATTGATAAAGAATGTTTTATATTAAAACCAAGCTTCGTAATACATGAAGAATAGATTTTATAAAGAACTCCAAGAGACAAGGACATGTATTTACTAGACATGAATGGTACACATTCATTTGTAACTGCGTCATGTTTGTTATCTAAAGCCTCGGAAAGCGACACATTGTTATGGCATCATCGTCTTGGTCATGTGAATGTTAAAACAATAAACAAACTGGTTAGAGAAAATCATGTTATTGGCTTACCAGTGAAAGAATTTCAACTAATAGAGCATTGTCTATCATGCTCTAAAGGCAAAAAACATAAACTTCCTCATAAACAAGTTGATCATACACAAATTGACTCTATCCTTCAATTGCTACACATGGATTTATTCGGTCATGTAAGTGTTTTGTGTTTAGGACGCCGTGCATATTGTTTGGTTATTACTGATGATTTTTCTAGATTTTCATGGGTTTTCTTTTTAGCATCCAAAGATGAGACACCTCACCTGCTGATGAAATTTATGACACTTGTGGAAAATCAGACGGACAAGACAGTCAAATGCATACGAAGTGATAATGGCACCGAATTCTGCAATCGTATCTTAAAAGAATTCTGCAATTCAAAGGGGATAGCAAGACAATACAGTTCTACAGGAACTCCACAACAAAATGGAGTTGCTGAAAGACAAAACAGAACCTTAATTGAAGCAGCTAGAACTATGTTATCAACAGCCTAATTACCTTTACTCTTTTGGGCAAAAGCTGTTAACACTGCAAGTTATGTACAGAATCATGTCTTAATCAACAAACAACAAAATATATGATATCTTTTTCAAACATAAACCGAAATTCAAATATTTCAAAACTTTTGGATGTTGTTTTACTCTGTTAAACACATTTGATAATAAATCAAAATTTGATGAAAAAGCTGATGATAGTTATTTTATTGGTTATTTAGCTAACAAAGTAGCATATCGGGTTTATAATAAAAGAACTAAAAAAATAGTTGAGTCATTTGATATAGATTGGCACGAATCTAACCAAATAGATGCAGGTTCTGCTCCTTCATGGGTTTATGATTATGCTTCTTTATTTGAAACATTTAATTGAAAATCTGTTGTTTCTACAGCTGATCCACCTTTGACATCCTCAATTCAAGATATTTTTGCTGATGATGTTGGATCTACGTCTTCTCCAGCTAAAAGAATATCTTCAGATATACCTTCATCTTCTAATGCTGCAGCAGTTCCACATTCTGTTCCTGAACCAGATTTATCTTATTTGGATACAGTTATTGAACAAGAGCCACAAGTTTCTGATCAGAGTTCATCTTCTACTCTAAATGATCCAATTGATACTATTCAAGTACCATTTGAAGATTTTTCTATTATTAATGATAATCATGATTATACATCATTGCCTTCATTAATAACAAATCATGATGAAGAGACCTATGGATTAGGTTTTCAACCAACAACTGACTTCACCCCTCCGGTCAATATTTCATTGATTGTTGACCCTGTCACAAAAACTGAAGCTAATATTAATAATGACAATTTTCTTGCAGAAAGTGTGAAGATAGATGGTTTGGTTGAAGAATAGGAGAGCGATGATGAATTAGATTTTATAGAAAATAAAATTTGTAATGAAAAACTATCTTGTAATTCATCATCAAAGATAAATGAAAGTTTGGAAGTTTTAGTTGATTCAAATGTTTGTTCAAAATTATCAAATAAGGATAAGAAACAAGCATCAAAAATAAACTTTAAAAGCAAAGAAAGTAAACATGTTACAACATCTATATCTGACTTGAAAACTGATTTCAAGAAT
The DNA here is from genome assembly GCA_025506505.1 of Flaveria sonorensis. NCBI lineage: Eukaryota > Viridiplantae > Streptophyta > Magnoliopsida > Asterales > Asteraceae > Flaveria > Flaveria sonorensis. Next base: position 12,127,713 of record CM046425.1, on the reverse strand, counting down.
AGATTTGTTTCTATAGGCAACATTGATAATGAGGATCATATTTTTAAAGAAACAAATGCTAGTTTCTTTAAAAATAAATCTTCTATTATTCCTAACGCTATGAAACAAGATGTGTGTAGAACAGGTTTAAAGGACACTGGTCCTAATCCAGTCCAGAAGATACATAAGGCTAAAGCTATAAATCATGCTACATCAGCATATGTAATGAATCAAAAAGCTAGGACTAATACCTCAATTCCTCTGAAATCAACTCAAGCAATTCAAAATGAGAGGAAAGGAAGAGAGACTGTTAAAGAATCAAAAGGCCAAGGACATACTAAGGCCAGATTCTGTGATAACAATGGAAGTTATCCAAAACAGTTCGAGCAAAACATACGAGAGCCAAATTCATATAATAAAATTTGTTGTTATGTGTGTGGAAAGTCAAATCACATGGCTAGAAATTGTCGTCATCAATATCAGTTAACAAGCAAACAGAAATTTCATAATTCAATTGCTAATAATTGAAAATGTTTCTTTGTAAATGCAAATTTTAAAAGAAATTTAAATCAATCAAATGTTTTTGCTAAAAATAATACTGATTTAAACAAAGAAAAGATCAAAGTGAAATCAGTATAAGTTAATGATAACAATTCCACCACACCACCAATCAAACAAGTGCAAAGGTGGAAAATTAAAGGCAAAACACCTGAGCCTTTTGTTGTTGAAAAATGCGTTTTTGTTGATAAAAGAGATATGATATTAAAAAATGTATCATATTTAGATGAAAACAAAGAGCTCAAGTCTACCATGGCTTGGGTTCCTAAAAATGATTAAATTTGTCTTATTGTGTAGGAACAACCAGGGCAAGCTATCAACAGTGTTTGGCATGTAGATAGTGGTTGTTCAAGACTCATGACTAGTAATATATCCTTGTTAAACAATATACAACCATACAACAGAGGATATGTTATCTTTGTTGGGGACAAGGGAGGTAAGATTACAAAGAAAGGTACAGTGACTAATGGTGTATTAAGCTTTGAAGATGTCAATTTTGTAGAGGAACTAAAATATAATTTGCTTAGTGTCTCTCAAATTTGTGACAAAAAGTATTCAACACATTTCATTGATAAAGAATGTTTTATATTAAAACCAAGCTTCGTAATACATGAAGAATAGATTTTATAAAGAACTCCAAGAGACAAGGACATGTATTTACTAGACATGAATGGTACACATTCATTTGTAACTGCGTCATGTTTGTTATCTAAAGCCTCGGAAAGCGACACATTGTTATGGCATCATCGTCTTGGTCATGTGAATGTTAAAACAATAAACAAACTGGTTAGAGAAAATCATGTTATTGGCTTACCAGTGAAAGAATTTCAACTAATAGAGCATTGTCTATCATGCTCTAAAGGCAAAAAACATAAACTTCCTCATAAACAAGTTGATCATACACAAATTGACTCTATCCTTCAATTGCTACACATGGATTTATTCGGTCATGTAAGTGTTTTGTGTTTAGGACGCCGTGCATATTGTTTGGTTATTACTGATGATTTTTCTAGATTTTCATGGGTTTTCTTTTTAGCATCCAAAGATGAGACACCTCACCTGCTGATGAAATTTATGACACTTGTGGAAAATCAGACGGACAAGACAGTCAAATGCATACGAAGTGATAATGGCACCGAATTCTGCAATCGTATCTTAAAAGAATTCTGCAATTCAAAGGGGATAGCAAGACAATACAGTTCTACAGGAACTCCACAACAAAATGGAGTTGCTGAAAGACAAAACAGAACCTTAATTGAAGCAGCTAGAACTATGTTATCAACAGCCTAATTACCTTTACTCTTTTGGGCAAAAGCTGTTAACACTGCAAGTTATGTACAGAATCATGTCTTAATCAACAAACAACAAAATATATGATATCTTTTTCAAACATAAACCGAAATTCAAATATTTCAAAACTTTTGGATGTTGTTTTACTCTGTTAAACACATTTGATAATAAATCAAAATTTGATGAAAAAGCTGATGATAGTTATTTTATTGGTTATTTAGCTAACAAAGTAGCATATCGGGTTTATAATAAAAGAACTAAAAAAATAGTTGAGTCATTTGATATAGATTGGCACGAATCTAACCAAATAGATGCAGGTTCTGCTCCTTCATGGGTTTATGATTATGCTTCTTTATTTGAAACATTTAATTGAAAATCTGTTGTTTCTACAGCTGATCCACCTTTGACATCCTCAATTCAAGATATTTTTGCTGATGATGTTGGATCTACGTCTTCTCCAGCTAAAAGAATATCTTCAGATATACCTTCATCTTCTAATGCTGCAGCAGTTCCACATTCTGTTCCTGAACCAGATTTATCTTATTTGGATACAGTTATTGAACAAGAGCCACAAGTTTCTGATCAGAGTTCATCTTCTACTCTAAATGATCCAATTGATACTATTCAAGTACCATTTGAAGATTTTTCTATTATTAATGATAATCATGATTATACATCATTGCCTTCATTAATAACAAATCATGATGAAGAGACCTATGGATTAGGTTTTCAACCAACAACTGACTTCACCCCTCCGGTCAATATTTCATTGATTGTTGACCCTGTCACAAAAACTGAAGCTAATATTAATAATGACAATTTTCTTGCAGAAAGTGTGAAGATAGATGGTTTGGTTGAAGAATAGGAGAGCGATGATGAATTAGATTTTATAGAAAATAAAATTTGTAATGAAAAACTATCTTGTAATTCATCATCAAAGATAAATGAAAGTTTGGAAGTTTTAGTTGATTCAAATGTTTGTTCAAAATTATCAAATAAGGATAAGAAACAAGCATCAAAAATAAACTTTAAAAGCAAAGAAAGTAAACATGTTACAACATCTATATCTGACTTGAAAACTGATTTCAAGAATAGATTTGTTTCTATAGGCAACATTGATAATGAGGATCATATTTTTAAAGAAACAAATGCTAGTTTCTTTAAAAATAAATCTTCTATTATTCCTAACGCTATGAAACAAGATGTGTGTAGAACAGGTTTAAAGGACACTGGTCCTAATCCAGTCCAGAAGATACATAAGGCTAAAGCTATAAATCATGCTACATCAGCATATGTAATGAATCAAAAAGCTAGGACTAATACCTCAATTCCTCTGAAATCAACTCAAGCAATTCAAAATGAGAGGAAAGGAAGAGAGACTGTTAAAGAATCAAAAGGCCAAGGACATACTAAGGCCAGATTCTGTGATAACAATGGAAGTTATCCAAAACAGTTCGAGCAAAACATACGAGAGCCAAATTCATATAATAAAATTTGTTGTTATGTGTGTGGAAAGTCAAATCACATGGCTAGAAATTGTCGTCATCAATATCAGTTAACAAGCAAACAGAAATTTCATAATTCAATTGCTAATAATTGAAAATGTTTCTTTGTAAATGCAAATTTTAAAAGAAATTTAAATCAATCAAATGTTTTTGCTAAAAATAATACTGATTTAAACAAAGAAAAGATCAAAGTGAAATCAGTATAAGTTAATGATAACAATTCCACCACACCACCAATCAAACAAGTGCAAAGGTGGAAAATTAAAGGCAAAACACCTGAGCCTTTTGTTGTTGAAAAATGCGTTTTTGTTGATAAAAGAGATATGATATTAAAAAATGTATCATATTTAGATGAAAACAAAGAGCTCAAGTCTACCATGGCTTGGGTTCCTAAAAATGATTAAATTTGTCTTATTGTGTAGGAACAACCAGGGCAAGCTATCAACAGTGTTTGGCATGTAGATAGTGGTTGTTCAAGACTCATGACTAGTAATATATCCTTGTTAAACAATATACAACCATACAACAGAGGATATGTTATCTTTGTTGGGGACAAGGGAGGTAAGATTACAAAGAAAGGTACAGTGACTAATGGTGTATTAAGCTTTGAAGATGTCAATTTTGTAGAGGAACTAAAATATAATTTGCTTAGTGTCTCTCAAATTTGTGACAAAAAGTATTCAACACATTTCATTGATAAAGAATGTTTTATATTAAAACCAAGCTTCGTAATACATGAAGAATAGATTTTATAAAGAACTCCAAGAGACAAGGACATGTATTTACTAGACATGAATGGTACACATTCATTTGTAACTGCGTCATGTTTGTTATCTAAAGCCTCGGAAAGCGACACATTGTTATGGCATCATCGTCTTGGTCATGTGAATGTTAAAACAATAAACAAACTGGTTAGAGAAAATCATGTTATTGGCTTACCAGTGAAAGAATTTCAACTAATAGAGCATTGTCTATCATGCTCTAAAGGCAAAAAACATAAACTTCCTCATAAACAAGTTGATCATACACAAATTGACTCTATCCTTCAATTGCTACACATGGATTTATTCGGTCATGTAAGTGTTTTGTGTTTAGGACGCCGTGCATATTGTTTGGTTATTACTGATGATTTTTCTAGATTTTCATGGGTTTTCTTTTTAGCATCCAAAGATGAGACACCTCACCTGCTGATGAAATTTATGACACTTGTGGAAAATCAGACGGACAAGACAGTCAAATGCATACGAAGTGATAATGGCACCGAATTCTGCAATCGTATCTTAAAAGAATTCTGCAATTCAAAGGGGATAGCAAGACAATACAGTTCTACAGGAACTCCACAACAAAATGGAGTTGCTGAAAGACAAAACAGAACCTTAATTGAAGCAGCTAGAACTATGTTATCAACAGCCTAATTACCTTTACTCTTTTGGGCAAAAGCTGTTAACACTGCATGTTATGTACAGAATCATGTCTTAATCAACAAACAACAAAATATATGATATCTTTTTCAAACATAAACCGAAATTCAAATATTTCAAAACTTTTGGATGTTGTTTTACTCTGTTAAACACATTTGATAATAAATCAAAATTTGATGAAAAAGCTGATGATAGTTATTTTATTGGTTATTTAGCTAACAAAGTAGCATATCGGGTTTATAATAAAAGAACTAAAAAAATAGTTGAGTCATTTGATATAGATTGGCACGAATCTAACCAAATAGATGCAGGTTCTGCTCCTTCATGGGTTTATGATTATGCTTCTTTATTTGAAACATTTAATTGAAAATCTGTTGTTTCTACAGCTGATCCACCTTTGACATCCTCAATTCAAGATATTTTTGCTGATGATGTTGGATCTACGTCTTCTCCAGCTAAAAGAATATCTTCAGATATACCTTCATCTTCTAATGCTGCAGCAGTTCCACATTCTGTTCCTGAACCAGATTTATCTTATTTGGATACAGTTATTGAACAAGAGCCACAAGTTTCTGATCAGAGTTCATCTTCTACTCTAAATGATCCAATTGATACTATTCAAGTACCATTTGAAGATTTTTCTATTATTAATGATAATCAAGACAAAGAAATTGTTTATCAACCCGAAGGAGAGAACACTACTGAAGAGCCTGTTGGTCATATGTCTAACTTAGATGAAGTTATCTCTGAAGATGTTATTCCACAGCTGAGAGTTCATAGAAACCATCCAACGGAAGCATTTATCGGTCCATTATCCCAAGGCATCAGAACACGAAGTCAATCAGGAGCGATAAACACTTGTCTATATCATGTTTTCTATCTTAAATAGTTCCGAAGAATGTTGAAATGGCATTGAAAGAAAATAGTTAGGTAGAGGCCATGCAAGATGAGATGATGCAATTCAAGAAGATAAATGTTTGGCATCTGTGTGAATTACCAACGGGTAAGTTGCCAATCGACATGAAATGGATTTTCAAAAACAAGATGGATGAAAAGGATGTGATAGTCCACAACAAGGCCAGACTTGTTGTTCAAGGATTCTATCAAATTGAAGGACTTGATTATGAAGAAGTATATGCTCCAGTTGCAAGACTAGAAGCTATACAAATTTTCTGGCATATGCTTCATACAAGAACTTCAAAGTTTATCAAATGGATGTGAAAATTGTGTTTTTGTATGGCGAAATGAAGGAAGAAACCTATGTCTGTCAACCACCAGAATTTGAAGATCTTGATCATCCTGACTATGTTTACAAGTTAGACAAAGCACTTTATGGTTTACACCAAGCACCTCGAGCTTGGTATGCCACTCTCACTAAACATTTTCTTGCAAATGGTTATACAAGAGGTGCTATTGATCAAACTTTATTCATAAGGAAGACTGGTAATGATCTAATTCTAGTTTAACTTTATGTTGATGATATTATCTTTGGGTCTACCAATGATGACTTATGCAAGGAGTTTGAGGCGGTTATAAAGAAGAAATTTGAGATGAGTGCTCTTGGAGAAATGATGTTTTTCTTGGGTATTCAAGTTAAACAAGATGAGAAAGGAATACTAATACATCAAGAAAAGTATATTCACAGTATCCTGGATAAGTAAAAATTCCAAAACTCCAAGACAGCTCCTACTCCTATGTCTTCTCGTCCTACTTTGACTCCGAATCTCACAAGAGAAGATGTTGATCAACACATGTATTGATCAATGATTGGATCCCTGATGTATCTCACTGCAAGCAAACCGGACATCATGTTTCTTGTTTGTCAGTGTGCATGTTATCAAAGTAATCCAAAGGAATCTCACATGAAAGCTGCAAGAGGATTTTTAAGTATCTCAAGGGTCAACCCACACTTGGTCTTTGGTATCCTAAAAATTCTGATTTCAATTTATTTGCTTATACTGACAGTGATTATATAGGATGTAACTTGGACAGAAAGTCTACTACTGGCGGTTGTCAATTTATTGGCAATAGGTTGATTTCTTGGCAGTGCAAGAAGCAGCAGACAGTATCCACTTCGACTGCAGAGGCTGAATATGTGGCTGCATCAAGCTGTTGTTCACAAATTGTTTGGATTTAACAATAACTTCTTGATTATGGCCTTAATGTTTATGATACTAAAATCTATTGTGATAATACTACAGTTTTGAACATTGTGAAGAATCCAATTCAGCATTCTAAGACTAAACACATCGACATCCGAATGCATTTCATCCGTGACTGTTTTGAATGGAAACTTATTCATTTGAAGTCAATTTCCACAGATGACAACATTGCTGATTTGCTTACTAAGGCATTTGATCATTCCAGATTTGACTTTTTAGTTAAATTTTTAGGCATGATTAACTTTGGTTAACACTTATTCTAACACCCTTTTCAAAAAAAAAATTTTTGTTTTGTTAAAATTGTTATTTTCTATCTAGATAATCACAATTTTTGGGGGAGAAAATTTGAAAAATATAAAAAAATATATTTTGTTCTTAGGAGGAGTAAATAGTTTGATGATATAAAAAGATTTTGATTTACAAAATTGAAAAAAAATTAAATTTTCAAGAGTTTACAAGAAATAATAGTACATTTCTTGATTTTGAATCATTGCATTATAAGGCTTACAAAAAACTGACTTGGATTATGTTTGATATGTTGATAGGCTGGACATTCAAGTATGAAAAGCACTATGTTCTGTGATGCACTGAAAGTAACTTTCTATGACTGAAGTGGGTAACTCATCAAGGTTTTGTGGTAACTTTGATTCCATGCTAAAACATACTGAGAGTTATAGTCTGGTCATACTCAAGCCAGTTACTTTTTGATTCAGCTTCTTTCAGATATTGTATATATATGTAAAAAAAAATCAAAATACAAAAAATAAATATACAAATGAAAACAAAATACAAAAGAGAAAAACAAACAAAATGAGCAAAAAGAATCCAAAAGGCCATATAGGAATAAAAGATGCCAATGAGCACATTAATAAAGGATATGTCAAAGTCATACATACTATATGATAAATATTTTTCTTTTTGAGAATATGTTCAGACACAGGAGGCAAAATCAAAAGATGGGGCATGTAAGTCCGACTTGGCATGTAAGTCCTAAACGTCTTGCGAGGGCAAAAACATAAGTCCGACTGGCTATTAAATAATTCCTAAAACTTGTTAATATTCTTTGTTTAGAAATGTTTCTCAGGCTAGTTATGCTCATAATAGATATTATATTAGAAAATTTATTCTGAAAAGGCTGATTAGAAGTGAAAGGTTTAAGTCAAATTGGGGTGACTTGAAATCTCGAAAGTGTCTTGAAGTTGGATAAGGTTCTACAGGATCTTTGATTATGGGACACACTGAAGACATATAATTTAATCAAAACATGATGAAATCACAGCTTATGTGTCTAAGTAAACTTGAAGTTTATGTTTAAATTGGACACAATATATTGACAATCAATATAACCAGTTCTATTTATAATAAAGCTGGATGATGGTAATGATCAGTTTCTAAGAAATATGATCTTGTACTTGAAAATTATCAAAAATAGTTAAGTAAATAATTAGTTAATATTGTTTGTGTACATATGTTTTTCTACTTGTTTTATTTTATATCTTTTCAAAATTAAGGGTGTTCTAATGATTGTAAACACTTAGTTAAACATAATCATTTTTCATAACAAATCATAAGGATTAATAAAATATTTAAAATTCAAAAACTAAAAAAATTAAAAAGTTAAAATTTTCAAAGAAAATTAAACTTTTCGCACGAAAGGTTCATACCATGCGAAAAGTTTAAAACAAATGCAAATAAATTAACTGATGCGAAAAGTTTAAATTCATGTGAAAGGTTGAAAGTCATGCGAAATGTTCATTATGCGAGAACTCTGACTTCTTGCGCGAGAAGTCAGAGTACTATATAAGGCACAGTGTGTGAAAAGTCAAGTATTCGCACCACTGTACACTGAAATTTTTCATCCTCAAAATTCTAAGTGTTGAAACTCTATCAAACTAGAATACTTGGTTCATTGTGGTCACCTATTGATTCCTAATTACTTATTAAGGTATATTGTCATTAATGACTTCAATTTGAATGTGTTTGAAATCTGTCCGAAACTTAAAAGGCTTAAAACACTTAAAATTGAACAAATTAATTAAAATAAACCTTAATAATGACTTAATTGACACCGGTGAAACATGTTTTAATGTTTGAAACACCTTGAAATTGACAGATTGAAAATTTGAAGTACAACAGACTTCTCGCATGCGAAACGTACTGTGCATATAAACAGACGTGAAAACTTGACTTGTCGCGCGAGAAGTTGACCTCTGGTCAAATTCAAATTCAAGCAATAACTTTGACTTGACGCATGAGATTTGACTTGTCGCATTAAACTAAAATTTGGAGTTTTCGCGCGAGAAGTTCAAAATTCCAAAATTTTTTCAAAGTGTTGATTTTTCTTTTCTAATTCTGAAATTTTTCTGAACTTTTCCTTGTGTACTGATATTCATGCTTAATGTTTCAGATGGCAAGGCATATGGTTTTTAACATGAACCATAATGCGATAGCTTACCTTGGTGATGTTACTGAAGACAAAGCATTGTTCCGATCGCTTATCGAGGGACTCGAGACTTCACGTATTCACTATGCTATATCAGCGTGTCCTACTATATATTTTGATGTCATAGACGAGTTCTGGCACACGGCTGCCAATGAGATAGATGAAGATGGGGAACCCTGTATTACTGCCACAGTTAAGGGTAAGAGAGTAGTGATTACCGCTGAGGTAATCAACAGCGTGCTATTACTTGAAGATTTGCCTAATGCACCTATGAAGATTGATGATGACATTGTGAAGGATTGTTTAGTACGTATGGGCTACAGTCATCGTTACCCATCATTGGAGAAGAAGTACCTTCCACCCTTTTGGAAGAACTTGTTTCATGTGGTGATCCATTACCTGAGTAATCTCAAGATAGGCATGGATAGTTTGAGCGCTGTGTTCGGATCCCTGGTTATTTCACTTGTTGATGATCTTCCTTATAGCATATCCAGAGTGATTTTCTCAGAGATGCAGAAGAATGTGATTGCTGCAGTGGGGAAGAAGTTTATTATGTACCCCCAGTTTATACAAATGATTGTGAATGCTGCTCACCCTGAGCTAGCAGTGTCTGATTCACCAAAGTATATAGTTATGATGATAAAGAAAGACATATTCACCTATCTAATGGGTGCTACTAGATCTGAGGTCAATACGGAGATAGACTCATGGTTCACTAACAGTGGGATTGAGACCGACAGTGATTAGATCGGGAACGTACCATACGTATTACAGGAACATCCCAGAGTGCGTGAAACACCAGCCAAACGCACTGCTGAGGAGCATGATTCTAATTTTGTTCCTGAAGAGATTCCTGTGTCTAGGGGAAGGAGAAAGAGGATGGCGAGGAGAACGGGTGAAAGTCCTCATGGTAGGGTAGAGGACGTGGAGTGTTAAGAAAATGTTGGACCCCTATGACCACTGAGCCGATTATTGAGGAGGTAACTGTAACTGAGACTCCTATCACAGTAAGTGAGGCAACACCAACTGAAACACCATCTGAGTTGCCCACTTCTACTGGTGACATTATGAGGACCCCTCCTAGAGAACAAATGGTTGATGAGACTATTGGCTTGGAAGACTTCATAAGTACACCTCCTGAGTTTCCACAAGGTGCTAGTACGTCAACTAGTTCACCTACACATATTACATTGGAAGAACATATACGGAATCTTGAGGGAGAGATGTTAGAGAAGACCAAAGTTATAGATGATCTGCAGAGGTAGTTAATTGATAGAGATGAAAGGATTAAGAATCTCGAACATCAGCAAACATTTATTTTTAGCTATGATTAGATCCTCGAGAATAATTTGAGGGAGTTTAGTTCAAGGGGGTCATTTCAGTTTACTCAGCAAAGGACCACTGAATTTGGTGAGAGTAGTGGACAGGAAACTGCTGGTCCAGAACCTGTTGAAGAACCGATTATATCTACAGAGCTTCCTGTTGATCCTGTTGTTTAGGAAAGGAAAACAGAGACTGCTGAAGTTGGTCAAGAGTCGCCGTCTACTAATTTTCATATGACTACTGAGGACTAGCCTGTAGTTTTCACTGGAGAGGCATTTGTTGAGCCTGAACACATGATGCCTATCCCAAACCCAGCTGAAGATGAAGATGAAGGGTTATATTTCATAGATTATGATTCATCTGAGGATGGTGATGATGATGAGGATGATGGTGATGATGACGGAGGTGATGACAATGAGGGAGATGATGATGATAATGATGGTAATGATGATGATGATCAGGGTGGTGACATGGGTTCTGCAACTCTGGTAATGCTGGAACATCGGCACTGACAATGTCTCCGGACCAAGTCCCGATGATTCAGTTGATTACACACCACTAGACCCTGAGACAGAGGCTACTTATAAGAGAAAGTTTTATACATTCCAGCAAAGTATGATTGTTGAGGAGACGGAAGAAGAGTTGAGTGTGTTTGATGATTTGGAAGAAGGAGTGGAATACACTGACATATTTGGAAACAATATCAAAGACTTATTTTCTGATACTTTGGTTGAAGATGGTGAGATCGTAAGGGAGTCGAGCAACACACAGATGACTGGCGAGACAGTAGATGTTACAGGCCAAAGTGTTGTGCGTCAAGTCGGTAATCTAACAGTTAATGCTTCTCCTCCGCCAACGTATATTCACACGTTGAGGAACTCCAAACCTTTCACAAGGTACGGAAACTCGGAACCTATTATCAGTTAGGCGTACGATCAAGAGAAGAAGATGTATGTTGTGAAGAGAAAGGGCGGAGCTATAGAGTATTTCCAAGACGAACACGACTTTCATACACTCAGAGCATCAGATTTATATGCTACGGGTCGTGTTCCGTTCTTTAACCCAAGTAATTATAGTAAGGCGAATTGGATAAGAAATATGATTTATAACAGAGCAGAACCAATTTCAAGGACTTTAAGACAACCAAATCCAAAGTTATTGAAGATGAGACCAGGATGGACCCGAACATGAACAAGCCAATGAAGATAAGGGTTTATAGACATCCAATATATGCTAAGAAGATTCCTATTCATGCTCCAGTGCCAATTAATAGTTTGTCTAAGCTAATGGGGTGGAGTTGTGAAAAGGATACTGGTCATGCAGCGATTAAGTGTGAAGACAAGGAATACCGTATCATCGACCCTGTGGATCTGCTATAGTTTGGTAAAGAAGATTGATGAAGCTGCATGCATGTCCAATTACAACTGATGAATCTGTACACTTCATAGCAGCACAGTTCAGTTGGATGATTACGAAGGCCCTGGACAACAAGATGTATGCATATGGGTTAGTTATCAGGTTGCAGACGTGGACTTTTAAAAGCATTGATTTACCGAGCCTAGGGGGAGATTGTAAAGGTTGAACCTAGAGGATCGGGAAATTAAATCAAGATGAAGATCAAGATCAAGTCACTCGAGAACCTATAGTTACCGCGTGAAAACTGCTTCTCGCGCAACAACTACTAGTCGTGCGAGAACTGATGTTTTCGTGCGAGAACTTCCTTTTGTTTATAAATAGAAGTTTTGCTTTGTAATAGTTAGAACTTTGATAGAAAGATTTTCTTTTCGTGATTTGTACTTACTTTATTGTAATCGAATCAGGGATCAATCGATTAAGAAGTTTATTTACTCGTGTGTTCTTCAATTCTATGTTCAATCTTATATCCGTGATGATTACATTCCGCATTCTCATAGCAAGATCGATCTTGGTTGTATTGTGTTGATCCTTACACGAACACATACAAACATAATCAGAAGCAAGAAATCTACCTTATCAATCCCTAAATAATTAAAATGAGACAATAATGAGTGTGTATTTCAACGATAATCATGTTTAAACACTTAGAAATTTTTCAGAAAGTTTTCATGCGAATGGTCAAGTACTCTCTCAACTGTTTCATATGAAAGTTATCCTAGATTAGGTAATCATGACAGGTCCATGACTTACCTTTTGTCACCAACTAAGTATGGTAACTGTACTAACTGATAAAGGTGAACAGTGGATTAAAGTATGGTCAACTACATGGGCGTGGGAAAGTGCCATGTAGTGTATCAGAGTTGGCAGCGGATGTCAGACAATCCATACTTATGTCCACTGGTTCATAGTTGATTCTTTCGAAGGCAAAATGGCTTCAAAAGAATAAGTTCTTCTGAGGCCATTTATACTTGGGAAGAATCAACCACTTCCGAGTCTTCTGCAAGTCTTCATGACTTCATTCTTCAGAAGACTTTGTCTTGGATCTTCTAATTGTGAATGCTTCGGAAGGAGAACTACTTGGTCTTGGAAGACTTGATTCTACCTTTGGAAGTTCTTTATATACTTCGGAAGGAAAACTACATAGTCTCGGAAGACTTAGTTGTCCTTCGGAAGTTCTTCATACTTAAGCTTCGAAAGATCTTTAATTTTTCTTAAGAGCAACTTTGTTTTCAGAAGACTTCTTCAATTGTACTTCAAAATGCTCTAAGTGTTGTTTTGATTGCACTAGCCTCATATGATCCAACAAGGTGGTATGTTGTACTCATATCCAATCATGTACCCATGACCTTTTGTAATGATTGCAAGAGTCTACATGTGAATCGACTGTCTCTGTTGGAGATGACAGAGATTGGCACTACATGTCTTGAGATAACTTCCTTAATATAAATCCTGGTCAACCTTTCTATTTTATCAGTTTTCCTTAATTGGTAGGAAATATGCAGACTTCGTTAGCCGATCCATAATTACTCAAATCATATCACAACCGGTTAATGTCTTGGGTAGTTTTGTGATGAAATCCATGGAAATCTATTCCCATTTCCATTATGGAATCTTTGGTTCGTGTAGTAACCCTGATGGTTTTTGATATTCCTCCTTAACTTTAAACACATAAGGCACTTGCTAACATAGGTGGCTATGTCAGCTTTCATGTTAGGCCGCCATTATAACTCATTCAAGTCCTGATACATCTTATCAGAGCCTGGATAGATGTAGTATCTTGATTTGTCTGCCTCGTTCCTCACTAGATCCCTTAAATTTCCAAAATTTGGTACCCAAATTTGATTCTTGAATTAACGAGCTCCATTTGATTTGATGTCAAATTGCTTATCCATGCCAGTTCACTTAGTGCCTTGGACTATGCATCACGAGTTTGAGTAGTTAGACTCTAGTGGATCGTCACTCCTAACGCTCGCACTCGCAAGGTCATGGTTCGCTCTTTTTGCTTAGTGTGTCCGCTACAATATTTGCGTTTCCTAGATGATAACCAATCTCGCAGTCATAGTCGTTTAGTAACTCGACCCACCTGCTTTGTCTCATGTTAAGTTCTTTCGGATTGAAGATGTGTTGAAGGCTTTAGTGGTCAGTGAATATAGCACACTTGGTACCTTACAAATAGTGTCTCCAAATCTTAAGTGCAAAAACAGTAGCTCCCAGTTCTAGATCATGAGTTGCTTAATTTTTCTCATGCACTTCAATTGTCGAGAAGCGTAAGCAATAACTTTGCCATTTTGCAAGACGCAACCAAGTCCTTATCGTGACGCGTCACAGTATACCGTAAAACCATCACTTCCCTCTTGTAGGGACAAAATTGGTGCATAACATAGTTTTGGCTTTAACATTTTAAGTGTTGCTTCATGTTTATCACCCCAATCGAACTTCTTGGCTTTTTTGGTTAAAGTCGTCAACGATTGGGCTGTTTTAAAGAAATTTTCAATGAAACATTGGTAATAACCTGCCAGACCTAGGAATTGTCAAACCTCAGTCAGGGTCCTAGGTGCTTTCCAGTTCTTAATGGCCTTTATCTTGGATGGGTCAACATGTATTTCCTTTTCGTTGGCCACATGCTCGAGAAATTCACTTCCCGGATTCTAGAAGTCGTATTTTGAGAATTTGGCGTACAGTTTCTCATTCTTAAACAGTTCCAAGATTAATCTTAAATGTTGTTCGTGCTCATCATTGGTTCGTGAATATATCAAAATGTCATCTATGAAGACAATCACGAATTTATCCAGATAGGGTTTACTCATTCTATTCATGAGGTCATGAATACGGCTAGTGCATTGGTTAACGCAAATGGCATGACCATGAACTCATACTGACCATAACGAGTTCGGAATGCGGTCTTAGGGACATCCTTCTCTTAGATTCGTAATTGGTGATATCCTGAACATAAATCAATCTTCGAGTAATAGCTAGATCCGTGAAGTTGTTTAAATAAGTCGTTGATTCGTGGAAGTGGTTACGAGTAGTAGCAAGATCCTTAATGTAAATTTGATGTGTAAAGTGAATATTTTTATAACCTATTTAGTGTTTGGTAAACTCCAATTTTTTTTTGAAAAATTGGAGCTAGTTTACGTTCAAGGGAAAGGAAGAGATGTCAAGATGGGTAAGGCAGACATCATGCTTTAAGCCTTTGTGTAAATCTTTCACATAAATGGAAGTGTTCAAAAGCACAATTCAAAATAAGAAAATCACATGCCGATTTGATGAAGATAAAAAGTGAGAGGGGGTGTAGGGTGGACGGTCAACATGCATGGGGAGGGGGTGTTTTAAATTTTTGTGTAGTATTGTGTATTTTAGGTGGTTTTTGTTGTATTATGAAGGTTTTTACAGACTTTTATATTTTTACTTTTTACCTTTTAAAAAAATATATTCAAATATTATGAAAGCACGCATGCGCGCGCACACACATATACATATCATATATTTTAGCATTGATGATATGTTCTTAATGTGTTGTGTATAGAGTAGTCGTGTTAACGAGATTTACACCGGGTAAATTATCAATTTACGCGTTTAGGTTTATTTATAACTTTAAGCTTTTTCAATGTATTTAATTTTGAATCTAAAATACTTTAAAAGACTCTAAAGTATTTATTACTAAGTATATATATTAATTATCACCAACGTTCGTGTGTGCCGGTTGTACCGTGTGTAAAATGATAATTACGCCAAATCACAAATGAATGAAATGTTATGCCGAATCACTAATGCTTCTAAGCTACAAGGAAATAGACACATCTATGCATATATATATACATATATATATATATATATATATATGTGTGTGTGTGTGTGTGTATATATATATAATGATAAATTTGAAACAAAGTCCAATATTTTAGAAAATGCTTTTAAGGACACAAACTAACACAAAAAATAATACATTGTTACATTTTAAATGGATAAAGAAGGTAAATTTGTATTTTATCCAACCAAAATTCAAACAAGTACAATATATACAACAAGAAAAATAGGAATAAGAAAAAATCAACACCATATTTTTCATTATTCATTCTCTTAGTAGGAAATAAACCCTGAAACTTTCCAACTACACGTTTATTCTTAAAGAATAAAAATATTATGATTTTCTAGAACCAGTCCAAACGAGATACATAAATTGAAGAATATATACTTTCATGTGTTTGGGTTCCATCACATTGCATGCAGTTTATGGTTTGATGTTACTTTGAATAGAAAATTGTTTAACTTTATTGATTCTATTTTTACATGAAGTTGAATTTTGACACAGGATTAAGGTCAACATATGCCATTAGAATCTTTAAATATCACAAAACATGAAAAGTTTTGCACTTACTTTCCAAAACAAAATTAACTGCTTCAGGGATCCATTTTAAATTGGTTTTTATTGTTTGTCATATGAACAAGTAACAACATGACATTCATTGTTGGATATCTATTCTGCAAATGATTTTTATCTTATTGATTTTTAAATTGATAAAACATAGTTATTATGCTTATACTGATTTGGTGCACTATAATTATTAGAGTTCCTTCATTTATACAAAACATAAAATTACACAATTTATTGATATGTGGTCGATGATCATCATACATACATACAAACATACGTGCATGCATGCAGTTTATGCTCGTGTGTTAGCTCAAAGACTTCAGACAGTATGTTACCCTTCCACGTGGCATATCAGCATAAACTGTTACGGCTTATTGGACTAATTAGGTTCCTTAAGCAAAAAATATCTAGCAATATATATGTCTATGAATTATATGAACTTTGTGATCATAATTCCTCGACTGTTATATGCTTATGCACCATCTTAACATTATTCTTTTTGTATATTTTGATTTTTGGGATTCTGAAGTATAGACTAGTTTCATGTGATGCATTAAATGGTTAAAGATTGTGTCTATTCAAATTGTGAGTGACTGTTTGGGTATCCTGGCTATTCTTATTGTCCAATCTTGGACAACCACAATTATCAAGGAAAGGCTTATAAGAAACCAGATGGAATAGTAGGCCCATAGGCAACCAAGGGCATCATATAGGCTCTTGAGTGATGACTCAATGCCAAATCATATTAGAGTGGTTAGATCCTCGAGTTAGTTTTTTTATTTATCATAAATATCCTCAAAAAATGGCTAAACAATAGTGGTGGGAGTATGACTATTATTTACTAAAGAATTGTTGCCTAGATGTGGAGCTAGCAGCTAAGAGGTTGGAATGGTGGCTTGTGTTAAAGGTATGAGACTTCTACTTAATCATGAAAGTATTTACGCTTTCGAGCATACAATATCCCCAATAGTGTCATACTGACTTGAAGCCACAAAGTAGTTCATTGCTCCGCTCAACCTAGTTGCTAGAATCAAAGGTTGGAAGGAAAGTCAATCATGTTCAAGAATTGGTGTGTGGGTGCCACAAAATTGGTAAAATACTTCAGTGCAATATGCTTGCACCTTGGTCCCTCTAGGGATGTGGGTGAAAACGTCAATACACACTGGGATCAACATTTATGACAATACCCATTTGCCAAAAAAAATCAAATAGAATCCAATATTTATGAGGATGATGATGCATCATGTGGAATATGCACAAGTGCATGTATGGTTATATTGGTGGGAGAATGTAATTAACCAAATGTTCAAAGATTATGTCCACATAAATTATGTTTCAATGCTTAAGTTTTTTGGCTACTCTTATTATCCTTATCGAGAAAACCCAGAGTTATAATGAAAATTCTTATAATGACGCGCTTGAACTTCAAGCTGGTAGGTGGTTATGACGGCTCACATAATGATTTCAGGGTATAAGTTTTCGTGCGGCAACTTCAGGTTCTCGTGCGACCTGATCTTCATAATCTTGATTTGATTTACGGAGCCTCTAGGTTTAATCCCTATAATCTCCCCCTAGGCTCCGAGAATCAATGCCTTTAGAAGTCCACGTATGCAACCTTGTAACTGTCCCCATAAGCATACATCTTTTTTTCCACGACCTTCGTAATCAACCAACCTGTTGGTCCACTTGATCGATATAACAGTGCAATTGATTAATAAACACAAACAAATCCCACTGAAAAACACAAATATTAATGATATTTGTGTACAAAATAGATCAAACACTATAAAATAAGGATGAACAAGATGAACACCTCAAGAATATTCAATAAAACCCTTGTTTGATCTATATTGATTTGCATAAGATATTGTTTACATGAAAACCCTCAAATCTAGCTCATTCAAGCTCCTAAACCTAATTGTCACTAATCTATATATAGTGATAATATGCACTAATGACATATTAAGCCCCTAGAATTAGACAATTAGAGAAATTACATATAAAACATAAAAATGACTTAAACATAAATAGATATATTTTGTTGACACAAAATATATTTATTAAAAATAAACTCCTAGTCAAATATATCTTCAACGTCTCGTCTTGGTTCTTCGTCTCGAACGCGTCATTTAGTCTTTTCCGATGACTTTGACAGTGACGTTGACCTTTGTTGTCTTTGACTGTGTTGATAATATAGACTATCCTTTTTCAGACCCAACAATACTCCCCCTTAGTCTATCATTATCAACGTCTTGTATCGTGATCAGCACCGATAAGTCAACCATAAAATGATCTTCAATCTTCCCCTAGATTGATGATCTGGTATTGAAGATTTTTCATCTTTCAGGCTCCCCCTTTTTGTATGCTCCCCCACTTCGTGTGCATTCTTTGTGAATGATCAGGAACAACTTTTCCAACTCTCTATTCTTGAGTGCTTCAGAAGACGTAGGAGGAGGAATCCTAGCTTGGTATCTTCTGCAAACTTGAGGAACAGGTTCTCTGGTTAGGTACTTTGCTCAGCTGATGATCGGCCATCATTTGCAGCAAGAATCTGTATCACAATTACAAACACAATCTACACATTTCTCGTTAGATCATTTCAACAATACAAATAAACCCGTGTTTATCTAAATGTGTAATTTCTCGTGAAATGCATGTGAAAAAGATAACATTTTAATAGCATAATATGGAAGACTTGAAAAATGATTTGAAATGAATATTTTATTTTGTTTTATCATATTACACCAAGAACTAATTTGATCATGAGATCACATCCTCAAGATATACAAAAGCACAAAGATGTATTTGAACATTGACAAGTTAGTGAGATCACACTGATACAAAGTCTGGTCACAATTTTAAATTTTTTTGAAAGCCAAAAACAGTTCAAAAATGATTGTTGGTATATTTGTCCAATTTAAACCCATGCCTTATCCTTTTCAGCAAGTGATCTGCAACTGATTTTATCATGTTTTAGATTTAATTAGAGAAGCTCAGGTGATTTGGTTCCCATAGACATCCGGCAAAGAAATTATCCCATCATCAGGGCTTATTGACTAATATGATTAACTCTGCTTGATTTTCTTTTAAGTTTTTAACAATGATGTTAATTTAAGAATCACTGTGCCTTTATTTGGAGAACAGATGATGAGAGCTCTAGGTCTATACTTACGTATAACAGAGGAGATGATCATCTGAGCGTGCTGATGAGAGCTTCAGGTCTATACTCATGTATAACAGAGAAGATCATCGCTCCAGGTCAATGCTTCCACATAGCAGAGGAGATAAGCATGAAATATACATCTGAAGAGCTAACGAGAAGCTACATTCAGGACTTGGGGATAAGGAGATTTTGAAATTGTCAAAGCAGAGGTTTTAAACTCTCAACCCATTTTTTACAGGACTTGTAACTTTATGCAGGGCGAAATGTTAGGAGAATAATCCTTATCATCGAGTTCTAAAACTTTAATTAGGCTACAGAATCACTGTTTACTTTGTTTTCAGGCTGAGCCTACCAAGCATATCATATAATGAAAATGTCTTTTTCAGATTTTAGAATATTAAGTGATACAGGCATCTACATCAGTTACTATCATTTCTCACAAAGTACAAAATAAACATACCAAGAAGACATACTATCATTTCACAGTCATCCCAAATCAAGTTTTTAGTAGAAATTTTTTATTCTCCCCCGAAATTTCTTTTTAACTGCCATGAAACAAAAAAAAGAATTTCCCCCCCTATTTTTAAGTATATAATAAACGGAATTGAAAAAAGAATTTTACTAAAAAAAGTCTTCCAAATTATACTAGCAAAAACATGAGAAATGAAGTAACAAAAAAAATGCAGTGATTGTGAATGGTAGATAAGAATCCAAAATGTGGATAAGATAACCTTAACCTGTTTGTTCTGCCTCAAATTTGAATTAGGAACAATCCCAGTCCGTAATCCGGATTACTGATAGGCCTCCTGAATTGTTCCTGCACTCATAAACAGATTAGTTAGAGAGGGGGACCCAGGCTATCATGGTCCTGGGAGTTCCTATTTTGTCAGTGTATGTAACCTGTTTAAGCACACACTCTTTTGAAAAATCATTTATGTCTTTATCCTTTTCTTTTTGTTTTACTTTCCAAATTTGTTTCTGTTCAATTACTTTTGATTTGAAAGAATTGAATTTGTAAATCATTTCTATTTAAGACCCGAAGGAAGAGATTTTAATTTTGAAACATTGGTCTTTTTCATCTTTGAATCATGTGAAACCGGCTTCACATGAGAAGGTTTGGATAGATTGTTCTTTATCCAACCATTCAAAGATATGTGCTTTTTACCTTTTGAACCCAAGAAGCAACCTGTGTTATCTTTACCTCCAGAACCTTGCCTTTGAACCTGAGAAAACTTCTTTAGCACATGACCTTCTTTTCCACATCTAAAGCAAGCCTTGAAAGGCTTTTGGTTCTTTGTAGTCCCGTGGTTAATAAGAGAGGGTGGAGCCTGCTTTGAGGTTGTTGAAGCTTGTTAACAACCTTGAAGCTTCTTCTTTTGGATATCAGGAAATTGAATCTTTTGAGGCTTTGTCAATGTGGATTTCGATCTAGGCTGTGATTTGATTTATGATGTTCCGGGAGCTAAGATTTAAACATTCTTCTGAGTACACTTTTGTATGACTGGTTATCTGGTAGACTTGGAGGCAGATTTGCGGCGAACTTGATGGATAGCAGATGAAGATGGTGAGTGCTTCTGCTGAGCTTTGGAAGAAATGCTAATTTGCTTAGCAATTGGAGATGAGATCCGTATAGGTCTTGATTCAACTGTTGGAAGCTTTTGACACTTGATAACTTCAGGTGACTTGATGATCTCTGGTTCATCATCAGAACTTGTCCAGTCCTGTATACATAAGTCAGCTTCCAATGGATCTTGATTGATGACTCTTGTAGTGTCGGTTTGTGTTGTTGAGTTCTGATTGCTTGACGATTCCACAGTTGTTCCTTCTTTGACAAACTTGACAGGAACAAATGAAGGGATGTTACCTATCTTGAATTTGTTAAAGAAGTTACTGGATACAACTGATACTGGTTTTGAAGCATCAGAGGTGGAATTATCATTTTGCAGATCAGATCCTTGCTTGATGAGCCCCAAACCTGCAGGAAAATCATATTCATCTCGAACCTCTTTGTGATTAACGCTGCTTAAACCTACATGTAAACTATTAGTATCTGCAGCTTTAATTAAATCATTAGATGGATGAGGTTGAGGCATAGGAGAGTAACAGTAAGTGCTAGGAGGAGGATAAACATATGAAGTTTCACCACATCCCACACCCGTTTTGATTCTAGCTCCCCTTTGCTTAGAGAATAGTTCTTCCTGTTTCATCCCTGATATCATCCATTTATCAAGTTTAGTTTTAAGCTTGCTAGTCTCAGATTCTGCTAATGTGACTTGTTCGCTCAAAACATTAATCTCGACATTCTTTTCTAAAAGATTTCTTTTTAAAAGATCATTTTCTTTTAAAGCTTCTCTTAGTTTAATGAAATATTTGGACTCATTGATTTTAAGTTCTTTGTTTATTCGTTTTAATTCTTTTTCATTTTCTAACAATAATCTGTTAGCTTTATAAACCCCGAATAAACGAATTTTGCAGGGAGGAGAACACATGTCTTGAACAACCTCATAAGGAAGCCCCATAACAATCTTATCAGCAGCTAGGGCTTTTTCACATTGATAGACAGGAGTGTTCTTTTTGTATTCTTCTTCCTCAGCAGCTCTCTTCTTAGCTTTTGTAGCTTCAACTTCCTCTTGCTTTCCTTCATCCTGAACTTTACACTGACTTGCACAATCACCAACATCACCAACACTCTCACCCTGAGTGTCACAGCTGAATTCTTTGAAAGGATCAAAATCTTCAACAGAATCCTCATCACTGTTTATTACCTCAGCCATCAATGCATGGTTCACTTCTTCTTCATACTCTATATTTATCTTAGTACTTGAAGATACACCTCCATACATGCATTGATTATACTCTCCTCTTTTCATATCCAAATCAAATGACTTCAACTTGTTGATAACTTCCATGTGTTTGTAGTCAGCAAAATTTCTTTCGTGTTTTAACAACCTAACTTGTGGACTCCACTGTGGAGGAAGAGAGTCCAAAAGTTTTATGACTTGTTCATGGTTTCCCAGCTGGTCATCATACTTCTTAAGGCTATTTGCCACCATCAGAAATCAATCAACAACATCAGATATCTTTTCATCTTTCATGGCTGCAAATGAATCAAACTGACTTTGTGCCATTTTGGCGTTGTCTGATTCGAAATCGACAGAAAACGACATTTTCTTTTAAAATATTAAAATTTACTTTAACACCCAATACTAAAATTATTTTTCCAAAAATTGTTGAATGATATTCTCCCCCCAAAAATTATTTTTCCAAAAATTGTTGAATGATTTCTCTCCTAATTTCGCAGGTAATTTCAGCAGCAGTTTGGCCCAGTAGTTTTGCTGGATAGTTTCGCCCGAAACTAGTTGAACTTTCGTTAAGAGAACAATTTGGCAGCAATTTTGCTGGGTTTGGCACACAAACACAATGAACTTTCGTTCAACGCATGTACATTCGCTAGGACAAAGAAATCAGATCCAGAACAAAGAACTGTGTAATTTCACTGAATGATCCTAGTTTCGCCAGGCGAAACTGTGTAGTTTCGCTGAATGATGCTGTAGTTTCGCTGGACGATCTGTAAACTCGCCCGACGTATCTGGACAACCTTTTTGTTAGGATCAGTAATCTAAGTTTGATCAATTAGAGTTTGATCACAGCGGAATTAGAGCAAGAATTAAGCAAATATAGCAAGAACACAATAAATATTCAATGGAACAGTACACGGTTATATAGAAATAGGGTTTTCTGCATTGGGATAATAACATTCATGCACACATGCTTCGGTATGGCGGCTGCTAGGTTTTCCTAAGCTGCACCGATTACAATTAGGTCAGCATTCCTTATATAAAGGAATGTGACGTCTGCTGATGTCACTTGATAGTGACGTCTAACAGAATTATTACAAACTACTGAACGTAAGCAAACTACTGAGAATGTTCACAACAACTGAGAACATCTCTAGTATTCTAAGTACACGAAGAAACATAAAACTACTGAAACTACAAGTACAGAAAAGGAAATACAACTACTGAAAGGAAACCATCACAACTACTGAAGAGGTCTTCTTCAGCTGTTGTGACAATCATCTGAAACTTGGTCTTCAGTCTTTGTCTTCAGCTCTTTCACTTCAGACTTTGTCTTCAGCTCTTGTCTTCAGACTTTGTCTTCAGCTCTTTCACTTCAGACTTTGTCTTCAGCTCTTTCACTTCAGACTTTGTCTTCAGACCTTGTTATCAGCTGATGTCTTCAGCTGTTGCAGACTACTTCAGTTGTTGTAATGTCCGTGGGACTTAAAGGTTTTTCTGATCAGGCTCATTGGTTCTTTTGGTCCAACAAACTCCCCCTGAACCAATGCAGCCAAAACCTTTAAGCTTATTGAGGTCCCACTTATTCTTGGCAGAAATACTCTCTTGATCAGCTTAAGAGATATAGGATAAGCACAGGCCAGGGAACAGGTTTCAGTAGATGTGAATGTCAAAGGATGGAAGGGAACTCTGTCTTGGGGAACTGGACACAGAGCCGTTATCCCAACCATGAAACCTACTTCCCATTGATGAGTCTATAAGACTCTCTGACGTAGGCCTCAAGGAGAACAACTTGTTCCTCCTTAGTGAGTTCTTCTGCTTCTCCTTCGAAGAAGAACTCTGGGCCATAGTACTCTGATAAGTACTTTAACGTCTTTCCATTTTTCAACTCAACAGTTGTTATCTCTCTGTAAGCAAATTCATCTGGGTGAGTCCCTTCTAATAACAACTGGAGTTCATTTTTCTTGATCTCTTCAAGCCTCTTGTATAACAACCCCTTCTTGACCATTTTGTTCTCCATTAGAGTTTGAGGGGTCATCTTTGACTTGTAGGCTCTCTTGAAGTCTTCAAGTATTTCCCAGGGTGAGACTACAATGGCCAACATAATAGCAGCATCTATGGTCTTTCTCACTTGGCCATTGTATCTACTTGGTATGGATTTCTTATGAATTCTAGAACTAACCCTGGGGTCTGGCCAAATCCTTACTCTCTCCTTTTGATATTGAAAGGTATACCTGAGAGCATACAGCCTTTGAGCGTGTTTCTTCATGGCTTGTATAGATGATGACTGAGGAAACTCTTTGTCAATCATCTTCAAAAGTTGCTCATCGTGCTGTTTCTGCTGTTCTTCTTCTTCAATCTTAACTTTCACCATTTGCCTCTGAAAGTCTGGTGTATCATTTGTTGACTTCTGGGCTCAGGTAATTTTAGAACAGCAGAGATTGGCAGACTATCTTCTTCATCATCTTCTTCTTCTTCTTCTACCATCCTCAACACCCTTCTCCTCCTTCTGGGTGCATCACTGGATGTGGTTTGAGGTGGTTTTTGGGGTAAGGGAGTTGGTTTTGAGGGTTGAGTTGATTTGGAGAGTTGTGGGGTTGGTTGTTTTTGAGAGGGAGTTTGGGAAGGCTGATCTAGCATTTTTATGGTGAGTTTGGCTTTGGAAAGCTTGGCCATATCAGTTCTCTTCCCAGCACCTGCTTCATCTAGTGCTTCGATAATTAACCCCTTGTTGAATGCTTCAGAAGTACAGATTCTGGTGGTTATTGCCAGAATACTGTCTCTGGTCCATGATTTAATCTCAATTAATGATCTTCCCAAGTATTTTGCAGTAAACCTGATCATTATTTCCAACCTCTCCCTTTCCATCACACTATAACTGGCCCATCTTTCTTGTATCTCTTCAATCTCCAGCTTTCTGATCTCAGTGTCTAATGTGGCTGTATCAAAGCCCTGTCTGAAGAGTTGATCTATTATTCTGTCCATTGATCTGCTGTGAGCTTCATCGGCTTCTTTAATCAGATCTTCCAATGATTTCTCTTCATCAGGCTTTTGAGTTTCAGCACTTTTCTTTCTTTTGTATGTGATCAGCTGTTTTTCCTTTTCTTTCTCTTGTTTCTCATTTTCCATACTCTTTCTTTTTCGTTCTTTCACTGCCTTAGACTCCCCCTTTTTGGGTGCATTGGGTTCAGGGTGTGAATGGCAGAAAGCTTCCTTTGCACAGCATCATCAACAAGTGTTTGTAGATTTGAGGAAATCCTCTCATCAATGGCTTTATGCACAATCTCATTGATGATGGGAGTGATGAGAGGTAAGGAATTTTGAAATGTAGCAACCATCTGCTCAGAGGGGTTCTGTCCCTGAGAGGTGGTGCCAAAACAGTGGCTGGTGGCTCAGTTGAGTGTAGTGGCTGAGTGTTTGGTAAACCTTCAGATGAAGGTGCCATCTGTGGGTTTATTGGGGCAGATGGACTTTGATCCTGAGACATTTTGGCAAGCAGTTCTTTGAGTCTGCTCACCTCAGCCTCAAGGATTGTGTTATGGGCTAAAACATCAAAGAAAAAGCCCAGGTCATCATCAGTCTTTGCTGAATCATCTGACCTCCTGATTGAATCAGGATGTACATGCCCTGAGTGTAGATCAGTTGTAGCATGTGCCCCTTGTTCTTGGTTCTGGGGACTTCCTGCCTCAGGACTGAGTCCTTCATCGGCAGTTGCCTCTGGTGAGGTCTTAGAGATGTTACCAACTTCATCCTGTTCATTTGCTGAATCAGTAGAAGTGGCAGCCTCACCAGATGTTCTAACCTCCTCCTCTACACGGGGAGATTGAACATTATAACCCCTGTGCTGTGGGTTATCAGCAGCATTTTGGTCCTCTTCCTCAGCTGTGAGGTTCTCCCCATTGTAATTGGTTTCTGGGGAGGAGGAGAGGAATGCAGCTGACTCAACACTTGTGCAACAATAAATGTTGGGCTTTGAGGGGCGGTTGCATTTGGAGATAGGTTTGAAGCAGATTGCACCCGGGGTGACTGGTGCTCTTCAATGGTAACCTTCTCAATTGAGATAGGTTCCAGCATTGTGGTATCCCCAATTATGGTTGCATCAGGATCCTGTTGAGAGGATGCCTGAGCGGCTAGGGCTGGTGGAGTCTTTGACACTACTGGGGGGTTAGAACCAGTAAGTGTTACCTGTATTGGTGTTACAGGGGCATCCTCAGGGGACTCATCTCCCTGAGTAGCCTTTTTGGGCTTTTTGGTTTTGGGTTTGGTGGGGACTTTGGATCTGGAAGTGGAGGCTGTGGGTTCCCGCTGCTTGGGTTTGAGCAGCCGGGCAGCCCCTTTCATTGTAGGGTCAGAGTTGTGCCTGGAGTATACTTCAGGCAATACAGCCGGAGCAGGGACTCCAAGGCCAACAAGGCCGTCTGATTTTAGCTGTGTTAAAATTATGGCCATGAGAAACCTGGGATATAATATCCATCTGTTTGCCACAGGTTTCAAGGCCAGATCCTTTAGTTCCATAAACACTATCTCAGAAAAATTTAAAGTTTGTCGTTCAAAGATAGAGTATAATACCTGTTGCCATCGGGAAGACATTTGATCCCATGAGGAGGTTTTTGGTGCAAGGCAGACATTCACCATGTGGAATATAAGACGTTCAGCATCATGGAAGTGCTTCTTCAGAATGGTGGTAGCACTTAAGTCTCCTTCATACCCGTTGTTGATGAAAGACATATCGGTTGTGCCTTTCGGGTATTCTGTGACACAGGTGGCATCATGTAGATCTAGGGTTTGTCGAATGATGTCCGGAGTGATGACCACCTGTTTCTGGTTGACCAACGACTGGAGAGTGATTTGGCTATCATTCTCACTAGTTTGCACAGAGACGTTGGTCCAGAACTGGCTTAGGGAATCGGGGTAGATGGTAGGATTCAGAAGAAACGCGGTTCGGTACTGGGAATCTACCATAAGATCGATGGCGTTATCAAATTTGTTCCAGAAGGCCGATTTCGAGAGGTAGGCAACACAGTTGTGTCTGGGTTTGAGTTTCATGGTCGCCATTGTTGAGAGAGTGAAGGACGGAAAACGGCTAATGAAACGTCTGAAAGTAGGTTTAGGTATTTATAGGGTAAGAAAAAAAACTGATATAAAACGACTGAAAGTGTTGGTGCTGTCATCAGTTGTTTGAAAACAACTGAAGACCTGGTTTTAACTTTCAGAAGTAACAACTGAAGACTTGGTATTAGTCATCAGTAGTTGTGAAACTACTGAAGACATGGTTTTGGCTTCAGTTGATTGAAGTGAAGCAGCAGTTGTAGAAACAACTGAAGAGAAAAATTTCTCATCAGCTGTTGTCGTCAATTCTTAGCTCATCAGCTGTTTCATTCTGACCTCAACACTTCATCAGACTTTGTCTGAGTTTCAGATGTTTCATAGGTCATCAGTACTTATCTGTTATTCTGACATCAGCAGTTGTAACTACAGTAGTAGTTGTAACCACATCAGTTCTTTTCAACAGATGAGTACTTCAGTACTTTTAAGTAATTTAGTCTTCAGTAGTTATGAAAACTACTGAGGATAAAAGAACTTCAGTACTTATTTGTGACAGTAGTATACGAATGCTCATCAGTACTTGTTGACTGAGATCATCAGTAGTTGTCACTTATTCTAGCTGCAGCATACCAAGCCTTAACACTAGGTTTTGGAAAGTTGAACTGTCCAAAGGCTTAGTAAATATGTCTGCAAGCTCATCAGCACTAGGAACAAACTTTGGATCAATCAGACCTTTTTCAAAACAATCCCTAATAAAATGGTGTCTGATCTCAATATGTTTGGTCCTAGAGTGCTGGACTGGATTCTTGACAATACAAAGAGCTGAAGCACTATCCATTAGTAATGGAGTCTTAGTCTCTGTAATGCCATAATCCAGTAATTGATTCTGAAGCCAGAGTACCTGAGATGTACAACTTGCAGCAGCAATGTACTCGGCTTCAGCAGTGGATGTAGCAACAGATGTTTGTTTCTTACTCTGCCAAGAAACCAAACAGTTGCCTAGGAATTGACATCCACCAGAAGTTGATTTTCTAGTTAATTTACACCCTGCATAGTCACTATCAGAAAAAGCAACTAATTTGCAAGAGTGCCCAGTGGAATACCAAAGACCTAGAGATTGAGTACCTTGCAGATATCTAAAGATCCTCTTGACTGCAATCAAATGAGACTCTTTAGGAGCAGCCTGAAATCTAGCACAAACACAAGTTGCAAACATAATATCTGGTCTAGAAGCTGTTAAGTACATCAAGGACCCAATCATACATCTGTAAAGTGTTTCATCAACAGCTTTACCTTTCTGATCTGCATCCAGTTGTGTGGTGCTGCACATGGGAGTAGAACAGGGCTTACAGTGTTGTAAATCAAACTTTGCCAAAAGACTTTTTGTGTATTTTGACTGATGAATGAAAGTTCCATCAGCCTTTTGTTTGATTTGCAAACCTAGAAAGAACTGTAATTCTCCCATGGCACTCATTTCGAATTTTTGTTGCATCAACTTTGTAAATGCATCACACAACTGTGGATCAGAGGAAGCAAAAATAATATCATCAACATAAATTTGAACAAGGAGCTTATGCTGACCCACTTTCTTAATGAACAAAGTTTTATCTATGGAGCCTCTAGTGAAATTATTCTGAAGAAGAAAGTTTGACAGTGTTTCATACCAGGCTCTAGGAGCTTGTTTCAACCCATAAAGAGCCTTATCAAGTTTATACACCCAATCAGGATGTTTATTATCCTCAAAACCTGGTGGTTGACACACATAAACCTCTTCTTTTATTTTACCATATAAAAATGCACTTTTGACATCCATTTGAAAAACTTTAAGATTGTGAATGCAGCATAGGCTAAGAACAATCTAATTGCCTCCAGTCTGGCTACAGGGGCAAAGGTTTCATCATAATCAATACCTTCTTCTTGTGAAAACCCCTGGACAACCAGTCTGGCCTTGTTCTTGACAATTTGCCCATTTTCATCTGTTTTATTCCTAAACACCCATTTAGTGCCTATTGCACACTTACCTGGGGGTAGAGGAACCAGTTCCCACACTTGCTGCTTTTTGAACTGAAGAAGCTCAAGCTGCATGGCATCAACCCATCCATTGTCTCTTAATGCAATATGATAGTTCTTTGGCTCTTGCTGACTGATGAAAAGAGCATAGAAGCAGAAGTTGGACAATTGACTTCTAGTTGAGACACCAGCATTGATATCACCAATGATTTGAGACGTTGGGTGATTCTTCAGCTCTGGATACACTATGAGATCTGTGCAAGTGTTTGTAGCACGCTCAGCAGCAACAGATGTTGATCCAGATTCTTGAAACCAAGTGTTAGATGGCAGGTCAAATGAAGTAGAGGATTCAGAAATCTCATCAGCATTTGTTGTGGATGGTGCTACTGAAGCTACAGGAACATCAAGTTGAGTAGACTCAGGCAGTTGATCACTAAACTTGAATAGGTGAGTACTGGGATCATCATGAACATCAGTACCACCAGATGGATGACTAGCTGCAGAAGGTGATGAATTCACATGATCTGCAACAGCTGGAGGCTGATAAGGAACATATTGCAGTATGTCCAGATCAAACAACTCCACAGGGTTTTGTGGGATTTTGTCCTTAGGAGATTCATTGAACTTCACATGCAAGGTTTCTTCAACCATCTTTGTTCTACAGTTGAACACTCTGTAAGCCTTGCAAGTGGATGAGTACCCAACAAAATACCCTGCATCCACCTTAGAATCAAACTTTTGGAGTTGATCCTTTGTGTTGAGAATGTAACAAGGACACCCAAATGCTCTGAAGAATGAAATTAGAGGAGCCAAATGATGTAGAACTTCATAAGGAGTCTTCATCAACCTCTGATTCACTAGAGCTCTATTTTGCACATAGCATGCTGTGTTGACAGCTTCAGCCCAAAAGGTCAGTGGCAAACCAGAGTCAGCCAACATGGACCTTGCAGCTTCAATTAGGGTCCTGTTCTTTCTCTCCACTACTCCATTTTGTTCTGGAGTCCTTGGAATGCTATACTGCCTCTTGATTCCTTTTGAAAGGTAGAAATCATCAAGTGTATGGTTTCTAAATTCAGTTCCATTATCACTTCTTATACACTTGACTGATAGGGAATACTGCTTCTCAACATACAACACAAAGTTAATAATTGTCTGAGCAGCCTCATCCTTTGAATGCAAGAAGAAGGTCCATACAAATCTGGAGTAATCATCCACAATTACCAGACAGTATTTCTTCTTTGCCATGCTCATTACTCTCACAGGACCAAAGAGATCCATGTGCAGTAATTGCAAGCAGGCAGTGGACTTTGGTTCTTCTATAGGAGGGAATGAGACTTTGTGTTGTTTTCCTTTTAAACAAGCAGTGCAGGTTTCATCACAGAGGAACTCCTTTATTGGTAGACCTCTTACTAAACTATTGTGGATCAGCTGATTCATGTTTTTGAGATTAACATGACCCAGCCTTCTATGCCACAGTTTAGATTCCTGAGGAGAGGCCTTGGAGAACAGGCAAGGATGACCTTTTAACGCAATCTTCTTTGACAATCCAAGGCATATACTCTTCCTATCCTGTTGGCCTTCAGGAGAGTATGTTCATCCAATACCTTGTC
This sequence comes from Flaveria sonorensis, assembly GCA_025506505.1. Classification (NCBI taxonomy): domain Eukaryota; kingdom Viridiplantae; phylum Streptophyta; class Magnoliopsida; order Asterales; family Asteraceae; genus Flaveria; species Flaveria sonorensis. The sequence goes on along the minus strand of CM046425.1, from coordinate 12,096,614 downwards.
AATCAGCCTCAGAACTTTGGAAGACAGAATCCGGCAGTTCTGGCTTGTGAAAAGTGCAACATGCCCTTTATCACACATCTGACTGACACTCAGTAGATTATACTTGAGATTCTCCACATGGTTAACATCATCAAATCTGATTTCTCCATTTGACACAAATCCTTTCCCGATGATGTAACCCTTAGCATCATTTCCAAATGAGACAAATCCCTTCTTTCCTTGAGAGTAGTCATTAAGAAGAGAACTGCTCCCAGTCATATGCATAGATCCTCCACTGTCTACATACCAGATGCTTCTTTGGCATGCTGAAGAACCCTGCATTTATCATAAGAAACTAGTTAGCTTTAGAGACCCAAACCTTTTTGGTTTTGGGTCTGTTTTCATCAACAGATTTAACCATAACTTGTTTCTCATGATTAACAGCTGATGAAGGTGGAGATGGTGCTGAAATGGAATTCTTAGATTTGGGCTTGGATTTCCTTTTCAGTGGTTTGATCACAGGTGCATCTAGTTGGTTAACTCTCCCCAACAAATGCTGAACCATCATAACAAGTTGTGTCTGATTTGTTGCTAAAGCCTTCAGCTCATTTGACACATCAGTACTTGTTTTTGATGAGTTCCTGTGACCCACCATTTCCTCCTTGAAATTCACAGACTTCGTCTGATGTTTATCATGAGAACACTATCAGCTGTTTTCTGATAAACCCCATCCTTCTTTTTGGATTTTGGTGAGGCCTTGGGTTTATCAGTTTGAGATGACTGTGGTACAAACTTGGTTTCAAACTCATTTTTCATTTTATTTATCTCTTCTTTAATGAGCTTATCTCTGTTGAGTTTGGAACCCTTTTTGTACCAGCATTCATCAGATAGATGATTGAATTTACCACATATTTCACATGGCTTATTCTTCATCTTGGATTGATCAACTGCTGAAGTGGAAACTACTGAAGGTGTGATCTTCAGTACTTTCCTCCTTTCAGTACTTGTGTTAAGTACTGAAGGATCGGTAACAACTGAAGACTTGTTCTTCAGCTGTTCTCTATCCGTCCTGAAAGACTGTATGATAGATTCCTCAGCAGTTGTTACTCCTTTTATTTCGTCAGATTTGAAATGCTTTTCAGATGTTGTGACTTGCCCTTCAGTACTTGGAGTACTTTGAGGGACAACATCTGAATTTCTCAGCTTCATGTGTTTATCAGCATTTAAACCATCAGGCAATTGACTTGCTGAGATCTTAACACTGACTTCATCCTCTAATTTTGTATTATCATTTGAGGATGAATCACATGATGATGTGGTTTGGAAATTACTTTCACCTTCAGATTTTACTATTACTTTTGAAGTAAAATCAGTAGGTGGTGCAGTATGATTGTAACCTATTCCAAACTTCACATTTGAAGCTGTTTGCTTGCTGAGAAGCATTTCAAATCCCTTGCAGGATGTTACCCAGCGGTCACACTCAACTTGGGTAGCTGCAAGTGTCTCTTTGAGACTTCTGTGGTTCTCGAGTATGACCTCTACCTTAGCCTTTTCATCATTAAGTTGGCATTTAAGCTTGTAAATCTCATCATCTTTGTCATTAAGTGCAGACACATACTCATCTTTTCTTTTGGAAATAGTTTTCTCAAGCTCAAGATTTTGATTGATTAAAGCTACATTTGCCTCTCTAATAGAGACAAAGGCAGCTATGCATGATTCAGAACATAACTTGGCTTTAGCCTCAGAAGATACCTGGGTTACCTGTGAAGATGAAGCATCGGAGCAGGAACCCTCAGTAGACTCCAGGGCCATGAGAGCAAGATTCCCAAAAGGATGTTCACCACCATGTTGACCAGCACCAGCAGATAATTGCTCATTGAAACCAGAAAGATCATCTGGTAAGCTGCTCCAGTCAACAACTCCTGGTGTGAAGAAGCTGTGATGAGGTTGAGATTGTGATGGAGATGGTTGAGGCTCAGGTAGGGCTTGAGGTTGTTGTGCTATAGGGACATGAACAGGATTTGGCTGTGGCATGTAATAGCAGGGATAAGGATATGGCATTGGACCCTGAGGGACAAAGTATGCAGGAGATTGAGGTTGTGAGTGATGACCAGAACTAGCAGGATGTTGCCCTTTATTTTGTGAGCTATTGCTTGGAAAGGTCACAAAGGGTGCAGAGGAGTTAGATCCAGTTGATCTACACTCTCTTGCAAAGTGCCCAAGCCTGTGGCATTTGTGACACCTCAACTTACTCTTGTCAAAACCAACTTTGGTTTTGCCAGAGAGTCCTGGAAATTTCCTACCAGTTCTCTTGTAGAACTTTTGAGATCTGATATTGATCAGGGCCATTTGGCTCAAAATATCCATCTCTTCTAAATCATCATCAGCAATACCTTGCAAATCATCCATGATAAAGCATAAATTATCACTATTACACCCAGAATGACTGTCAACACCAACAAATGCATGATCAGAACTGTTTGAAGAGAAATCTATATGCTCATCATAATGACTTTCTGATCCAGCATATTCTGACTCATGACCGACCAAGGCAGTGTTACCTGGTACAAAGTCATCAGAGAGCTTTCCTGATGATGCCAGTTTCCTTTTCTGCTCTATCTCTCTTTCAAATGTAAGCAGTTTCCCATGGAGTTGGGTGAGAGATAGGCTATCCAGATTTGCACTGGAGCGTAGGACAATGGTGTATGTGTCCCATCTCTCAGGCAGTGATCTGAGGAATCTGTTGTTCATCTGGCTGTTAGTGTACTCATGCTTGACCATTTTCAGCTCAGAGATCAAGCAGGAGAAACGCTCAAACTGTTGAGTCAGTGTCTCACCCTTCCTATGAGAGAATGTCTCATATTGTTGGGCGAGGATTTCTCTGTTGTTTGCTAAGACCTCATCAGTTCCTCCGAATTGTTCCTTCAAAGCATTCCAGAGGTCATGAGCAGTTTCATGATGCATAAGCCCAGAATAGATTTCATTCGGCAGTGCCATGGCCAGAATTCCATGGGCTTTAGCATCAATCTCAAACAGTTTACGATCTTCATCTGAGTATTGCTCCTTCTTCTTCGGAACCATTTGATTGGTCTCCGGATTGTTCACCATAGGCTTGTGTGGACCGTGAACCACAGATGTCCAACAACCTGAACTGTTAACAGACAGGTGATGGAGCATTCTTCGTTGCCATATGTTATACTCACTCCTAACCAGCATCGGAGGCTTGGTTGAGGAGCCAGTATTGTGAGGATCATTAGATGGAGTAGTCATTCTCAGATTCAAACCAAATCAATCAAGTTTCAAAAGATTTAGCACAAAAACACAACAAACTCAATAAGAACCAAGAAGAAACTCAATTTAAATAACCAGAAGCAGCAGAAAATCAATCTTTATAACCAATTCTTGCACATATGCTAATTCGATCAAACTATAGATATCAAAATAGCAGTTTCAATGATCAATTGTTAAACCGATCAATGATTAACCTGCTCTGATACCATTTGTTAGGATCAGTGATCTAAGTTTGATCAATTAGAGTTGATCACAGCGGAATTAGAGCAAGAATTAAGCAAATATAGCAAGAACACAATAAATATTCAATGGAACAGTACACGGTTATATAGAAATAGGGTTTTCTGCATTGGGATAATAACATTCATGCACACATGCTTCGGTATGGCGGCTGCTAGGTTTTCCTAAGCTGCACCGATTACAATTAGGTCAGCATTCCTTATATAAAGGAATGTGACGTCTGCTGATGTCACTTGATAGTGACGTCTAACAGAATTATTACAAACTACTGAACGTAAGCAAACTACTGAGAATGTTCACAACAACTGAGAACATCTCTAGTATTCTAAGTACACGAAGAAACATAAAACTACTGAAACTACAAGTACAGAAAAGGAAATACAACTACTGAAAGGAAACCATCACAACTACTGAAGAGGTCTTCTTCAGCTGTTGTGACAATCATCTGAAACTTGGTCTTCAGTCTTTGTCTTCAGCTCTTTCACTTCAGACTTTGTCTTCAGCTCTTGTCTTCAGACTTTGTCTTCAGCTCTTTCACTTCAGACTTTGTCTTCAGCTCTTTCACTTCAGACTTTGTCTTCAGACTTTGTTATCAGCTGATGTCTTCAGCTGTTGCAGACTACTTCATTTGTTGTAATGTCCGTGGGACTTAAAGGTTTTTCTGATCAGGCTCATTGGTTCTTTTGGTCCAACACTTTTTCAGCACGAAATCAGCTCTAACTCATCCAAATCTCATTGGATTTGAGATCTGATGATTCCTATAGCTTCCCATACTAAAATCGAGCAATCCTCAATCAATTTCCATTTCCAAAACACTCAGATCAGATCGAAAATGAATGGAACAGTGACTTAGAACTTGAAAACCAAATAAAACTCAAATAATCAAGAGCACAATGGCTCTGATACCATATTGTTGGTCCACTTGATCGATATAACAGTGCAATTGACTAATAAACACAAACAAGTCCCACTGAAAAACACAAATATCAATGATATTTGTGTACAAAATAGATCAAACACTGTAAAATAAGGATGAACAAGATGAACACCTAAAGAACATTCAATAAAACCTTGTTTGATCTATATTGATTTGGATAAGATATTGTTTGCATGAAAACCCTAAAATCTAGCTCATTCAAGCTCCTAAACCTAATTGTCACTAATCTATATATAGTGATAATATGCACTAATGACATATTAAGCCCCTAGAATTAGACAATTAGAGAAATTACATATAAAACATAAAAATGACTTAAACATAAATAAATATATTTTGTTGACACAAAATATATTTATTAACAATAAACTCCTAGTCAAATATATCTTCAACATCTCGTCTTGGTTCTTCGTCTCGAACGCGTCATTTTGTCTTTTCCGATGACTTTGACAGTGACGTTGACCTTTGTTGACTTTGACTGTGTTGATAATATAGACTATCCTTTTTCAGACCCAACACAACCGAACTATGCTGCTATGAAATGAATAGATTCATCAGCTGTAATAGGACAAGCGTGCAACCTCATCAAATCTTCTCTTCCAAACTTGAGCAAATCCACAGGGTCGATGATATGGTATTCTTTATAAACACAGTGTATAAACGTATGTCCCATCTCCTTCTCACAGCTCCACCACATTAGCTAAGTCAAGCTATTAACCAGCACAGAAGCGTGTATAGGGAGCTTCCTCGCGTATATTGGATGCTTATAGACCCTTATCTTCATTGGCTTGTTCGTATTAGGATCTATACGCGTCTCATCTTCTATCACTTTGGATTTGGCAGTCTTCAAATCTTTGAAGTTTGTCTTACTCTACCTCCAAATCATATTTCATATCTAGTTTCCCTTTCCATAATTACTTGGGTTAATAAACGGTACACGACCCATAGCATATAAATCTGATGCTCTAAGTGTATGAAAATCGTGCTTGTCCTGATAATATTATATAGCTCCACCCCTTCTCTTTATCACATACATCTTCGTTTCTATATCATATGCCCAGCTAATAATAGGTTCTGAGTATTCGTACCTTGTGAAAGGTTTGGAATGTCTTAGTGTGTGAACATAAGCTGGCGGAGGAGGAGCAGCAACTGTAAGGTTTCCGACCTGACGTACAGCACTTTGACCTGTTATATCAGCTGTCTTGTCAGTCATTTTCTGAGTACTTGACTTTACAACAATCTCCCCTTCTTCAACCAAGATATCTGAGAATAAGTCCTTAAAACTATTCCCAGATACGTCTGTGTAGTCTATGGTTTTTTCTAAATCATCAAATGAACCAAAATCCACATCTGTCTCTTCAGCAATAATCTTTTGCTAGAAAGTATAGAATTCTCTCTCAAATGCTTCTTTAATAGCGGGATCAAATGGTGTATAGTCAACTGAGTAATTAGGACTTGGTGCTGAGACATTATAAGTACCCGACGAACCAGAAGAACCATCAACTGAACCCATATCTCCACCCTGATCATCATCATCATTCTTCTTATCATTTCTATCATCACCCTTATTATCATCACCATCATCTCCATCATCATCAAGATCATCTTCCTCATCACCACTGGAATCTATCATTCCCAAATCATCATCATCATTAGTAGGCTTAGTGATTGGTACATCATGTTTAGGCTCCACAAATGCCTCTCTAGTAAAAACTAAAGGTCAATCCTCAGTAGCCATAGTATGAACAGTGGAAGATGGCTCTTGGTTAATATTAGCAGTCACTGTTGTCATTTCTATAATAATAGGATCAACATCATGCTCTGTAGTATCTGCAAGATCTTGAGCAACTTCGGGATCAGCAGTTTGCTGTCCACGGATTCTCCAACTTTCGTGGTTCGTTGTTCAGTAAACGAAAATGGAACACAGGAAGTGAGATCTCTGATGTTCTGCTCTAAAATCTGAACATAGCTGAAAATAAACTATTGCTGATGTTCAAGATTCTTGATCCTCTTATCTCTCTCAAACATCTATCTCTGCAAATCATCAATAATCTGAGTCTTCTCTAACATCTCCTTCTATAAAGTATTTACTCTTTGCTCAAGAGTAACAGATGTAGCTGAACTAGTTGAAGCACTAGCACCTTGTCTTTACGCAGGAAGAGTACTAAGAAAATCTTCCATCCCAACTGACTCACCAAACCCTTGATCTCTAGGAGGAGCGCTCAACACATCATCAGTAGTGGGCATGGCAAATGATGTTATAGTAGTTGATTCTGTAACAATCATTGGAGTCTATATAGGTGTAGCCTCACTAAATGTGACTAGAGTCTCTGATATAGACATATATTCATCTGTCGACACAGTGGTCACTGGGGTCCGACGCTTACACAACACACCTCGTCCTCTACCCCTCCTACGTGGACTTTCAGCCGTTTTCCTATCCATTCTCTTATTTCTCTCCCGAGTAGTTGGTGAATCTTCAGGAACATAATCAGCATCATGTTCCTCAGTAGTGCGTTTGATAGGTGTTTCTTGCACTCTAGGACGTTCTTGCAAAACATAGGGTACGTTCCCAATTTGATCACTGTCTGTTTCACTCCCAGAACTGAACCAAGTATCGATCTCAGCATCTATCAACATGCCTGGTGGTTGAGAACTACTAGGAGTATCTTCAAGAACACTAGTAGAAGGACCTATTTGCTTAGTTTGAGGAGCAACTTCTTTAGGTTGTTGTGCCTCTCCCTGATAACCATCTACAAATCTCCCAAGTTTGGCAAAATGAGTGCCATCTCATGCATTCCCCCTTGCTCCCAATAAGTAAGTGAATATATCTTTCTTCATCACCATAATGACATAGGTAGATGAATCAGATGCGGCAAGCTCAGGATGAGCAGCATTCACTGTCAGCTAAATGAATCGGGGACACATAATGAACTTCTTCCCCATGGTAGCTATCACATTCTTTAGCATTTCTGAGAAGATAACTTTGGATATGCTATATGGTAGATCATCAACTAGGGATATCAGCAGGGATCCGAACACTGCACTGAGACTATCCATTTCCGCCTTTAAGTTGCTCAAACAATGGATCACCACATGAAGTAGATACTTCCATAATGGAGGTAAATATTTCTTCTCTATAGAAGGATACCGGTGATCATATCCTATTCTTTTCAAACAATCTCTTGTCACGTCATCATCTATCTTGACTGGCACAGTAGGCTGATCTTCTAATAGTAAAATAGTATTGATCAATTCAGTAGTGATAACAATCCTCTTGCCCTTAATTATGACAGATATACATGGTTCACCCTGTTCGTCTCTCTCATTGGTTGCAGTTAGCCAAAACTGATCGACCACATCTGAGTAGATAGTGGGATTAGCAGTAATAGCATGATGAATCCAGGATGTTTTTAGTCCATCAATCAACGATCTGAACAACACTTTATCCTCTAGAACATCTCCAAGATAAGCAACTACATTATGGTTCTTGTTAAAAATCATTGGTCTCGCCATCTGAAGGATTACATACACTTGGATAAGTTTCCACGTGACAAGCTTTGCCAAATTTTGATAACTTAGAAAACTTTTGAAAAATTTAAACTTTTCGCTTGAAAACTTAAGTACTCGCATGAATATGAGTTTTGATAAAAATCAACTTTTCACACGACTAGTCAAAGTTTCCACACGACAAGCTTTATGCGACAAGTTCTGTGCGAATTCAAAAGTTATCGCGTCTGTTTATTTTCAGAAACTTTTTGCATGCGAATAGTTCTGCAATTTTAGTTTTTCAAATTGGGCCTTTTCAGAGTGTTTCAACAGTCAATACATGTCCATTAGGTGTCGATTAAGTCATTATTGCGGTTTAAGATGTTTAATTTTGTTCAATTTTAAGTGTATGAGTTCTTTAACTTTTTGGCCATGAATCAAACATACTCAAATCTAATCTATTAACATCAATATACCTTATCAATCATTTTACAATCAATAGGCGACCACAATAGCAATATTATCAAGACAAATAGCATTTGAACACTTAGAATTTTTTGAGAGTAGTTTTCAGAAAGTTTTCGTGCAAATGGTCAACTACTCGATCAACTGTTGCATTTACACCCATCTGATTTCCTGCGCGATAAGTTAGAGTTTTTGCACACACAGACTTTTCGCATCTTAGTACTTTTCGCATGCGACTAGTTCAACTTGTTGCATCACATTTCGAACCATTTGAACTTCTCGCACGCGAGAAGTTCAATTTCCTTTGAACTTCTAAAATTTTTAACTTTTTCAAATTTATATGTCTTGTTTAAACCATTTGATTTGTTATGAGTAAAAGTATGTTTAACTAAGTGTTTACAATTACCCAGGAACCCTTAATTTTGTGAAATTTTGTAAATCAAAAACAAGTGTCACAAAAAAAACAAAAACAAACAACTTGATATTTTTTATATACTTATAACTTAAATGTTTTTGAAAAATTTTCAAGTATAAGATCATATTTCTTATAAAATCAATCATTAACATCATCTAGCTTTATTTAAATAAGACTAGTTATGTTGATTGTCAATATGTTGTGTCCATTTTTAAACATTGACTTCAATATTTACTTGGACACATGTTCTGTGATTTTTATCATGTTTAGATTGAGTTGTATAAAATTTGTGAATCTCACAATCAAAAATCCTGTAGAACTCTTATCCTACTTCAAGACACTTTTGAGAATTCAAGTCACCCTAATTTGACTAAAACCTTTTACCTCTGACTAGTATTTTTAGAATTATTTTTCCTTGTTATAATATCTATCAAGAGTATATCTAGCCTAAGAAACATTTCTGAACACAGAATATTAACAAGTTTTAGGACTTATTAAAAGCCAGTCGGACATATGTTTTGCCCTCGCAAGACGTTTAGGACTTACATGCCCCATCTTTTGATTTTGCCTCTTGTGTCAGAACATATCCTCAAAAAAGAAAATATTTATCATATAATATGTATGTTTATGACATATCTTTTATTATTGTGCATATTGGCATCTTTTATTCCTATATGACCTTTTGGCATCTTTTATTCCTAAATAGACTTTTGGTATCTTTTTGCTCTTTTGATAGTATTCATTTTCTTTTTTTGTCTTTGCTTTTTATGTCTTTTTCTTCTTTTGATATTTATATATACATATTTCATGTTTCTTCTGAAAGACATTAAATCATAGAGTAACTTGCTTGAGTATGACTAGACTGTAACTCTCGGTCTATTTTAGCTTGGAATCAATATGTCACAGAGCATAATGCTTTTCAGTCTTGAAAGTCAAGCCTATCAACATATCAAACATAATCCAAGTCAGTTTTTTTTATGCCTTAAAATGTAACAAATCAAAATCAAGAAATGTACTATCATTTCCTATATATCCTTGAAAATTTTGATTTTCTTAAAATGTAAAACAAAATATTTTTGCAAATTTTCTTTTACTCCCCCTAAGAACAAAAATCTTTTTCTAGACATTTTCAAATTTTCTCCCCCTAAAATTGAGATTATCTGCAAAGAAAATAAAAATTTTAACTAAAATGAATGAAAATATTTTTTAAAGGGTTTATGGAAAATCATTAACCAAAGTTAATCATTCCCAGATATTGGACTAAAAAGTCAAATCTTGAATGTTCAAAAGCCTTAGTAAACAAATCAGCAATGTTATCATCTAATGAGATAGATTCCAAACGGATAAGTTTTCGATCAAAACAGTCACGGATAAAGTGCATGCGAATGTTCGATGTGTTTTATCTTTGAGTGTTGAATCGGATTCTTCACTATGTTTAATACTACTGTGTTGTCACACAAAATTTTGGTGTCATAAAGATTAAGGCCATAATCAAGAAGTTGTTACTGAATCCAAACAATCTAAGAACAACAACTTGATACAGCCATATATTCAGCCTCTGCAGTGGATGTGGATACTATCTGCTGCTTTTTGCATTGCCAGGAAATCAATATATTTCCATGGAATTGACAGCCAGTGGTTGTTGATTTCCTGTCCAAGTTACATCCTGCATAATCACTATCGGTATAAGGATATAAATTGAAATCGGAATTTTTAGGATACCAAAGGGCGAGTGTTGGTTGACCCTTGAGATATTTGAAAATTTGCTTGACAGCTTTCATGTGTGAGTCCTTCGAATTACTTTGATAACATGCACACTGACAGACAGGGAACATGATGTCTAGCCTGCTCCTAATTAGATATGTCAGAGATCCAATCATTGATCAATACAAATGCTGATCAACGTCTTCACCCGTGAGATCTAGAGTTAAAGTTGGACGAGAAGTCATTGGAGTAGGAGAAATGGAGTCCTGAAATTTATATTTGTCTAGGATACTATGAACATATTTTTCTTGATGTATCAATATTTCCTTATCATCTTGTTTAACTTAGATACCCAAGAAAAACTACTTTCCCCAAGAGAACTCATCTCAAATTTCTTTTTCATCACATCTTCAAATTCCTTACACAAATCATCATTGGTAGATCCAAAGAAAATGTCATCGACATTTACTTAAACAAGAATAAGATCATCACCAGTCTTTCATAAGAATAAAGTATGATCAATAGCACCCCGTGTATAACCATTTGCAAGCAAATATTAAGTGAGGGTGGCATACCAAGCTCGAGGTGCTTGATGTAAGCCATATAGAATTGATCAAACTTTATTCATATGGAAGACTGGCGATGATCTTATTCTTGTTCAAGTTTATGTCGATGATATTATCTTTGGGTCTACCAATGATGATTTGTGTAAGGAATTTGAAGTAGTCATGAAGAAGAAATTTAAGATGAGTTCTCTTGGAGAAATGACATTTTTTTGGGCATTCAAGTTAAACAAGATGATAAGGGAATACTAATACATCAAGAAAAGTATATTCATAGTATCCAAGACAAATACAAATTTCAAGACTTCAAGACAGCTCCTATTCCTATGTCTTCTCGTCCTACTTTGACTCCAGATCTCACAGGAGAAGATGCTGATCAACACATGTATCGATCAATGATCGGATTTCTGATGTATCTCCTTGCAAGCAGACCAGACATCATGTTTTCGGTTTGTTAGTGTGCATGTTATTAAAGTAATCTAAAGGAATCTCATATGAAACCTGTCAAGAGGATTTTTAAGTATCTCAAGGGTCAACCAACACTCGGCCTTTGGTATTCTAAAAGTTTTTATTTCAATTTTTTTGCTTATACTAACAGTGATTATGCAAAATGTAACTTGGATAGGAAATCTACTACTGGCGGTTGTCAATTTCTTGACAATAGGTTGATTTCATGGCAATGCAAGAAACAACATACAGTTTCCACATCCACTATAGAGGCTGAATATATGGCTGCATCAAGTTGTTGTTCACAAATCGTTTGGATTAAACAACAACTCCTTGATTATGGCCTTAATATTTATGATACTTAAATCTTTTGTGATAATACTGTAGTTTTAAACATTGAGACGAAGCCGATTCAGCATTCAAAGACAAAACACACTGACATACGCATGCATTTCATTCATGACTGCTTTGAACTCAAACTTATCCATTTGGAATCCATTTCCACAGATGAAAACATTGCTGATTGGTTTACTAAGGCATTTGATCATTCAAGATTTGACTTTTTATTTAAATCTTTAGGCATGATTAACTTGGGTTATCGCTTATTCTTACGCCCTTTACAAAATATTTTTTCTTTATTTTTGGTTAAAATTGTTATTTTCTGTTTAGGTCATCATAATTTTAGGGGGAGAAAATTTGAAAATACTTAAAAAAAAATTTTGTTCTTAGGGAGAGTAAATACTTTGAAGAAAAGTACAAAAAGTTTTTGGTTTTTAAAAATTGAGAAAATTAATTCTTCAAGAGTTTACAGGAAATGATAGTATATTTCTTGATTTTGATTCGTTGCATCCTAAGGCTTACACGAAACTAACTTGGATTATGTTTGATATGTTGATAGGCTGGACATTCAAGAATGAAAAGCACTATATTCTGTGATGCACTGAAAGTAACTATCTATGACTAAAGTGGGTAACACATTAAGGTTTTGTGGTAACTTTGATTCCATGCTAAAATAGACTGAGAGTTATAGTCTGATCATACTCAAGCCAGTTATTTTCTGATCCAGTTTCTTTCAGACATTGTATATATATGTAAAAATCAAAATAAAAAAATAGATATACAAATGAAAAAAAATACAAAAGAGAAAAACAAACAAAAGGAGCAAAAAGAAGCCAAAAGGCCATATAGGAATAAAAGATGTCAATGAGCACATTAATAAAAAACATGTCATAGACATAGATACTATATGATAAATACTTTTCTTTTTGAGAATATGTTCTGACACAGGAGGAAAAATCAAAAGATGGGGCATGTAAGTCCGACTTGGCATGTAAGTCCTGAACATCTTGCGAGGGCAAAAACATAAGTTCGACTGGCTGTTAATAAGTCCGTAAACTTGTTAATATTTTGTGTTCAGAAATGTTTCTCAGGCTAGTTATGCTCATAATAGATATTATATTAGAAAATTCATTCTGAAAAGACTGATCAGAAGTGAAAGATTTAAGTCAAGTTGGGGTGACATGAAATCTCGAAAGTATCTTGAAGTTGGATAATAATCTACAGGATTTTTGATTGTGGGACACACTGAAGACATATAATATAATCAAAACGTGATAAATATCAAAGCTCATGTGTCTAAGTAAACTTGAAGTCTGAGTTTAAACTGGACACAATATATTGACAATCAACATAACCAGTTCCATTTATAATAAAGTTGGATGATGGTAATGATATTTATAAGAAATATGATCCTGTACTTGAAAATTTATCAAAAATAGTTAAGTAAATAATTAGTTAGTCAATATTATTTGTTTACATATGTTTTTCTACTTGTTTAAATTTTATATCTTTTACAAAATTAAGGGTGTTAGAATATTTGTAAACACTTAGTTAAACATAATCATTTTCATAACAAATCAACTGGCTTAAATGATAACTAAATTTTTGAAAAATTTGAAAAACAAAAAGTTGAAAATTTTAAAAGGAAAATTGAACTTGTCGCACGCGAAAAGTTCTTCTAATGTGAAAAGTTCAAAACAAATGCGAACAGTTCAACTGATGCGAAAAGTCTAAGTATGCGAGAACTCTGACTTCTCGCGCGAGAAGTCAGAGTACTTTAAATGCAATCGTTGTGCGAATAGTCATACTTATTGCATGAAAACTTTAGAAATTTCTCTCTCAAAATTCTAAGTATAGAAACCTGTTAAACTTTGATTATAGTGTCCATCTACCTCGCATTAGGTTTTATTAGTGATTTACAAGGTATATAGATGATTTTGTTCAGATTTGAATGTGTTTGTTACTTGACTGAAAGTTCATATGATGAATACATGATAAATTGGACAAATTAAACATGTTAAATCTTTAAAATTAGGCGACGCCTACTAATCAAGTTTTAATGGTTGAAATTCTGAAATCTCACAGACTTTTCGCATGTGAAAAGTAGGCTGAGGAACGTGATGCAGATGTTGTTCCAGAAGAGACAGTTGTTAGTCGAGGTAGGAGAAAGAGGATGGCTAGAAGGACAGGTGATAGTCCTCGTGGTAGGGGTAGAGGACGAGGCGTGTTAAGAAAACGTCAGACCCCGTGACCACTGAGCCAATTGAGGAATATATACTTGTTTCTGAGACTTCAGTCACAGTCAGTGAAGCTACACCAACTGAGACGTCATGTGATATGCCTACTACTACTGCTAACGTGTTGAGCACACCTCCAAGAGATCTGGTTAATGAGGAGACTATTTGTATGGAAGACTTCATCAACACTCCTCCTGAGCATAGACAGGGTGCTAGTACTTCAACTAGTTCACCTACACGTATCACCCTTGATGAACGTGTACGTAATTTGGAGAGAGAGATGTTAGAGAAGACACAAATTATTGATGAGTTGCAGAGACAACTGATTGATAAGGATGAAAGGATCAAGGGCCTTGAACATCAGCAAACGTTCATTTTCAGCTATCTTTAGATCCAAGAGCAGAATATGAGAGATCACACTTCTCGTGTGTCTTTTCAGTTTACACAATAGACCACAGAAGTTGGAGAAAGTACATCAACCTGCTAGTCTTGAACCTGCTGAAGATCCTATTACTACTACAGAGCATCCTGTTGATCCTGTTGTTCAAGAAGAGACAACAGATACTACTGATGTTGATCAAGAGTCACCTACTACTGATATACCTATAACTACTAAGGATCAACCTGTAGTTTACACTTGAGAGGCGTTTGTGGAGCTTGAGCATTTGATGCCCATTCCTAACCCAGTAGATGATGAAGATGATGGTTTAGTAGATTATGATTCAAGTGATGATGGTGATGAGGATGATGATGATGATGAGGATGATGATGATGATGATGCTGATGGTGATGATGGTGATAATGATGAGGATGATGATGATGGAAATGATGATGATGATGATCAGGGAGGAGATATGGATGCAGCTACAGGTACTGCTGGATCATCCGGTACTGAAAATATCTCCGAACCAAGTCATGATGATACAGTTGAGTACACACCATTAGACCCTGCTACAGAAGCTGCCTATGAAAGAGAATTTTATACATTCCAGCAAAAGATAATTGTTGAGGAGAAAGAAGAAGAGTTTGGGGATTTTGATAATTTACAAGAAGGAATAGAGTATACAAACATATTTGGAAACAGTCTTAAAGACTTGTTTTCAGATACATTGATTGAAGAGGGAGAAATCATAGGAGAGATGAGCATTCCACAAACGACTGATGAGACAGCCACGGTTACAGGTCAAAGTGTTGTGCGTTAGGCCGGGAACTTAATCGTTGCTGCTCCTCCTCCACCAGCTTATATTCATATGCTGAGGCATTCCAAACCTTTCACAAGGTACAGGAACTCAGAACCTATTATTAGCTGGGCTTACGATAAAGAGAAGAAGATGTATATAGTGAAGAGAAAGGGTGGAGCTATTGACTATTTCCAAGATGAACACGACTTTCATACTCTATGAGCATCAGATTTATATGCCCTGGGCCGTGTTCCATTTATTAACCCTAGAAACTATAGCAAAGCGAATTGGATCAGAAAAATGATTTGGAAGCAGAGCAAAACCAACTTCAAAGACTTCAAAACTACTAAATCTAATGTCATTGAAGATGAGTCCCGGATTGATCCAAACACTAATAAGCCTATGAAGATAAGGGTTTATAGACATCTAAGATATGCGAAAAAGATCCCTATTCACGCTCCCGAGCCAATTAACAGCTTGTCAAAGCTTAAGGGGGGAGTTGTGAAAAGGACACGGGTCATGTGTTGATAAAGTGTGAAGATAAGGAATACCGTGTCATTGACCCTGTGGATCTGCTCAAATTTGGAAAGGAAGATTTGATGAAGTTGCAGGCTTGTCAAATTGCAGCTGATGAATCTGTACATTTCATAGCAGCACAGTCGGTTGGATGATCACAAAGGCCTTGAACAATAAGATGTATGCTTATGGAGGCAGCTATTAGGTTGATGATGTGGACTTCTAAAAGCATTGATTTACCAAGCCTAGGGGGAGATTGTAGGGGTTGAACCTAGAGGTTCGGGAAATCAAATCAAGATAAGAAGGTCAAGCCATGTGAAAAGTCAACTTACCGCGCGGAAACTGCTTCTCGCGCGACAACATCAAGTCGCGTAAAAACTAGTGACTCGTGCATGAACTCTTAGTTTAGTATAAATAGGAGTTTTGTAATGTAATTATTAAGCTTTTTCTTATTTCTTGGTTTTGTACTTACTATAATTTGTATTCAAATCAGAGAGCAATACTACTCAAAGTTATTTACATCTTGTGTTCATGTTCATCGATTGATTCAATCTTAACCGTAATGTCAATATTCCACGTTTTTATTATGTGATCGATCTACATATTGTATTGATACTTACATAGAAGTTTATGTTGTTTCCCTTTTGAACATGACAGGCAATGTTCAGTGTGTTGAAATTCTTTCAATGGTAGGCCTACAACATGATTTCATCTAACCAACTTGTTAATATTTTTTATGGTTACATGACCAAGACGACGATACCATAACATTGAATCACTTTCTGAGGTTTTAGACAACAAACAAGACGCAGTTACAAATTAATGTGAACCATTCATGTAAAGTAAATATGTGTCTTTTTCTCTTGGTGTTCTCAACAAAATCCATTCATCAGGAATTACAAAACCAGGTTTAAAAATAAAACATTCTTTATCAGTGAAATGTGTTGAATATCTTTTCTCACTGTAACACCCAGAAAATTTTAGAAAAAGAAAAAAAAAGAAAGAAAGGTGAAATATTCCAAGTCAAGGGGTTAAAGTTGCGCAAGTGGCAAACTTGCCCATTATGGGATTTAAAAAAAGAAGCATGGTCGCCCACACCCCATTTCACCAACTGAATATGGCTGCAAGAGGAAGAATAGAAACTTCAACTGGTTTTTATGCGTGAGAAGTTGAATTCTCCTAGAGGTGAGGTTTTCTTGTGTTTTCTATTCGGTTTTCAGTTGGGTTGAGCTTCTAGACCGATCTTTACGTGTTTCTTTGTGTTTGGTTGTGTGTTTTTGTGTGTTTAGGTGTTAGAACTCCTGGTTGCTCTCGGGTTTGGAGGAGTTTTACTCAAAAGCAGTAGAGGTGAGTTCTAGATCCCCTCTTTTGAATGTTTTCTACTGATTTGAGGCTGATATGCATATTTAACTGATGTTTTTGAAGCAAATTATGATTTTTCCATGTATGGTACGGTTGATTATGATGACATAGTTGTGTTATGTGATTCTCTTGATGTACGTTTAATGTTTATGATGTTCTAAGTGTTAGATTGATAGATCTAAGCTATGTTCATGTTAGAATGATGATTGGGAACTGGTAATGGCATAAGTTGCATTGCAGGTTAGTTTGTTCATCCGCCGTTAACAGTTCAAGTCTTTTGTTCATCCACAGTTGCTAAGTCTTCATCCGCATTTGTTAAGTCCTCGTCCGCATTTGTTAAGTGTTCATCTGTATTTGATAGTTTAAGTCTTTTGTTCATCCGCAGTTGCTAAGTCTTAATCCGCATTTATTAAGTCTTCATCCGCATTTGTTAAGTGTTCATCCGCATTTGCTATAGTTTCATATGCTATTCATCCGCATCTGTTTATGCTCATCCGCATTTGTTCTACCAGCATTTCTTTGGACACTTAGATTTTTTTCTTAAAACTTTCATCCGCATTTGTTCATCCGCATTAGTATTGTTCATCCGCATTTCTTTGGGGACTTAGAATTTTTCTAAAATCTTGGGAAGTAGAATGTGGTGTTAAGTTCTGAAATATTTTGATGGTTTATGCATGTGGATGTTATGTATGTTTGAGGGCTGTGGTTGATGTTCTATATTACGTATTAGTATGTGACTTTACGTGGTGTGACAATACTCTTGTACGTAAAGTATTGTTGTAATGAAAACGGAAGATAAAGATAATGTGAAGTGAAACATAATGAATGAGTTAAAAGTCTTGCAAGCATTAAAAGGGGGTCACAACTCTTTATGGGTTGCCACCTCGATAGTGTGCCAAGTGCACACCTAACCGTTAGTCTTTGTGACTGAAGGAAACATGTGAAACGGGGTCCTTGCCACTTGCTCCCAAGACTTTAGTCGCTTTGTGCACCGAAGAGGGGGCATGGCAGGATCTGGATAGAAGTGAAAGAACAATTATGTACGATGATAAAGGATAAATAAATGATTATTATCAAGATATACGTATGACGTGTGATCACGAATGGAAGTAAAGGAAATGTTTTATTAAAAGTAAAGTATTTTATTATATAAACTAGAACTCACTCAGCAACGCTGACTTTTTATATGCATATCAGTTGGCAGGTAATTTGTTGATGCTGAGGAGGCACAGGCATGGATGCATAAGCTACTGGGGATAATCAGAATCTGGCATCCATATATTTTGGGAATGTTATTGTACTAATATAATTTTGGGATGTAAATGAAACAACATGATATTTTGTCATGACCTTTTTAATTATTAATGAAAAGTTCAAATTCCGCTGCAAATATGATGTGTTTTAAAATGTTGTATTCTATATATTTTATGCTTTGAATGACCGACTGTAAGCGTTCCGGGAACAGGGTCTTACAGTCACAAATTTGAGAGACACTTAGCAAATTATGTTTAAGTTCCTCTACAAAATTGACATCCTCAAAGTTTAACACACCATTAGACACTGTACCTTTCTTAGTAATCTTACCACCTTTATCTCCTACAAATATAACATATCCTCTATTGTATGGTTGTATGATGTTTAACAGAGATATATTACCAGTCATGTGCCTTGAACAACCACTGTCAACATGCCAAACACTATTTATAACTTGCCTTGGTTGTTCCTACACATATGAATGAATTTATTCATGTTTAGAAACCCAAGCCATGGTTGACCTGAGCACTTTGTTTTCATCCAAATATGATACAGACTTTAATATCATATCTCTTTTATCATTGAAAAATCCTTTTCAATAAAATTAGGCTCAGATTTTATTTCTTTTATTTTCCACTTTTGAATTAGCTTGATCAAATGCTTAACCATTTTCTTTAAAGTGGTCTGAATTAAAGTAGAATTTTTATCATCAACATGTAATGATTTCTCATTTGATTGCTCTTTATTCAAATATGTTTCCATTTGATCATTGCATTTATCAACAAAAGAATTTGACTGATTTGAATTCCTTTTGTATTTGGTATTTAAAAAGAATTGTTTTCTATTATTTGAAATTGGATTGTGAAATCTTTGTTTGCTTGACAATTGATTTTGATGATGACAATTTCTAGCCATATGATTTGGCTTGCCAAATACATAACAACACATTTTATGATTTGTATTTGATATTTGTGTTTTTTGCACAAACTGTTTATGATTACTTCCATAGTTAATATAGAATTTGGCCTTAGTATTTCTTTGGCGTTGCGATTCTTTAACAGTCTCTCTTTTCTTTCTTTCATTACGAATTATTCTAGATAATTCCGGAGGAATTGAGGTATTTTTCTAGCTTATCTGAAGCCGATGAGGCATGAACTGTAGCCTTGACCTATTGCATCGTAGGTACTGGAATAGGACCAGTGTCTTTGTTACCTGATCTACAAACATCTTGTTTCATAGAATTAGCAGTAATAGGAGACTTATTCTTAAAGAAACTAGCATTTGTTTCTTTAAAAATGTGATCTTCCTTATCAATGTTTTCTTTTGAAACAAATCTGTTCTTGAAATTGGTTTTCAAATCATATACTGATGTTGTGACTCGTTGTCTTTCATTGTCCATAAAATCTATTTTTGATTTCAGTTTCTTTTGTTTGTTAGACATTTTCGAACAATCATTTGTAGAAATAAGAACATCTAAAATTTCATTGATAACTAATGATGAATTACACAAAGATTTTTTGTTACAACTTTTATTTTCCTAAAAATCTATTTCATCATCACTTTCCATTCTTCAACCAACCCTTCCTGCTTCATACTTTCTGTAAAAAAAATTATCATGATTAATTTTAATTTCAGTTTCTATGACAGGGTCAACAGTCAGTCAACAGTCACTGGAGGTATTAGGTCTAATTTTGGTTGAAAATCTAATCCATAGGTCTCTTCTTCTGTAGTGATAATTGATAAAGGCAAACATGTATATTCATGATTAATAGGTGGTGCAATGTTAGAATAACCGATGCCACCTTTTCCACCATTAATTTTTTGAGTCATTTGAGACTTGATTATACCTTCAACCATGTTTGAGGATAGCTCAAATTTTTCAACAGTTAATTTTGCAGATAAGAGTTCACTGTTAAGTTTGTTTATTTCTAAAGATAGTTTATTATTACGTGTTGTCAAATGTTTTATATTACAATATTTATCATGAAGATTTAATTTTGATTGATAAATCGATTTTTTTAGCCCTTCCATCTTTTCTTTAAAAACTTTCTCATCAGTTTTATATTTACGAGCTTGATATTGAAGTTTTTCAACTTCTAAAATCAAGCGTTCGTCGTGAACTCTGTATCTTTGTACCTTTTCTATGCATGTACTTGAACAAAGATTAGAATGTACCTCATTGGTCTCTTCTCCCTTTTTCTTCTCTTCTGGTATGACATTTACCATGAAGGCTTTCAGTATCTTTTCTTCTGCCACTTCTGGTGTCGGAGCAATCTTAACAACATTGTCAATTTTATCACAAGCAGATGTAGGAGTTTCCTCAACAGCATGCACAGGCTTTTCAATCTTGGTTGAAGTGAGCTCAACATCCTTTTCTTTCACTTCTTCCTTTCCTTCAACATTCATCTTCAAATTAGCTAGAGTAATCTTAATAGCTTTTTCATTAAGCACCTTATCAACTTGCACCTTTTCAACTTTCTTGTCTTCAACCTTCTTCTCTTTATCTAACACTCCATTCATTAGTTCATCGGATACAAACTCAGCTAGTACATTTTTACCAACATCTTCTTTGACAGTTTGAATTTCTACTAGCAAAGCTGTACACAAGTGTATATCTAGAATCTCTATCTGATCAGACCAATCATACTCTGAATTAGTCTGAGAAACTAGGGCTTTATATTTTGATGAACTTGCTTTGTCTCCCTTTGATTCCACCTCCACAGTAACCATCTTCTTTCCATTATTTGCTTGATTAGACCTTCCTTCAGTGCATTCTCTTGCAAAGTGACCAGGCTTGTCATAGTTATAACATCTTAAACCTGACTTATCAAACCTAATCTTGCTTGAGTTGTTCAGACCAAACATCTTTCTACTAGTTCGTCTTGCATAACTTTTAGCATGGCATACCACCATAGTCATTTGATACTTGATATCATTCTTTTCAACATCATCAGGATTAACTTGTTGCAAGTCATCAACTAAGATGTTGGGTAGACTGAGTCTTCCAGTAGTGAATGCTTCATAACTGTTCATGAAAGTGGTAAATACAGCCAGATGCTCTTCAGCTACTTGAATGGTTTGCTTGGTAGGGTTGGAGTTTACAACAAATGCTTGTTGTGAAGGTTGAGTGGATTGACTTTGTGGGTAAATCTAGAGTTGTGGTTGAGATTGAGCTGGATTGTAAAGGTTCTGAGGAGAAGTTTGGAATTGAGGCAAGGATGGATCTTTGACATTTGGATGAATAGAAGTGGCTGATTGTTGTTGTTGGCACAACTAGGAGTAGTTGACATAATAATTTATATTACTAGCCATTTTAGCATATAATGTTGATGCTTTAGCTCCCATTGTGTTGATGTAGTTAGCAGCTCTCTACTTGTCATCCATTTCATAAGATTTTATGGTTGAGATTAGATCACTGAGGGACAAGATGAATAAATCCTTGGTTCTCTTGATAGTAGTGCAATTGTTGTTCCAGCTGTAAGGTAATGAGTTTACCAGCTTCTTGTGTTACATAGATGTTCTCCAGTGTAATTCCTGCACTTTTCATTTTTGTTATCAGATTTACAAACCTTGACATTTGAGCCTCCATGGTTTCACCAAGTATGTGATTAAACATATTAAACTCTTGGTTCAACATGTCCTTTCTACTTTCCCTCAAATCCTTATTTCCTATAATCTGCTCCTCTATTGCGTCCCATAACTCTTTTGCCTTCCTAAAATCCTTGAACTTCTAAGCAATTTCAGTAGTAAGTGCCATAGTGATGGCAGCATACGGTTTATCATCAAGCTCTATTTTCTTCATGTCTTCCTCATCCCAGAGGTGTTTAGGTTTTGGCACCAGGTCTCCTTTCTCATTGGTATACACCGGGATATACGGGCCTTGTTTGATTGACCGCATCATCCAGGGTTCAGTGTAAATAACATGATTCTCAAAGAAACAAACACAGTCGGGATAATCTTCTTCACTGAGAAGTCTAGGAGGTTTTGTATGCGTGCCAATCTCATTGTCAAGATTAAGAGTAACAGTGATCTGCTTTAGATTTGCCATTAAGAAACTTTGGATTCAAACTTTTCAAAATTCTTCAAACTTGAAGTTCTCGCGCGAATAGTTTTGAACAAAACTAATTCACACAAGCTTCTCGCACAAAATTTTCATGTGGACACTTTTGTAACTGACTTTTGCGAAATGTTCAACTTTTCACGTGAAAGGAATCTTCTGTAACAGATTTTCCAACAAACTTTTGCGAAACTCAAACTTTTCGCGCGAACAGAAACTTTTCGCGTGCAAACCTCAAGTTTTCGCCTAATCAAAATTTTTCAACTTAGATGATTCCAGCTTCAAACAATCACCAATTTGTTCAAAATTAATTGATTAATCTTCCAATTAGTGTTTTAGGTTTAGTTTTGATCCTAATTGCCTCTAATTGATTGAATTGAACTCAATTAATCATATGAACTACACCAATCTTCAATAAACTTCATAACAGCCTTCATCATCTTCAAAAGTGAATAAAAACAGTATAATTCAAGTAGAACTTCAACAAAAACAAATCGGAGCTCAAGATCACTTCAAAAACAATCTTCAATCTTTAAAAAGAATCGATCTAGAGCATACCAAGCTCTGATACCAATTGTAAGGATTAGCACAATACAAATAAGATCGATCTCGTGATGAGAATATGGAATGTTAACATCACAGAATAAGATTGAATAGTAAATGAAGAACACGAATGTAAATAAACTTCTCGATTCTATTGCTCACTGACTTTAAATGTTTACAAGTGAGTATGAAATTAGGAAAGTACAAAAGCGCTCTAAGTTACATTACAAAACATCTATTTATACTAAACTAGGAAGTTCTTGCATAGTTCTCGAGCGACTTCCAAGTTCTCACGCAAGATGCAAGTTCTCACGCGGCAACTTTAGGTTCTCGCGCGACTTGATCTTCATAATCTTGATTTGATTTTCCGAGCCTTTAGGTTCAATCCCTACAGTATGAAACTCCTACTAAATGCATTGCTAAGGAAAGGCATGCCGATTTTATTCCTTAGGATTCACCATCTACACAGAGGAGAAAGAAGAGAATGGTAAGGAAAAAGGCTGATTCTAATATGAGTCCATGTGGGAGGGGTAGAGGATGAAGTGTGTTGCGTGAGCATCAAACCCCAATGACCACTATGTCAAATATTCTAGTGATAGAGCCTCGAGTCACAGTTATTAAGGTCGTTCATCATGTGACACCCGTCACCAAAACAGGTACGTTATCTTTGGCATTGATTTGGATTTTGACTTTTGACTGTGATTTTGTCATATTTGGGCTTGGTCTTAATTATTGGTTCTTTACTTTGTGGGCCTAAATTTTAGCTTAATGTGCCTATGTCCTTGTGATGGGCCTAGAGTTTCTATCATTATGAAGTCCACTGGGCTTGTCATTGTATGAGGTCCTATGCATTGAGCCCAATCAAGGTTTTTCTAAAAGGTGAAACACGAAATTTACATCGAAACCCAACTAATCCTACATCCATGGGCTTTGCCTAAAGCCTAGTAAATATATATTAATTCAGTTTAAAAATATAAATTAAATAGTATATATAGCATATAATAGTCCGTTGGAATCGTATTAACGCTTAGAACTTTAAAACGTTAAAATTAGTCGACAAGCGAATCATGTCAAGACGGAATTGGACGAGACGAGCAACGGGCCCGGGAGGCCCACTCATGGCCTCCCTTGGCCGAATCCTATCTTAAAACAAGGGTTTCCCTTGTTTTCCTATCATTTGTTAAGACTTATTTTTTTAGTTTCTCTCAAGTTGCAAACCCTAGTCACCACCACCCAATTTCCTCTTTTTCTTCACATCTTCATCGAAAATCATCATCCTTCTACCATTCCACTGAATTTTGAAGTAATCAAGACATTCAAGGTCTCATACTAAGCAAGATTCGTGTATCTTCGAGCCTACGATAAGCAAAAATTGTTTCTTGATGATTTTAATCCTTGATCTACTCGGATTTTGATGATGTTCATCATCTAAATACAAAATCTTCATCTAATATTCTCATATTCTTTTTTTTGGGTGCTAGATCTTGAAGACCTAAGTGTTTTGATTGTCGGATTCGCAATTTGGTAAAAACCCTAATTCTTGGACTCGTATAGTATTCGAATCTATAACATTAGGTTGTAATCTTGAATGATCTGATCTTAATCGACATTTTGTACTTATAAAACATTTTGGAAGTAATCGAAACTGATTCTTGAAGGAATAGACGTGTTGAATGATCGAAACAACGGATTTACCAATTACCAATGCAAACCGGGAGACTAAGAATCTAACAAACTGTTTGGGACTAAAAATTAAAGTAAACTAAGTGTTTAATTAAAGTTTTGGACAACTAGAACCTGGAATGAAAGTTCTTATTATTTTCAGGTTGATAACGGGCACATATTGGAACTTGGGACGCAAATGAACAAAGCTAATGAACTGGACAGCTTGCTGTCAGAAAAATGAGTCATCTTGTACAGGTCTTAACTTGGTCAAAATACACCAAATTGGGGCAAAATCTTGGTCTAAATTTAAGCCCTATGAGTCTTCTAACTAACCCAAATGGACATGATTCTTTTCCTGGAGTTTAATTAAAAGTCTCCTCTTTCAAATGACACCTTTTACGCAATGATTCGTTATCTTTTTGATCTCCAAACAGCTTATACAAGACTGATGCGTAATCAGATATATAAGCTGAATTATCTTGGTACACTTAAAAGTAAGAGTTGGATCTAAATAATATAAATAGAGACAAGTTTTGCGTGTATAAGTGATTAAATGACTTTATAAAAGATTAAATTAATAAGAGTGGCAATGAAAAACTTTGATTAGCGATAAGGGCTGGATTAAAAGGATTACACCCATGTTGGTCATTTTATGCTATGGTAATCCTTTTGTGTATTGTACTTTTAGTGCTTGCTCTGCGAATTGTGAGATTTGGACTTTGGGAATTTGCTATTTCGAGGTGAGTTTCACAGCCCCTTTCAATTTATTTTATTCGGGGGAAAAGCATGCTCATGGTTTTGGACTATGCCGTGTTTTAAAAATCACTTTGGGACATTGTATGTGGTTTGGGGTCATGGTTTGAGTCTTGATAGTCATTCATGAGTGTGTACTTGTACTTGTTCCTGTTGTTGGACTTGTTGGCTTGGACATCATGGAGAGGTATTGTTAGTACTAACGGATTGACACCCCCACCCATGTTGTCGGTATACTAGTCGAGACCGACTTGGCCGGGGTTTGCCCTTGGGTGAATATAATCCGGATATGTTGGACTTGGACTTATATTGGACTTGAAATGATATTGGACTTGGAATTGTCTTGGACTTGGAATGGCCTTGGACTTGGATTGAATTTGGACTTGTGTTGATATCTTGACTGCTATATACTTCATTCACATACAATTTTCTGTACATGTTATACACGGCAAAACATTTATACTTTTAAACCTGTGAACTCACCAACGTATGTTGACTTTTTAGAGTATATCTTTTCAGGTAATGAGACTTAGGTGCTTGGCTATGGAGATTAGTCAAGACCGCTCCTTTGGGAGCAATAGACACTTCATGAGACGTTTGGACTTGTTTTGGGCTTGTTTGTTTTGTTGAAGTGTAATTGTTGTATTTGTACTTGAGATTGTTTGATACTTGTGATGACATGTTTCCGAATGGAACTTTGGATTATTTATGCATTTATGGTATGACGTTTTGGAATTGACTGTACTTGACACGTGTTCCTATGTGTCGGGCGACGTCATGACCCATTTACAGAGAATACCTTTAGTTATTCTCTTAAACCCCCAATGTGTTATGACGATCCCGTCCGTCGCATCCTCGTGTTTCCGCTTCTAGCGAGGGTGTGACAGATTGGTATCAGAGCCATTGGTTATAGAGAATTAGGTGGATTATTCGACCTAGACTATAACCTAAGTACCCACATGTAGTATGCATCATAGGATTATGTGTGTACTGTTATACATGTGAATGTTTTATATGTATTATCTGTCGTGCTATGTTGCCTGCCTTATGTGTTATTTGTGATCTTCTTATTTGGAGAACTTTGGTCGTCGTATTATCTGTGCGTGCCTTGAGAAAGCATTAGGTAAGAACGTCCTCTCATTATGCGCTTGATTATTATTTGGTCTGGAGTGATAAGTGCAGCTGTAAGGATTCTTTTAAAGGACTTTGGGCGTTAAGCCAACCTTTATTATGTCTGTCTGCTGGTGTTAGCTATGTTGTACGAGGTCTTATTTACAACTTGTGAGTTGGATATTGGGATATGGACATGCTAGCTTACTTGACAACAACAGACAAGGGCCATGGCGTATTCGGGTTAGATGGCAGCTTTATTGGATCTCGGTCTACACTAAATGGACTTGTTTGACCGTCCCTTATCTAAGTGAATGCTTTCTCAACCGATTCCTCTGTACAACCTCGATCAGTTAATCTTCGGTTAGTGACCATATCCTTGATTTTTCCAACAATAGATAACACTCTGTACTTAACAAGACATGTTAACTCTGGTAGGAGGAGCTAGTGGTGACCATGCAATGCAAATTACCATTACGGGTGCACACGTGATTGTAATTTGCAGTGCATGCGAAATCTGGAAAACCTCTTCATGAGATAACAGTCATAGTTAGTACGAATCTTCCATTTTATACATGGGACAGTGGAGTTCCTGTTATTATGATAATCTAAGGTGTGGAAACACCAATCCCTTTTATCCTTGAATCAATACAAATAGATCTAGAGCCTTCATGGGAATATAATGGACCTTTTAGCCCGGTATCTATGAGACGTTTCTCTCGCTTTTGTTTTTGTGATCGTCGAAGTTGACTACATGTTCAAAATGTACTTGGTCTTTGAAGAATTGAAGAAGGGAAGTGAGACTCCTTGTACCTATGCTGCTTTGTTCAAACTGAGCATAATACTTGTAGCATTGGTTGTCGAGAGATTCTAGCATTATACTTGATGGAGTAAATGGATGTCATGTAACTAGTTTAGAATCATCGGTGTGGTGGGAACACTATGGGGAACCCTATACATAAACATCTTTGCTATGCTAGGGATGTGTCTGAACTGGGCTATGTGATGATCCGAGAGGATTAGAGATGGACATGGTGAGACTAATAAATTGAAAGAAAGTGGCACTGGAGGTAGGATTGGTTGTACGTGCACGAAGTTCATGACATGAAAGCCAAAAGAGTTCGACAGGAAGTTGGAGCAATAGCTCTGACCCGTTGCATTGAGAAAACAGAAATGGATGTGAACATCAAGATCGGTGCTAAAAATCAAAATGCAAAGAGTGTTATTCGGCCACTAGTGGGCAAAGCACTAACATGGGGGAATATTCAAGTTCAAGTATGAAGTAGAAAAGTTATGATGGTCATGACTTTGTATGGGCTAAGCAGTAGTAACTGAGATGTACTACCTTATGGACAAGATGCAAAATATAGATCATTAGTTTTGGAATCAAGTAATGGTGGGATCTAGTCATGCGCTTATCCCTACCAATTCTATAAGTTGGCAAAGGTGGTGTCATATTTGTGGCACATAAATCAAAACGAATGGAAAAGTACGTTGGGGGGCTGGTTCTATAGTTCGTGAAATGGTGGTCGCTACTACACCCCCAACCATTTGGAGTGCAATACTAAAGACATGTATTCTAGTTGATTAGATAGTTCATATTAGACCCTTGAGAAAGCTAGTGAGACGTAGAGGGATGTTAAAGAATTGGGTGAGCTAGCTGATGTTAAAGTACACAAGAAGGACAAGTTCATGAAAGGATATGTGGTTGTCGTATTGGCAATGAAGGGCTATGTTGGCACTTGTCTGGAGAGTAATAAGTGCAATCCACACCACCCAACTATGATGTAATGACCTGTGTGGTTCAATTTCAAGCAATTGGAATGCTTAGCGAAAAGTTTTAAGGTATTTGTGAACCTAGTTGTGCCGATTAATACGGTCGAGTCGGAAGGAGCTTGACGTTGGCATTATGAGTGCGGAGCCAGGAGCATTATCAAGATGCATATGCGTGGTTAAATAGGGCTCTAGGACAAACAATCAATTAAAAAAAAACAACACAAATTTGGCCTGCAATTTGTGCAAACCCAGGGCAAGGCAAGATGACAACCCTGCTCATAGAAAGACATTTAGGATTGATTTCAATGATGTCCAAGAGGATCCTTGCGTAGTGACTTTGACTTTTGTAACTAAGTTGGACTTAACCCCAGTCATGAGGAATGTATGTTATTAATGGGCTAAAGATAGACTTGTAAACACTACAGAGGTAATAGGGGACTGTACTATGCTATTAGCAAATCATGCATTAGAATACATTTTGTATGATTTTGGCATGAAAGTTTCAACATAGTCATGGGGATGGATTGATCGTCAAGGAATAGTGCTGAGATCATCGGATGTGAGAAGTTTGCTGGCATACCATTGTCAAAGGGTGAGACACCTGACGTGTATGGCGAGAGATCAGAAGGGGACAACACGAAGATCTTGAGCATGAAGGTGGAGGAATAAGAGTTAAATGATATACCTATTGTGTGAAAATTCTAAGAAGTGTTCCTGAAGGATTTGGAATGATTGTCCACTTCATAATAGGAGGACCTTTGGATTGAATTGGTACATAAAGCGGTGTGTCTACCTAGGGCTTCTTATCGAGTAACACCATTGAAACTGTAAGACCTTTCTAATCAACTTTAGGAGTGGTTTGGTAAGAGTTTTATATGACCCACATGCACCATGAGGCACTAGTACTTCTTCAGAGAAGAAGGATGGATCGTACAGGACGTGCATGGACTACTAAAAGCTGAATAAACTAACAGACAAGAACCGTTATCATTTGTCCAGGGATAAATGACCCATTCAATCAGCTTCATGTATCGACGTACTTTTTGAATATTGATCTCCGTTCAAAAATCATCAACATAGAGTACATGTGGATGAGATATCGAAGAAAGCATTTAGAACTCGTTATAGACATTACGAGTTTCTAGTTATGAATTTTGGGATAACAAAGGCACTTTCGGTGTTCATGAATGTGATGAAATAGAGGTGCATGTCATGCCTGAATAAATTGGTCGTAGTGTTCATTGAGTACATTCTGATTTATTTGAGGATAAGGAGGATCATGAGAAACATATGGGGATAGTCTTGGAAATGTTGAAAAGGAGAAACTATACGCTAGGTACTCCAAGTGTGTCATCTATACTGACCATAGGATTTTTCAACATATTTTTCACCACAAAGAACTGAACATGAGACAGAGATGTTGGACTAAATTGTTCAGTGACTACGACTGTGTAATCTGGTATAACCCGAAAAAGGCAAATGTAGGTTCGGACGTGATGAGTTGTAAGGAAAGAGTCAAACCCATGTTCTTACCTTATTACCACTCAAGTCGAGTAAAATAAGAGAACTGAATATGGAGGATAAGGCTTTAAGAGGTCTAAACAAATGGTTTGTACAAATAGATGATACAGGATTGTACTTTATTAAGTGAATTTATATTTCGTTTATGGGGTATGTGCAGACATTAGTGTGGACAAAGCACACACGTTAAGTATGTTGTTCATCCTGATGCTAACAAGAGGTGGCATGATCGTAAGGGCTTGTATTGGTTCTTATAATGAAAGAAGACATAGCGGACTATGTGTGCAAGTGTTTGACTAGTTCAAATGTTAAAGTGAGGCATCGAAGGCAACCTAGCCTATTATAATAGTTTGAGATTCTGGGTCGGAAGTGGAAAAACATGATTGCGGACTTCACCATGAAGCTAATAATAATAATTAGTAGTGTGTATGATTTGATTTGAGTCATTGTGGAAAACATGACCAAATTTGGTCATCTCCTAACAAATCGTGAGCACTACTAGATGTAAATGTTGGCAAGGAAGATGTTAGTGAAATTGTGGATAGAAATGGAGTACCTATGTCGATTGTATCCGATTATGACAATCGTTTCTTGCTACAATTCTAGCAGAGCTTATAGAAGGTGCCAGGAATGCATCAGGACAGATGTACAACTTATCACACAGACTAACAGACTGAGTGTGTGAACTGTTAAGACGTCGTAGGATATGTTAAAGTTTTGTATTGTTGACTCTGGAAATAGTTAGGACACTCACCTATTATTATTTGAGTGTCCTTATGACAATAGCTACCATGGCTTATTATTTTAGCACCATTCGAGGCACTAAACAGAGGTAAATGTTGGTCACCAATGTAATGGGCTGAAGACAGGTAGAATTAGATGAACGGTCTGTAAATCATTCAAGAGACGAATTATTAGGGGTTTTGGATCACAGAAAGACAGAAGGCAGTTCATGATCGTTAGAAATTTGCGCTAACAATCAAAGGAACCTTTGCTTTAGGAACATGTTCTATGATGTTGGTCGATTTGATAATTAGATACGGTGGGTGACTGGTACACTATCAAGGTGTTAGTAGTGTGGTGGGTTAGCTGCGGTATACACTATCAATGATTAGGGGTTTTGGATTACACCCATGTTGGTCATTTTATGCTATGGTAATCCTTTTGTGTATTGTACTTTTAGTGCTTGCTCTGCGAATTGTGAGATTTGGACTTTGGGAATTTGTTATATCGAGGTGAGTTTCACGGCCCCTTTCAATTTATTTTATTCGGGGGAAAAGCATGCTCATGGTTTTGGACTATGCCGTGTTTTAAAAATCACTTTGGGACATTGTATGTGGTTTGGGGTCATGGTTTGAGTCTTGAAAGTCATTCATGAGTGTGTACTTGTACTTGTGCCTGTTGTTGGACTTGTTGGCTTGGACGTCATGGAGAGGTATTGTTAGTACTAAGGGGTTGACACCCCCACCCATGTTGTCGGTATACTAGTCGAGACCGACTTGGCCGGGGCTTGCCCTTGGGTGAATATAATCCGGATATGTTGGACTTGGACTTATATTGGACTTTGAATGATATTGGACTTGGAATTGTCTTGGACTTGGAATGGCCTTGGACTTGGATTGAATTTGGACTTGTGTTGATATCTTGACTACTATGTACTTCATTCACATACAATTTTCTGTACATGTTATACACGGCAAAACATTTATACTTTTAAACCTGTGAACTCACCAACGTATGTTGACTTTTTAGAGTATGTCTTTTCAGGTAATGAGACTTAGGTGCTTGGCTGTGGACATTAGTCAAGACCGCTCCTTTGGGAGCAATAGACACTTCATGAGACGTTTGGACTTGTTTTGGGCTTGTTTGTTTTGTTGAAGTGTAATTGTTGTATTTGTACTTGGGACAGTTTGATACTTGTGATGACATGTTTCCGAATGGAACTTTGGATTATTTATGCATTTATGGTATGACGTTTTGGAATTGACTGTACTTGACACGTGTTCCTATGTGTCGGGCGACGTCATGACCCATTTACCGAGAATACCTTTAGTTATTCTCTTAAACCCCCAATGTGTTATGACGATCCCGTCCGTCGCATCCTCGTGTTTCCGCTTCTAGCGAGGGTGTGACATATCAAGATATTCTAATGATTGTTACAGAGTCTACGACTGTAACATCATGTGTTATGCCTACTACTGATAATAAATTGACGACTCCACCAAGAGATCAAGGTCCTGATAATATGTTTGGTATGGACAACTTCATAAAAACTACTCCAAAACCAAGATATCATGCAAAGAGTTCTTCTAGTTCACCTACTAGGGTATCTCTTGAGCCAAGTATGAGTTCTTTAGAGAAGGAGACGTTAGAGAAGACACATGTGATTGATGACTTGTATAGACAGGTGATGGATAAAGATAAGAGGATCAAGAATCTTGAACATCAGCAACAGTTCATATTCAGCTATGTTCAAATTCTAGAGCAGAACATTAGACCCTCACTTTTTGAGTTCCATTTATGTTTGCTCAGCAACGTACTACAGAAGTTGGACAGTCAAGCGGATAGCAATCTGCTGGTCCTGAATCTACTAATGATCCTTCTGTTGCTACAGAGCAAGTTGTTGATCATGTTATTACTGAAAGGACAACAGAGACTATTGATATTTATCAACAACCATCTAACAATGTTTCCACTGATGCTACTGAGGATCGACCTATAGTTTTTACTAGAGAGGTGTTTGTGGAGCCTGAACATGATATTCCAATCCCTGAGCTAGTACATGATGATGATGATTTGGATATGGTTGATTTCAGTTGTGATGAGGATGATGATATTGATGATGAAGATGATGATGATCATGATAATGATAATGGTGATGATAATGAGGGTGGTGATAAAGGAGATAAAAAGGATGATTATGATGATCAGGGTGGTGACATGGGTTCGACTGCTGGTCGTTCTGGTTTATCGGGTTTTACCAATGTCTCCGGACCAAGACCCGATGATACAGATGACTAAACACCATTAGATCCTACTATTGAAGAAATGTACGAGAAGGAATTTTACACATTTCAGCAACAACTAAATATTAAAGAGTCTGATGAAGACTTTGGACCTTTTAATGGATTAGAAGAGGAAGTGGATTATACAGATGTATTTGGAAACAGTTTTGACACTTGGTCAAAAATTAGGTCAACATCTATACAAATCTAGCCTATTAATAATAAATTTATATTGAGTTTCACTGTTTGAAAAACTTTAAGTTGACGACCAGATAACAAACCCGAAGTATATCATGGAAGACAACTAGCATAATTCCCACATAACACACACACACACTCGATATACCCTTTCACCTTCTTCACTACCCCTTCCTCTCCCACTCCCTTCCCCACCTTCGGGACACCACACCACCTGCAGCCACCAACCCACCACCACACGCGGCCACTACCCGTCACCGCACCATCACCCGTAGTTGTCCCCTGCCACTGTATCACCAACCGCGACCACCAACCCATGACGCCACCACCTTTAGTAGCCCCACCCCCATCCCCCTTTTAGTCTTCGCAAGCGCCACCCCAACCCCACCACCGAAATCATACCATAGGGAACCCCATTCTTCCATTTGGGTCGAAAACAAGAGGAATTTCAAGTAAATTTGGGGTTGAGAGATTGAAGGTGTAACCAGGCTTTGGAAATCTTGTGCTAACTTTAGACATTATTGGATTAGTCTAAGAAATACTCAAGGTATACTCATTTTGAGGTAGATGATCTTCACTTCTTTATGCATGGATGATCAAGATGAAAATCTTGAAGAACCCTAGTTCACCCTCTTAGATGTTTATAAAAAGTTGATGATTTTGATGAAATGAGTTTTCGAAATGGTTTTACAATCTGATTTGTGTTTTTGAAATAGTTTTAGAATGGTGAAATCTTGATGCTTGTATGATTTGGAGTTGTATGAATGTGCATACATATATATATATATATATATATATATATATGTAGGTTTGGAGGATTGTTGATGATGATCTTGTAGATGGATGATTAAGTTTGGAAGGTTAGGTGGATGATATTGTTTGATTATAACCCATGTAAGATAATTAGGATTAAAGGGTGAAAAATGTTAGTACAAAATCCTGGCTAAAAACCATGTTAGGAAGAGTTCACTTGAACTAGTAGATTATGATGACAAAAAAAATAGTGGTATACTAGAAACCATAATTAACATCAAAATAAGTTTTTTTAAAGTATGAAAATATAGATTGGAAACGATAGCTAAAGATGAGAAATGGAACAAAAATTTTGATAATAAATATCCCTCAAAAATCATGTATAAGATAAAAATGGTTTATGGGCGAGTGAAAAAAGTTAAAACAATGTTAAAAACTCCAAGATTATTATAAAATAAACTTATATAAAACTAATGGAAAATGGTACTTTGTGTATATAATTAGTTGGCAAAAACTTATTTTGTGAAGAAGTATTGAAATAAACGTAACGGTAAAAACTACGAGTTGAAACGTGACTTTTTATAAGAAAATCAAGTCCTTATAAATAAAAATTTGAATCTGAAGAATATTGTAATTTGAAAGTAATTTATGATTTATAAAACAAGAAATTTAATAAAATGACAACTATAGTTGTCGGGATCAAAAGCTAGATACTATATTTCACAAACTAGCCGTAAAAAGTACCAAAATTTGCTAAAAATGAACGTTTTACTAGCAAAATTATTCTGACAGCTTTAAAAACTTATTTTTATCAAGGAAAAATTAGAGATTTGGTGTAGAAAACTAAACTAATTTTTTGGTACAAAATTTGGGTGAAAGTTTCACATAAAGCATCATAACTGACAATTTTTCAAATTATGACTTTATGAATTATAACTTGAATTATTAGGTTGAGAAAATATAGTTGTTCTTATAAGAAATAAATGGTAAACTAGAGATAAAATTTGTGATGTCAATAGGTGCCTAGTTAGTTAATCTTTACGTGTTGAACGTTGCCATTAGATATTAAGGTAAGTATATTTTATCTGCAATATATGTAAGGTCTATACTTAAAGGTTGATGCAACCAAAGCATCCAAAGAGATCTCAGCATACATGCATGAAGTACAGAGTAAAGTTACTTCAGAAGTTTTGCACAACTCAAAGGAAATAAGCTAAGTGTAAAATCTTCCGAAGCCAAATGACAAATATTCTGAAGCCAAAGATGAAATCTTCTGAAGCTTCAGAGACAAAGTCTTCCGAAGCCAAACATTGATTTCATCCAAAGACAGAGAAAACCACTTTCCGCTGCCACTCTGAAGACTCACCAACTTATATGAGTTGGTGAAAAGGTCCATGCTTTTGTCAACTGTAGATTATGGTCATTGTTTTGTAACTTTCTACTTTTGTACCTTTTATCCTTATTGTAATAGATTAGGATGTGAGCTATGGCATGTCATAATCACTAGTCAAAAGGCAATCTGCCTTTTAAATCTACATTAATCTTGTTGTCTAGATTACTATTTCCAGCTGGCCTTCAAAGTATGGCCGGCTGTAGGATGTAGTATAAAGTGTCTCAAGTACTTGTATCTTTCTTATGCTTTGTAACACTTGTAAAATAACTTGAGTGCAATATACATCATTCTTGAAAACCAATATCATCTTGTTATTATTCTTGTTCTGTTTCATATTTACTTGTGTTCTTAGTATCATCTATACAAACCCGGTTCCCTATTTGATCGGTTAAGTGTTCTAACTCTTTTCTCACTGTGAAACTATTGCATTGACCCCCTTCAATGGTCTTGCAGTTGGTATTAGAGCTTTTTAGGCTCATGATTATAAGATCTCACCATCTTAAATCCTTCAGCTTCATAAAACACTTAACAACTCAAATGGCAGCTCTTACTAAGGCTAATATGGAAACTGGTAATATGACAAAATCTCCACTGATCACTCCTGATGACTTTAATAATTGATGCCAAAGAATGGAAGGCTTCAACATGTCTTAAGAACGCAAGATGTGAAGATCTGTTATCTTAGGACCTCATGTACCATGCACCACTTCAGCTGCTGCTGGTGGTGGCATGATACCAAAGGAAGTGGCTGACTACGATGTAGATCAAAAGGACATGACCGCTCTCCAAATTGCTCTTCCAAACTCTATATACAGAGGCTTAAAGAAGTGCAAAACTGCTAAGCAACTACAGGATGCACTGAAGCTTATGTATGAGGGGTCCAATAAAGCAAAAGAAAACAAGAAAGACCTCTTGAAGCAGTAGTTTGAGAACTTCACCAACAAAATAGCTGAAACCATGACTTAACTATACTTCAGGTATGTTGTGATTGTGGATACTCTAATGGATGTTAGAGTAAATCTTGAGAATAGGGATATTGGGAGGAAGTTCATGACTACTCTTCCTAGACAATGGACTCACTATTATGTGGTCATTAAGAGGACTGAAAATCTCAAGACCCTTACTCTCACAAATTTGTATGGTATCCTCAATGGATACCAGATGGAGATGAACATGCAAAATCCATCTGGAAACTCCTCCAACAATCAGCAGAGTTCAGCCCTTTACGTGGTTGAAAGGGACTGTAGAGAACCACATCATCATCTACTTTGCTACCCTAAAAACTCATAAAAGGGTCCTTACATCACCTTCCCTGAGACCCCAAGGGAGAGCTACATCCAAGGAAGCCCATTCCAAGAGATAAGCTCTTCATAAGCCTTTATGTCTACTGATAAAAGCAGCGACAACTTTCTCTTTACTCTTGATGACTGGACTGTATCCATCCAGATGATATGGACTATATAGAGATAGTTCAGCAAATGGCTCTTCTAACTCACAGGGCTAAGAAGTTCTAGGGAGTGTATCCAGTGGAAAGTTTGGGTTGGAAAAAAAACAAAATAAAGTGTTACAATTGTAACCAAATGGGACAGATTGCTAGGGAGTGTAAGGCACCAAGGACAAATGGTGGCCAAGCACAAACTAGGCCAAACTACACTGATGGAGCTCCAAAGACTAAGAAGCCCAAATAGCAAGCAGCAATTGCTGTTGAAGGAGGCTTTGAATGGAGCTTTCAGGTTGAAGATGTCTCCCCAAATCAAGCATTAATGGCTGATCATGAAGAAACCAAGGTACTTGAATATCTTTGAACCCCTGAATGTATTGATAAAGTTAATAGATACACGTCTTATAACATTGAAATAAGATCTGATCTTGAGTCCTTGAATATTTTAAAAGCTGATTTTAAAAAAGCTGAAAATGATTATAAACTTAAGATAGAAGATCTAGACAAAACCATTTCAACTCTAAAGCATGAGCACACAAATTACAGGACTCAAATTAAGGATCTCATTACCAAGTTAACTGAATGCCAGGCTAAGCTTGTGATCAGCAAAGCCCTGACATAAAAATGTGTTCTTGAAGAGGAGACCTTCAAGAACATATATCCTCATCCTTGCATGCAAAGATTTTTATCAGAATAAGCAGGGACTGAGATCTACTGAGATAGCTTCTCCATACACTCTTCTATCTATAAGATCTCTAAGGTGTGAAACTTGTAAAGATGAGCTTCCACTTACTGACCCCATTCAAGAAAAGAATAAAGATAAAGAGGAGGTAATAAAGGATGGATCTGAGATGAGTGAAGAAGATCATCCTAAGAAGGGTCACTATTCTCATGAGGAGAGGAAAGAACCAGGGTTGAGCAAATCCAAAAAAAAAAAGAACTTGATCAGAGTAGCAAAGAGAAAGGCAAAGAAGGCCCAAGAGATCAAGGCCACCTTCAACTTTAAGCGGAAATAAGTCTTTATCTTTGCAGGATTTGAAGTGGTGAAGACTGAGGACACAACTATGAACTCTAGTACCAGGAGTTCTAGTTCATGTCCATCTCATCCCTGTGTAGAAAAGAAGGCTGATCAAATATGCACCACTGCTGCACAGCCTGAATCATCCATTTCCAAAAGCAAGCGTCACCCTGAGAAGCCTACTGTATCATCTGTGAAGATGAAGATGGGAGTGGAAAGTTATCAAGCTCAGCTTTCTAAATAAAAGAAAACTCTTAGAAGGAAGCCAAATGAATGTGTCATGTGTTGTAGTACTTCTCATCTTGGTAAGGATTCATCTAAAATCCCAAAGGTACTATCCACATGACTAAGAAGAAAACTTCTGAGAAGAAGAAGAAGAAAATAGCTTCTGAAGGAAAATCTTTTCCTTTCGGAAGCTCCAAAGTAAAGTTGAACAAAAATGAAAACTTGCCTTCGGAAGAAAATTTAGTCTTGAAAGAAAGGAATGCTTCCAAAGCACTAAAGTCTGTTGCAGTGAATGTAAGATCTTCCAAAGGTCCATTCTCCAAAACTTCCAAAGCTATCAAAACTTTTGAAGTGTTGAAGGTCAAGTCTTATCTTCCAAAGATGGTGTGGAAGATAAAGGAAGACCATATGACTGAAAGTTCTTCATCAACAACAGCTGATGATCCTTAAAGCTTGAATATAGGATCAATTACTGTTGCATTGTCTTCAGTTCACTTTGACAAGCCCAAGACCAAAAAGGCTAGGGTTTCCAAATGTAACTAACCATCTCTTTCTGTGTAGGAACAACTCAAGACCAAAGAAAATGTATGGATCATTGATAGCTGTTGTTCCAGGCATATGATAGGCAATGGCTCTTTGCTTCAAAACTTTGAAAAAATTGATGGAGGGCCAGTTGCTTTTGGAGGAGATTCTGGTGGTTACATGTAACACCCCGAATTTTATTAGAAAGAAAACGAAAAGAAAAGTATCCAGAAAGAAAGGATAATGGGTACAAGTTAAAGGGGGCAAAGTGTAAAAGTGCCAAAACTCATTATTTTAATATAAATAAGGGTATGGCCGCCCCATAAAGCAGTAGATCTGCTTTTTGGCCTCGGCTGAAGAAGAAGAAGAGCCAGAAATTGGGTTTTTGGAGAAGAAGAAGGAAGAAGAAGCTGCAAAAAGAAGGTTGTTCTCGGGATTTTAAAGCTGAAATCGCAGGTGAAAGTGTTTGGGTTGAAGAGCTACTTCAAGGTGAGTTTCTAGACCCCTCTTTTACTGATTTTCAAATGTTTTGGGGCTATTATGCATACCGGGTAAAAGGTTTTTAAAGATAACCGTATGTTTCAGCTTTTTGTTCGATGTGTGTGCTGTGGTTGTATGGTCTAGGCTTGTTATGGGTTAGTATTGTGCTTAGTAAGTTTTAGATGCCCTTAGTATGTTAGATCTGTGTTTGGATGGTGTTAGAATGGTGTTTGGGTGAATTTGGCAGTGTTAGACATATTTTAGAATGTTCTCATGTGCCCAATTTTTATGTGCCTAAGTGTTCTCATGCGCCCGAGGGTGGTGCGCCCGAACAGGGGTGATGCGCCCAGGTCATGCGCCTGAATAGTGGTCGTGAGCCCAGAAAGTATAAAAATTTGCAAAGTGTGGGTCATGCGCCTGCATGGTGCCCATGTGCCCAGAATTGTTTATGTGGCTAAGTATTGGGACCCCCGAACAGGGCTCATGCGCCCAAATAGTGCTGATGCGCCCAAGAAGTTTTATACTTAGAATTTTCTGCTGATGCGCCTAGGATGTCCCATGCGCCTGGTTTTAGACTGAGGTTTTTCTAAGGGGTTTTAAGAGGTGATGTTTGAGGATAGGTTCTGTTATTGATGTGTTGGCTTATGTTTGATGTGTGCATGATGGTCTAATGATGTTTATGATGTATGGGTGTATGTGTTGTCTTTCTTTCGTTAAACGGTTTTCAAAACGTATATATTATGTTATATTATAGGTTATGTATGATGTATGGATTTACGTGGTGTGACGTATGATTGATCGAAAAGTATTATGTAATGAAGTGAAAGACAATAATAATAAAAAGTGGAACGTAAAGAATGAAGGGAGTCCTTGTGACTCGAAGGGAGTCCTTGTGGCTCGAAGGGAGTCCTTGTGGCTCGAAGGGAGTCCTTGTGGCTTGAAGGGAGTCCTTGTGGCTCGAAGGGTGTCCTTGTGGCTCGAAGGGAGTCTTTGTGGCTTGAAGGGAGTCCTTGTGGCTCGAAGGGGATCCTTGTCGCGTACCCCGGTACTGTCGGTCTTCGGACATGAGTCGGGGGTATTGCATGAGACAGGATCCAGATTGAAGTGAAAGATAATGATGAATGTACAAAATGTACGAATTGAACTATGATGAAGATAATAATAATATTATCAATGTGTATGTATGATGAGTGATCGCATACGTTTACTAAGGATATGTTTTAAAGAAATTAAATTATTTTATTTATAAAACTAGAACTCACTCAGCGTCGCTGACTTTTTGTATGAATGATAGTTGGCAGGTATTTTGTTGATGCTGAGGAGTTGCAGGCATGGATGCATACGCTACTGGGGACGTTTTGAGGCTGGCATCCGCATTTTGATATGATGTTATATTATGAAATGTAAACGATTTATGTAATGTAATGATACATTTTTAATTATTAATAAAAGTTTTTAAATTCCGCTGCAAAAGAAATGTTTATTTTAAATAATTTATGCGATGACGGTCCAGCTGTAAGCGTCCCGAGAACGGGGCCTTACATTACATTATGGGAAGGGGCAAGGTCATAAATGGTAAGCTCAGCATTAAGAAGGTAAACTTTGTCAAGGAACTTGGTTACAATCTTCTAAGTGTATTCTAGTTTTGTGATCAGAGACACAACATGCTTTTTACTGAGCATTAGTTACAATCTTCTAAGTGTTCCCGGAACGCTTACAGCTGGACCGTCATTGCATAAAATATTTAAATCAAACATTACTTTTTGCAGCGGAATTTAAAAACTTTCATTAATAATTAAAACATATTATCATATTACATAAATCATTACATATCACAATACAACGTCATATCAAAATGTGGATGCCAGACTCAAAACGTTCCCAGTAGCGTATGCATCCATGCCTGCAACTCCTCAGCATCAACAAAATACATGCCAACTATCATGCATACAAAAAGTCAGCGATGCTGAGTGAGTTCTAGTTTTATAAATAAAATACTTTACTTTCTTTAAATCATAACCTTCGTAATCGTATGCGATCACACATCATACGTACACATTGATAATATTTATTATTATCTTCATCATCGTTCATTTCGTACGTTTCATACATTCATCATTATCTTTCACTTTAATCTGGATCCTGTCTCATGCAATACCCGACTCATGTCTGAAGACCGACAGTACCGGGGTACGCGACAAGGATCCCCTTCGAGTCGATCCCAAGGATCGATCTCCCTTCAAGTCAATAATAGACTCCCTTCGAGCCAATCTAAATGATTTAACTCCCTTCGAGTCAACCCCGCGGATTGAACTCCCTTCGAGTCAATCTCAGTGATTGCACTCTATCACTCGGGTCAATCTCATGGCTTAACCCCTAACGAGTCTGTTGCGACAACATGGTCGCTCACCTAGATCATTGCTTACAAGACTTTCATTCTTTCATTACGTTCCACTTTTCATTATCGTTATCTTCGACTTCGTTACATAATACATTACGTTCATTCATAGCCATACATCAAACCACGTAAAGTCATAACATCATACACCACGTATAATATAACATAATACATACGTTTGAAAACCGTTTAAAGAAGAAAGACGACACATCACACACACACACCAAAGACCCCATCATAACATCATGCATGCATCAAGCATAAACCAACACAACACCAAGGAACCTATCTCAAACATCACCTCTTAAAGCCCTTAGAAAACCCTAAGTCTAGAACGAGGCACATAGGAACATTCTAGGCACATCAGCATAAAATTCTAAGTATAAATAGCCTGGGAGCATTACAACTATGCAGGCACATGAGAACTGCTTAGGCGCTTTACAACTATGCGGGCGCTTCAACACTTAGGCGCATGGGCAACTCTGGCCGCATGGGCACTATTTGGGCGCATGACCAACACTTAGTCGCATTTTCACGTATTCTGGACGCGTGGCCACTATTCGGGCGCATGGGGTCACTTGGGCACTTGAGCAACACTTGGGCTCATGACCAATATTCTGGGCGCATGAACCACTGTTCAGGTTCATGTCCCCTGATTGGGCGCATGAACTTAGGCGCATCAACACTTAACCACAATTCAGTTAGGCGCAAGGGAATATTCTAAAAATATTTCTAACTACCCAAAACACCCGATAATCATTCTAACACTACCCAAACACAGATCTAACATTCTAAGGCCCTTAAAACATGCTAACAACAATTCTAACCCCTAAACAACCTCTAAAACATCATCAAAGCTAAAACCACAGAACTTCATTCTAGCAACAACAAGCATACACATACGGTTCCTTTTAAAATGTTTGCTTAGTATGCATAACATCCCCAAAACTTTGAAAACCAAAAAAAGAGGGGTCTAGAAACTCACCTTGAAGCAGATCTTCAAACAAAACACCTCCAACCCGAAACCCACTTGCAACAGCAACTTCAAAAATCCCGAACACAACCTCTAAACACCAAGAACTTCGGTTACAAGCTGCAAACTAAGTTAAAACCAAACATAAACTCAAGAACTAACCTTTTTGCAGCTTCTTCTTCCTTCTTCTTCTCAAAACCGAGTTTCCTTCTTCTTCTTTCTGCTTTGGCCGAGAGCCAAAAGCAGATTTGCTTTTAAAGAGGTGGCCATACCTTTTTTATTATTAAAATAATGGACTTTTGTCCTTTTACCACTTTAGCCCCTCCACTTGTGTCCATTATCTTTTCTTTCTTCGTACTTTCCCTTTCTCTTCTTTCAAATAAAATTCGGGGTGTTACACATCTCCTTCTCACAACTCCACCACATGAGCTTAAACAAGCTGTTAATTGGCACAGAAACGTGTATAGGGATCTTCCTTGCATAAACTCGTATCTTCATTGTCTTATTAGTATTAGGGTCTATACGCATCTCATCTTCAATGACTTCGGATTTAGTAGTTTTGAAGTTTTGAAGTTGGTCTTACTCTACCTCCATATCATATTTTTAATCCAATTCCCCTTTCCATAAATGCTCAGATTGATAAATGGAACATGACCCATAGCATATAAATCTAAAGCTCTAAGTGTATGAAAGTTGTGCTCGTCTTGATAATACTCTATTGTATCAGCCTTTCTCTTTACCACATACATCTTCTTCTCTGCATCATACGCCTAACTAAGAATAGGTTCTGAGTTTTTGTACCTTGTGAAAGGTTTAAATGTCTCAGCTTGTGTATATAAGCTGGAGGAGGAGGAGCATCAACAGTAAAATTTCCGACCTGACATACAGCACTTTGACCAGTTAGATCTACTACCTTGTCAGTCGTCTCTTTATCATCTTCATCATCAATGTCATCTTCCTCATCACAATGAAAATCCACCATCTTCGAGTCATCATCATCATGAACTAGGTTAGGGATAGGTATGTCATGCTCAGGCTCCACAAATGCCTCTCCAGTATATACTACAGGTCGATCCTCAGTAGCCGAGGTAGGAACAGTGTTAGATGGCTCTTGATCAACATTAGCAGTCTCAATTGTCCTTTCAGTCATAACATGATCAAGGAGATGCTCTGTAGCAGTAGTAGGATCACTAGCAACTTCAAGACCAGTAGATTGCTATCCACTTGACTCTCCAACTTTCGTGGTTTGTTGCTGAGCAAACGAGAA
Source organism: Flaveria sonorensis (assembly GCA_025506505.1). Taxonomy (NCBI): domain Eukaryota; kingdom Viridiplantae; phylum Streptophyta; class Magnoliopsida; order Asterales; family Asteraceae; genus Flaveria; species Flaveria sonorensis. The sequence goes on along the minus strand of CM046425.1, from coordinate 12,053,097 downwards.
TGGAACACGAGAAGTGAGGTATCTGATGTTCTACTCCATGATCTGTATATAACTAAACATAAACTATTGCTCATGCTCCAGACTCTTGATCCTCTCATTCTTCTCTTGATTTAAAGCATGTAAATCGTAGTTTTGTTGAGTCTTCTCCATCATTTCTCGTTCTAGAGTATGTACACTTTGTTCAGAGTAACAGGTCTAGGTGAACTAGATGAAGTACTAGCACCATACCTTTGTGCAGGAGGAGTGTTGGGAAAATCTTCCAATCCAATTGTCTCATTTAGCCCTGGATCTCTTGGTGGTGTTCACAATATATCACCAACAGCAGGCATAGCAGATGATGTTACAGTTGTTGATTCTGTAACAATCACTGGTGTCTCTAATGGTGTAGTCTCACTTGCTGTGACTGGAGTCTCAGACACAGGAATATTAGAACTGGTCGATACTATGGTCATCGAGGTCTGACGCTTATGCAACACACCTCTTTCTCTACCCCTCCCACGTGGACTATCAGAATCAGCACATTTCCTGGCCATCCTCTTCTTTCTCCTCTGAGTAAACGGAGAATCCTCAAGAACAAAATCAGTATCTCTTTCCTCAGCAGTGCGTTAGAAAGGAGTTTCTTGCACTCTGGGTTGTTCTTGCAGCACATACGAGACGTTCCCGATCTGATCACTATGAGTCTCACTATCACTATCTATGAACCATGTGTTCACCTCATCTTCAGCTGACATCCCAGCTCCTTGTGAGCTTTCTGGAGTTTCTTCGTGAATACTCGAAGATGGACCAGCTTGACCAGCTTGGTGAGCTTCAGCCTCTTATTGTTGAGCTTCTTCTTGATATCCTTCAATAAATATGCTGAGCTTGGCAAAGTGATTACCATCCCAGGCATTACCACGAGCTCCCATCAAATAGATGAATATTTCTTTCTTCATCACCATAACAGCATAGGAGGATGAATTAGATAGTGCTAGCTCAGGGTGAGCAGCATTCACTATCATCTGTATAAATCTGGGGTACATGATAAACTTCTTTCCTGCGCAGCAATCATATTCTTTTGCATCTCAGCAAACATAGCCTTGGATATATTGTAAGTTAAATCATCGACAAGTGATACCAGCAGGGATTTGAATATAGCACTTAGGCAATCCATCCCCGCATTTAGGTTGCTCGGACAATAAATCACCACATGAAATAAATACTTCAAGACTGGAGGTAAGTATTTCTTCTACAGTGATTGATACCGGTGATCATAACCCATCCTCTTAAGACAGTCTCTCGCTATGTCATCATCAATCTTTACTTGCGCATTTGGCTGATCTTCCAATAGTAATACACTGTTGACAACTTCTACTGTAATAACAATCATCTTCCCCTTAATCGTAGCGGAAGTAAAGAGTTCTCCCTGAGTATCTCTCTCATTAGCTGCAGTAATCCAAAACTGATCAACCATATCAGTGTAGATAGTGGGATGAACTCTAATAGCATAGTGTATCCGAGAAGTCTTGAGAACGTCAATCAGAGATCTAAATAATGCCTTATCATCCGAAACGCCTCTAAAAAAAGCAACAGCACATTGGTTTTTATTAAAAACCATTTGTCGAGCCATCTAAAAAATTATTATAGACAAAGGTTGATTAGTTACACATAAATAATAATTCCAGACTTAGAAAAATTTTGAAATTGAAAATTTGAACTTTTTGTATAAAACCAACTAATCGTGTGCGAATAGTTACATTTTAAAACTAACTTTTCGTGTGAAAGGTTGATTAATCGCATGAATCTGAGTTTCACCATAGGTCAACTATTCGCACAACAAGTCAGAATGTGAAGCGAATAGTTCTAAGCAATTTGAAAACTTATCACGTCAGTTCATGTTCCATGATCTTTTCGCACACGACCAGTCTGAACTTTTCATATTTTCAAATTAAGCATATTTTAGATTGATTTAACCATTAGTACATGTTCAACAAGTGTCGATTAGGTCAATTTTAACGTTTCATATGAGTAATTTCGTTCAATTTAATGTCTATTTGTCCTCATTCAGTCGGTCATGTTTCGAACCCACATAAACCCCCGTAAACTTAATCTAAAACTAATAACCAACCTTTTCAATCCCTAAACCAAAAATATCTGAGCACAATGAATGCGTATATCAACGATAAAGAGTTTAGCACTTAGAAAATTTTGACATTGTGAAAATCAATTGTGCGATGCGAATAGTTCACTATTCGCACAACTGTTGTTTTTATAGACCTCTGACTTCTCGTGCGAGAAGTCAGAACTTCACACACTTAGACTTTTCGCATCCCTTGAACTTCTTGCATGCGAGAAGTTCAATTTTCTTTTAAAATTTTTGAACTTTTTAATTTTTCAACTTTATCTATTTTGTTTTAGCTTGAGATTTATTATGATTAAACACATGTTTAACTAAGTGTTAACCATTGACCAAAAACCCTCAATTTTGTAAGACTTTTGGTAAACAAAACAACTGTAAACAAACATGAAGTTTAGAAAAACTAAAACTAAAACTTAAAACAAATTGACATTCACATTTATACATATAGCTCAAAATATTTTTGATAATTTTCTTAATAATAGGATCATATTTCTGTGAAATCGATTATTAACATCGTCCAGCTTTATTTTGAAGTAGGATTGGTTACACTGATTGTCAATATGTTGTATCTATTTTAAACTTAGACTTCAATCTTTACTTGGACACATATGCTGTGATATTTATCATTATGTTATATGAATTCAATGGATCCCACAATCAAAAATCCTGTAGAACCCTTATCCAACTTCAAGACACTTTTGAGATTTCAAGTCACCCCAATTTGACTTACACCTTTTGCCTCTAATCAGCATTTTTAAGATTATTTTTTTAATAATATATATTTAAAGCATAACTAGCCTGAGAAACGTTTTCGAACACAGAATATTAACAAGTTTTAAGACTTATTAACAGTCTGTCGGACTTATGTTTTGCCCTCGCAAGACGTTTAAGACTTACATGCCAATTCGGACTTACATGCTTCATCTTTTGATTTTGCCTCCTGTGTCAGAACATATTCTCATAAGAAAAAATATTCATCATATATTATGTATGTCTATGACATATTTTTTATTATTATGTGCATTGGCATTTTTTATTCCTATTTGGCCTTTATAGTATCTTTTTGCTCTTTTTGATTATTTTTTCTTTGTTTTTGTCTTTCATATCTTTTTCATCTTTTGAAATTTATATGTATATATATATGGTGCTTTTAAAAGATACTAAATCGGAAAGTAATTGGCTTGAGTATGTCTAGACTGTAACTCTTAATCTGTTTTAGTATAGAATCAGTGTTACCACAAAACTTTGATGAGTAACCCACTTCATTCATAAAGAATTTTCTTTCAGTGCATCACAGATCATAGTGTTTTCCAATCTTGACAGTCAAGCCTATCAAACATAATCCAAGTCAGTTTCTTTTAAGCCTTAGTATGTAATATATTAAAATCAAGAACTGTACTATCATTTCCTATGTAGCTTTGAAAATTTTAATTTTCTTCAATCTCTACTCCCCCTAAGAACAAAATCTTTTTTGAGACATTTTCATATACTCTCCCCTTAAAATTGTGATTATGTAGAAAGAAAATTATAATTTTAACTAAAATAAACAAAAAAAATGCTTTTGAGAGGGTCTAAGGTTATTTGTTAACCAAAGTTAATCATTCCCAGAGATTGAACTAAAAATTCGAATTGGGAATGATCAAATGCCTTAGTAAACACATCAGTAGTGTTGTTATCTGATTTGACTTGTTCTAGATAAATAAGCTTTCGATTAAAACAATCGCGGTTAAAATGCATTCGGATGTCGATGTGTTTTGTTTTTTAATATTGGATAGGATTCTTCACTATGTTCAACACTGCAGTATTGTCACACCAAATCTTAGTGTTATAGATGTTAATACCATAATCAAGAAGTTGCTGTTGAATCCAAACGATCTGAGAACCACAGCTTGATACAACCACATATTCAGCTTCTGCAGTTGATGTGGATACCGTCTGCTGCTTCTTACATGGCCAAGAAATAAACCTATTTCTAAGAAATTGACATCCACCTATTGTTGATTTCCTGTCCAAATTACATCCTGCGTAATCACTGTCAGTATAAGCATATAAATTGAAATCATAATTTTTAGGATACCAAAGTCCAAGTTTTGATTGGCCTTTAAGATATTGAAAATCTACTTGACAACTTTCATGTGTGACACCTTTGGATTACTTTGATATCGTGCACACTGACAGACAGAAAACATGATGTCTAGCCTACTGGCAGTGAGATATATCAGATATCCAATCATTGATCGATACAAATGTTGATCAACATCTTCACCCGTGAGATCATTAGTTAAAGTAGGACGAGAAGACATTGGAGTTTATTCCTATAGTTTGGTCGTATCATTGACCATCATCATTGCACATCATTCTTCTTTGTGAAGATGAAATGAAACATGATCTCAAATTCCTTTTTTCTATTTCAGCAACTAATTGTGAAACTCTAAGAATAAGAAACAAGAATAATGTTTTTAGAATGAAGTAAGTTAGAGAAACAGAGAGAGAGAGAGAGAGAGAGAGAGAGAGAGAGAGAATGAATATTTCATGATATAAGAGAGATTTTGAGTGATTATAGGAGGAAGTTAAATGAGGAATTATGTTCTAATCCGAATAATACCTTTATTTTCTTTATTTAGTTTACCTTATTTTAGAGTTAACTATAAAAATGACACTATATTTTGAGTAGATCAAATGATCTACGGGCTAAAACGAGTTCTTAAGTTCTACAAATATTTACATATTTTGAAAAGATCATAACCCATATATAGGGGTTTGTTACTATACAAAGTGTTAAAAACATGCAAAAACAATTTGGGCCGTCCGTTTAAAATTATCAGCGCTTGATATGAGTCGCAAAATAATTCCAAAAAGGTAATAAAGTAATTTCAGTACTCAAAGCGTGATTATGAAGCTGGCAGACAAAAATTCTTGCGTAATAATATATGAAATCATACAAGTATTATCATTTATTACGCAAATTATAATAATATATATGCAAGCTTCAAAACATATTACCCAAGCCATTCAAAACTTGTTATAGACCATATAAAACTAGTCTTAAGCCATTCAAAGGTTAGATTAAAAATCATGAAAGTTATATTTTTCATGTAAAGTTCTACATGTATTACACAAGCCATTCAAAAACTACTTGTAAGTCATTTAAAACTAGTGATAAGTCATTCAAAACTATATATAAGCCATTCAAGGTTCTTAAATGATTACGCACGATTCTTAATAAGCCATTTAAAGTTCTTATTAAATTACGTATTTTAGAATATTATATCTAAGCCATTTAAGGTTCTTAAATAGTTGTAATATCATGCAAAAAGGAACTAAAATAAGTTGGCAGACGAAAATATCTTTTCATGTATAAACGCACAAAAGCCACACGACGACATTATGTTGCTTTGCACGAAGTAAATTTTTCTAATGCAAACCAATAAAAATAGAGAAAGATTATAAACTAAATCTAAGTCATTGGTCGGTTAAAATCAATGGCTGTAGTTTTTTTAAATAACAAAATATAGATTTATACTTGTGTTGGACCTCATTTGACATCATCTACAACCATTGATTTATAACCAACCAATAACATAAATTTAATTTAAAAGTTTTCTCAACTTCTCTTGATTTTAACCTCTTGGTTTTTTTTTTTCTTTTTTTTTAATTTTTTGGAATTAAAATGTATGACTAGTATTGATTCCTTAGTTTTCTCTTTTTCCGGTGTTCCACATTAAATCCTCCCATATATATAAGTATGTATGTATGTATGTATGTATGTATGTATGTATGTATGTATGTATGTATGTATGTATGTATGTATGTATGTATGTATGTATGTATGTATGTATGTATGTATGTATGTACGTACGTATGTGTGTACGTACGTATGTGTGTGTGTGTGTATATATATATATACATATATATATACATATATATATATACATATATATATATACATATATATACATATATATATATATATATATATATATATATATGTTTTTAAAACATATTTTTTTCATGGTTTAAAATAACATAACGCACAAGTCTTAATACTAGTCGGTAGTTATTAGTCATTTCCAGAAACAAAAGTAGAATAAGAAACTATGTATGGATCAACCAAACGGTCATTTGAGTTTGCCGTTGGACAACCATTTAAGATTTGGGGTGGTGTATTTAAGTTTGGGGTAGCTTAATAACTATATGGCTCAACTAAATAGGTAGGTATATCTACAACAGAAGTAAGAGTCATCCGTTATCAATTTGTATCGACACATAGGGCTGCAAACGAACTGAACGTTCAGCGAACAGTTTCAGCGAACAGTTCGTGAACTGTTCGGCGGGAAGTTCGTTTATGTTCGTTCATTTAGTAAATGAACGTACACGAACAAGAAAATTTCGTTCGTTTAGTTAAACGAACGAACACGAACACAAGCCGTGTTCGTTCATTTATGTTCGTGAACATTCGATAATGTGTTCGTTTATGTTCGTTAATGGCCGTTCGTGAACGTTCGATAATGTGTTCGTTTATGTTCATTAATATGTTTGATTATGTTTTTAATTTTTGTGTTAGTTATTTTTATAACAAGTATGTCAAATGTTTTTGGTTATTTATGTTACATGTTTATCTATTTTTTGTAAATTTTGTGATTAAAATATTGATTTTATTTCTAAAATAAATAAGTGATCATTTGTATTCATTTGTGTTCATAAACTTCTTTGTGTTCGTCATGTTCATGAACATTTGTTTGTTTTCGTTTGATTTTGTTTGTGTTCGTTTACGTTCGGTAGGTGTTCGTGAACAGTTCATGAACATGTTCCTTTCCTTAATGAACGAACACGAACAAGAAAACCCGTTCAGTAAGTGTTCATGAACAGTTCGTGAACATGTTTATTTCTTAATGAACGAACACAAACAAGGCCTTATTCGTGTTCGTTCGGTTCGTTTGCAGCCCTACGACACATTCCCATAATTTTGCTATGAATCTTATTTTCAAATTTTTGCGGAAAGGGTAAGAAGCTTTATGAAGCATATTTGGAAAAGACTCATTTTGCATATATTCAGTCATTGAAGATATAGAATATAGATTTGGAAAATTGGTAGTCGACTTAGGCTACTTGCCCATGAAGTCGACTTTAGATGTTGGTGAATCAAGTGCACAATTCATTGATGATGAAATTTTTATTGATGATAATGAAGAAGATGAAGATGAAGACGAATACAATTCTTGTGAGGAAGATGATATAAATGATGATAACGAAAACGACGAAGAAGATGATCCAGTAGATACCCTTTATTGTAGTGAGGATTCTGATTGAAAGTATGTTTATTAATTTTGTTTAGGTTTATTGTTTATGTTTATTATTATATATTTACAACATAATTATTTTTGTATGTGTTTATTGTTAATGTTTATTATCTTTGCATAGGTATATTGTTGATGTTTATTGTCTATTTTTGTTAAAGCATGTCAACATATATTGCTCGAGGACATGGTGGGGATGGCGGGGATCTACCTCCGCATGGGGATCCAAATAGGATCCCAACAGGTTGCGAGTCTTGTAAGTTATTTGTTAAAGTTAAAAAATACATATTTATGTTGAACATAATCTATGTTTCCTAACTTTTCAATTGCATATATTAATGTAGCACAACCCGAGAGAAAAAGAAGATCAAAAGGAAAAAACATTAAATTATTTAAAAAATTTGAGCAAAACAAAGGCCAACCACTACTGATCGAAGTTGAAAGCAAGGGGGGCCAATATAAGTTTGTTGGAGAAAACAGCTCGGATTTTATAAGGTTAATCTCTAATGAGATTAGTAAGGTTGTTCCTTTCCATTATCCCAGTTGGCAAGCTGTTCCCGATGAGTTTAAGAGAGCCATATATCCCACACTTTTTGTAAGTATACAATGTTGTGTTTTTATCGTATTTTAATTATATAAGTATTACATGTTTTCTAATTACATGTTTTGTAGGAATATTTTGACCTTGCTAGATGGAGGGAATCCGAACAGTGGGAAGGCGTAAGGCTCGGAATCAATGCCGAGTGTCAAAGAGCCTATAAAGATCGAAAGCAAGATCTAAAATCTCATTTTGATGATGTGGGTGGTTATGATGACGTGGAAACAGCGTTAACTTGTCCTCCTGAGGGAACTGACCCGCAAGCATGGGCTCGGGTGATTAATGAGTTGTTCTTAGATCCTGCTTATAGGAGCCGATCTGAGGCAAACAAATTAAACAGAGGTAAACAACGCTATCCGAGTTTCTATGGGAGCCAATCATATGCACAGAAGAGACATATGGAGGTAAAAGTATAATTGTTTTTAAAAAAATAAGTATAAACTGTCGGAAGATGCATTTCTTAGAATTTTTATTATTCACAGGGGAGTGGACCGATTGATCTCTTTCAGAAGATGCATTTCAGAGAAGGCACGGGATGGGTGAATGCAACTGTAGAATCGGACTGGGTAAGTTTAAATGTGTTTGGGTGAAAACGACCCGTTTGAACTAACTCTTGTGTGATTCTAGTATGTTCAAGTGTGTTTGGGTCAAAATGACCCGTTTGAACTAGCTTTTGATTGATTCTAGTATGCTTAAATGTGTTTGGGTGAAAATGACCCGTTTGAACTAACTCTTGTGTGATTCTAGTATGTTGAAGTGTGTTTGGGTCAAAATGACCTGTTTGAACTAGCTTTTAATCGATTCTAGTATGCTTAAATGTGTTTGGGTGAAAATGACCCATTTGAACTAACTCTTGTGTGATTCTAGTATGTTTAAGTGTGTTTAGGTCAAAATGACCCGTTTGAACTAGCTTTTGATGGATTCTAGTATGCTTAAATGTGTTTGGGTGAAAATGACCCGTTTGAACTAACTTTTGTGTGATTCTAGTATGTTTAAGTGTGTTTGGGTCAAAATGACCCGCTTGAACTAGCTTTTGATCGATTCTAGTATGCTTAAATGTGTTTGGGTTAAAATGACCCGTTTGAACTAACTCTTGTGTGATTCTAGTGTGTTTAAGTGTGTTTGGGTCAAAATGACCCGTTTGAACTAGCTTTTGATTGATTCTAGTATGCTTAAATGTGTTTGGGTGAAAATGACCCATTTGAACTAACTCTTGTGTGATTCTAGTATGTTTAAGTGTGTTTGGGTCAAAATGACCTGTTTGAACTAGCTTTTGATTGATTCTAGTATGCTTAAATGGTTTGGGTGAAAATGACCCATTTGAACTAACTCTTGTGTGATTCTAGTATGTTTAAGTGTGTTTGGGTCAAAATGACCTGTTTGAACTAGCTTTTGATCGATTCTAGTATGCTTAAATGTGTTTGGGTGAAAATGACCCATTTGAACTAACTCTTGTGTGATTCTAGTATGTTCAAGTGTGTTTGGGTCAAAATCACCCGTTTGAACTAACTTTTGATTGATTCTAGTATGCTTAAATGCGTTTGGGTGAACCGTTTGAACTAACTTTTAATTGATTCTAATATGTTTAAGTGTGTTTGGGTCAAAATGACCCATTTGAACTAACTTTTGTGTGATTCTAGTATGTTTAAGTGTGTTTTGGTCAAAATAACCCGTTTGACAAATATTCAATAAGTTTAATGCAGGAAAGAATTCAAGAGGAGTATGTGAGATCCTCTAGCGAGACCGGTGGAGACTCATCTGCTGTTGATGAGATTCAATGCATTGAGCGTGCCTTAGGTCAAAGGCGAGGACATATACGAGGTGTTGGTCGCGTGGTGAGACATCCCACCCCTGATTTTTGTAGCTCGCAACCTCCTCCAACACAACATTTGCATGATGAAGTTGCAGAACTTAGACAACAACAATAACAAAATCAAGAAACTATACAACAACAACAACAAATCCAACAACAACAACAACAACAAATACAAGAAATGCAACGATTACTTCAAGAGCAGATGAAAATGATGCGCTACTGGCAGCAGCAACGACCACCTGGTGGTCATTAGCGTTTGTATTTTTGTTAGATTTTGTTGAATTTTAAACTAATTGTATGAATTATCTGTTTGTTAAACTTATATTTGAAGTTGTATGAATTATTAGTTTGTTAAACTTGCATTGGATTTTTCTTGATTTTATGTTTGTTAAATTTTTTTAAAAAATAAGGTTCTGCATAAAATAAAAAAATAAAAAAATGAGATCAATAGCGACGACATGTCGTCGTTATAGAGTATTTTCCTTTTTTTAAAAAAAATTAAAAAACACCTATAGCGACGACATGTCGTCGCTATAGGTGTCTTCCTTTTTAAAAAAAAAATTAAAAAACACCTATAGCGACGACATGTCGTCGCTATTGATCTCATTTTTTTATTTTTATTTTTATTCGATAAAATCAGAAACCACGACACTTATAGGAACGATTTGTCGTTCCTATAGAAAAACTTATGCCGACGACCTCTATCCCGACGACATATCAGCCTATTACAACTAACTTTTACGAACGAACTCTATAGCGACGACATGTCGTTGCTATAAGGTGTCATATTTTCGTTGCTATAGACCCACTTTCTTGTAGTGAAAGGATGTTTGTTTCATTGAATAAGAAGATAAGAAAGCATCAAACTTAACATATCATAGTTATGTTAGGACCATTTAAGTGATACCCTAAAAAAGAATTCGATAGTGAAATCGGATAGAGGATCCGAATAATTTTGGTATACTTGGCTTGAGAGCAAATGTAGCTCCTTTAAACAAGGAGGATATGCCGACTCATAATATTGTTTTATGGACCATCACTATGGTTCTCAAAACTAATCTAGTTTTATGACGTCATAACTTTTTGTGATGTCAGAATGTTTTTACATAAGAATTTGTTTGAAATATATGTATATACATCATTTCTTTGTTGGAAGAAAGTATAAAATTCAGAGTCTGGAATGGGAGATGTAAAAGGCAAAGAATGCATACCTAACCTTAAAAGAGGGATGTTTCGCATTAGAGATCAGAAAGCTGAATACTAGATCAAAAATAACTTCACCTTAAATAATTAAGTTATTTACAATTGTTACAACGATATAAATCTTACAAATTAATAAAGGCTACTAATGAGTCATCATCGAAACCATTAAACTCTAACTTTTATTTTCTGATATATCTGGGATGTGCATTAATTATTTTCTATAGACCCTTAATATTTATCATGATGAAAGAATATAAGGTGATATGGAGTGGATAACGGATAGACCGTTGCCAAATGTCTCTTGAATGTTACATTTTTAAAAATTAGGTTAATTTTCTAAGCCTATAAAATATAACACAATGTAACTAAAATTTTGATGAATAGTGTGGCAGTATGGCCCAAAGACAAAGAGGATCCTTCAAACGATAAAACGGTGGGGCATAATATTCTTATATGTTTATATACAACCATGCACAATTCATTATAACTTTCGATTGGATCTTATCGAGCATTTGGAGCATTTTTATTAGTTGAACAAATTAAGCCTCTAGTTTAATCTTTTCAATTAATACAATTTTGTGTTTTTTTTTAAATTTTAACTTATTTTAACTTTTTCTTTTATTATTTTAATTATATTTAACTAAATTTAATTATTAAATATGTAATGTAAATAATTTTAAAAATTAATTTAATTTGGTAAAAGTATGCACTACTGATGAAAAACTACAACACCCTTCAAAATAATTTAAAAAAGTAAAACAAAAATGAGGAAAACTATGTTAAATAGAAGAAAGCTAGTGTGAAACTTAAGAAAAATGGCGGGGAAATGGGAGGACTCTCCCCCGTAATTGTTGTTAAGAAAAATCCAACTTTCTAACATAACGTTGATTATAATATTTGACAACTTCTAATATTATAGTTACTAAGATCTATGCTTAATTGAAATTATGAATGATTTCTAAATTTCTTATTATATTTAAAGATACACTAAGCCTCTAGAGGTACAAAAATCTCTTACCAACCATGCAAGATTTTTATTTTTACAGACATGTATCTTATTGATAAATATATAATAGGAAATCAAGTTACGACAACATTACAAAGGTTAATGATAAATAACTTAGATCATATAGAATCAACCATCAGTTGAAAATAAAAATTTTGGGATGTATTTGTGTGATGGGGTGTGGAATTTACACGGAAACTCCACTACTTATAAACATCATAGGATTGCTTTATACTATTCATTTAACAACATACATATATATACATACGTACGTACATAATATACACATTTTTGTTAGAAAATCCGTAATAAGCAGTAACAAATAATTGGATATAATATCTATAACGAGAATACGATCAGCAGCCGAAAGTAATCCTGCAAAACAAAATTAAAGAACAGAAACAGAAGAACACGAGGAGAGCCGGCTTCTGTTTGACACAATTCCCTTAAACAGATTCGTCGTATGTTCCTAGGGTACACCGGTTCTAAGCAGCTTACTGCCGGATGTCGCACTTGCCTGAAAGATAGCTGGAAGCTGAAGTTATCGATTTTTGCTGGTGTGTTCTTCATAGTATATGACCTCTCTGTTTTGTTGGTATATAAACAAGGAGAGAAGAGAATTGTAACCAATTACAATCTATTACGCAAAACGGTTTATATCATTATTCGACAATAATGATCATTATTAGCAAACGGTTTAGATATAATTATCATCATTAGCAAAACGATTCCGATATAATTATCATCATTAACAAAACAGTTTTAGCAATAATGATTAATAACGGTTTGCTCCATAAATTCTATATTGTTCAAAAAACAAGAACCGGTTCTAGTAGCAAAAAGGACCTCTCGCGAGCTCGGGTTTTCGGAGCTGCATTCGTGTTCGCATGTCGCGCGGCCGACGCATTGGTTCAAGAAATTTCCGACTCAAAAACCCGTTTTCTGCACCCCCCCCCCTTGCGTGCGGGTAGGTGCTGGAATAAAATACAACATAAGAATTTAATAAGTCTTTGAGGCTTATACATATAAACCAAATACAAATTTATTCCCACACCAATGTGGGACTAAAAAATCATATAAGAATTTGAGATATCGACATCTTATTTAATCTTCACACCAACAATCCCCCACATGAATGGAGGTCGATCTCAGAAACATCAACATTCCGATTAAATTTCAATAGTTGAATCTTGCATACGATAGGTAGGTGTTACCCTTTGAACCTTTGCTCATGAAACGCACTTAGTCTACTGGCTCTAAGTGGACGGCGATGTCCTTGAACTCATCCTCCGTTTGTGTAGGCGATAATACGTTTCACATAAGACTCTCCTTGACAATGCTAAGTCCTCATAGTTATGTTCGTTATGGTCATGAACATGTGCTTGGTTCTGCGAGAGCCATTAAGTATTATGCCCAAGCAATACCCTTCGAAGCGACCCCACTTCTCTCTCACATAGGTGATTCACTACGTATGGTAACATTAGTCGAATCATTAAAAGCCTTAGGCTTAGCCTTGTACTTGTCAGTTTTAGGAATGGACTAGGAAGTTTACTAAACTTTGTAATAAACTTCCTTTTTAAATACGTGGGGTTATCTCCCCCCCCCCCCCTATAGTGACCTCACTAATTCATACAATTAGGTTTTCCTATTGAACTCAATTCTTGGGATCTCCATTCTGTTGAGTTAGGGGTCCTTCATATGAACTTTAAATTTTTAAGGGCTTCAGTCCCATTCTCATTGACGACTTCTGAACTAACTCTCTACTTAGGCCTTTTGTTAGCGGATCCGCATTATTATCCTTTGACTTCACGTAGTCAACAGTGATAATTCCTGTAGACATTAGTTGTCGTACCGTATTATGTCTACGTCTAATATGTCTGTTTTTACCATTATACATTATGCTATTAGCTCTGCCAATTGTCGATTGGCTATCACAATGTATACAAATGGTCGATGCTGGCTTAGGCCATCTTGGTATATCCTTAACAAATTAATGTAGCCATTCTGCCTCTTCACCCGCTTTATCTAAAGCGATGAATTCTGATTCCATCGTGGATTTAGCAATAACCGTTTGTTTCGACGATTTCCACGATATAGCTGCACCTCCAAGTGTGAATACATACCCACTTGTTGCTCTGGAATCATTCATGTCGGATATCCAATTTGCATCACAATGTCCTTCGATAACTACTGGATATCTATTATAATACAACTCGTATTCCCAAGTGTATTTTAAGTACCGAAGCAACCGAGTCATACATTTCCAATTAATTGAACTTGGGTTGCTCGTGTATCTACTTAGCTTGCTTACAGCATATACTAGGTCTGGTCTCGCACAACTCATAAGATACATCAAGCTGCTGATAATTCTTGAGTATTCCAACTGGTTAACAGGTTCACCTCTATTCTTAGCTAGATGTTGACTTGTGTCAATAGGAGTTCTAGCTACGTTAGAGTCATTTCAACTTCTCAAGAATTTTGTCCACATAGTGGGATTGATTTTAAACAAGTCCACTTTGGGTTCGTGTGATTTTAACTCCCAGAATCACATCTGCAAAACCCATGTCTTTCATGTCAAATCTTGCTTTTAGCATGTTCTTCGCAGATGTTATAATTTTGTCATCACTTCCTGCAATTAGCATATCATCTACATATAAACACATAATGACATATCCATCTGATGTGTCTTTCACATATACACACTTGTCATATTCGTTGATTTTGAACCCAGCATCAAGCATGAAAGACTGGTTAAGGGATGGTCAATACAATCAATCTCCAATGAGGAGAGTGTTAGAACGCTTAATTGATCAAATACGGAACCGGGTTTATGTAAATGATACTAAGAACACAAGTAAACAATGAGACAGAACTAAGAACAAGAACAGAGTAATATGGTTTTCAAGGATACTGTATATTGCTCTCAAGTTCTTTTGCAAGTGTTACAAAGCATAAAAAGAAATACAAGGACCTGAGATACTTTATACTACATCCTACAGCCGGCCATACTTTGAAGGCCAGCTGGAAACATTAATCTAGACAACAAGATCGATGTAAAGTCAAAAGGCAGATTGTCTTTTGACTAGTGACTATGACATGCCATAGCTCACATCCTAATATATTATAAAAAGGATAAAAGGTATAAAGTAGGAAGTTACAGACTCAAGACCATAATCTATAGTTTATTAAAGCATGAACCTTTTCACCAACTTGTATAAGTTGGTGAGTCTTCAGAGTTGCAGCAGAAAGTAAGTCAGCTTTATGGAAAAACAGACCAGAGAAAGCATGTTCTCTCTGTCTTTGGAAGAAATCAGTCTTCACTTCATTGGCTTCGGAAGACTCTGTCTTTGAAGCTTTGGAAGACTTCATCTTTGGGTTCGAAAGATTTCGTCTTTGGTTTCAGAAGATTTTACACTTAGAATAATTTTTATGATGAGTGTAAAACTTCCAAAGTAACTTCTACCTTGTACATCAGTGCATGCATGCAGGAAGCTCCTTAGTTGTTTTAGCTTCTTTGGTTGCATCAGCCTTTTAATATAACCTTACAAACTCCACCTAGGTTGATGCTACCAAAATAGAGAAGTTATTCAGATGTTGACAGTCCTCATTAGGATTAAGACCATACCTTTCTTCATCATCTGGTCAGAATCCCTCACACTCTCATAATATCTTCTCATGTCATGGAGATCATGTACAAGAAGATCAAGCATGTCTTGCCAGAAATAGACATCTTGACCTCCTTGATCTCTGATGACATACCACCTGTCTGGATTAGCAGCAAAAGTCCAAGACAAGATGGGTCTTCTAGTTACAAGAGGCTCTACCTGAGTTGGAGTTGGTTAAGCAGCCTCTTCTTGCACTACCTCAGGATGCTCTAACTCATCCTAAGATGTAGAGGTGGATGCCTTGGTCTTCTTCTTGGAAACACTCTTCATGGCCATCCTTTTCCTCCTCTTTGAAGTCTTTAACTAAGAAGACTAGTCTTCAGCATCAGGTTGTTCTACTATGTCTCTCTCAGTTGGGTTCTCTTCTCTCACAAGTTTAGAAGGAGAGTGAAGAGGACCCTGCTGTGGATCAGAAGATCAAGTTGGCTGAGATTCAGCTCTAGGTCCAGGTTGTGTTATCTTAGGGGTTCAACCTTGACCTCAACTTCAGGTTGAGCTGGACTTGGTGGAGATGCAAGTCAACAAGCTCTCTCTTCTTAATCTTCTACTTGATCACCTAGATGTGCTCATCCATAGTGGATAGAGACATTGGACCAAGCCTCCTTTCGTAGAATCCATACAACTTCAAGAAGCTCATAATCCTTTATCTGTCAGCAGACTTCTTTTGGCTCTTTTGGATGATGGCTCTTAACTTTGCAGCTTTTTCCTTTAGTTTTCTCTTAGCAGCCTTTTGTTCCTTGATGACTTGTTGCTCCAGCTGCTTGAGATACTCAAATTCAACATACTCATATGATAAGGGAAGAAGTGCAGATGCCTGATAGAGTCATGTGGCACTCAGGTAGTAGATCATGTTTAGTCTATCAGCTTCCTTGTCTACCTGAGGTTATGCAGTTGCTACAGCCTCTATCTCAGGACTTTCTTGAACTGGGGAGAGGATAGGAGCATGCTTGTAGAGCCTTTTTTTGTCTCCTTTCTTCCATGCTTTTAAGGAGCAATGCTGCATCCTCTGCCTCCTTTCTCTCCTTGGACAACTCCTTCTTAGCCAGTTCATTCAGTTCAACTAAGGGGAGAGAGAGTAGTTCATCCACATTGTAGTTTCTAATCCCTAAGTAGTTTATCTTAGCTGCACTCAACTCATCATCCTAAGTATTTGGCCTAGGAGCAGCCCTGATGGCAGCTTTCCATGAAGCCTGGAGACCCTCTTGAACTTTCTCCCCTTAGCTTCCACTTCCTCTCTCTTTCCTCCTCCTTAATCTCCTCAGAAGTCAGCTTTCTTTTTCTTTTTTCACTCATAGGCCTTGGTGACTTAGGGTGGAGAGAGTTTTGGCCTTCATTGCTTGATTTAGCAGTCAAGCTCTGGCCAGAGAGAGGTTATGAAACACCATCACCAGCTGGTGCCTCACTGAGGGTAATGGGTGCCGAAGAAGTTCCCGTCTTAAGGTTCACAAGTTTAACTTCTGGGCCTTTAGTCAAGGCTTCCCCTTTGAAGCTAATCTTAGGGTCCACCTCAACATCCAGTTGAGCAAAAGTCTTACCTACTAGTCTTTGTCTATATAGTCTTAACCTCAGCTTGTATTCTTCAAACACCCTTTCTTGAATTCTATCTGCTAGTCTTGCAGCTTGTCTGTTTTGACTTAGGTTGAAAAGTGGAAGATCAATCAGTTGGATGCTCTCATAGAAGCTTAGGTTGAAAAGGTTGAAATTTCCTGTTGACCCTGAGATCTAGAGATGACTAAAGCTCTTCTATCAGTGTCATACCTCCATCCCATGATTGGATTCTCAGAGTGAGGAGATGGGGTAGGCATAGCTCTGGGAATACCCTCCTCAAACAAACTTTGTATGAGTGAGTCCACATCCATGTAGACTTGAGGAGGTTGCTGAGTATGGACTATTGCAAGTGAGGGTGGTGAATCCTCAAAGTCCATACTCTATGAAGAACTCCCAGGTTTTGTGATTGTTTGGACTTTCTCCCCCTTTTTGGTAGCATCACCTTCTTGCATATGTGAGCTTGGGGTTGGGTCTGTCACATCCATAGGTTCTTATGGACCTGGTTGAGTTCTCCTGAGTGGTCTCTCAGCTAACTTGCCCTTGAGATCGATGATCTCAAGTTGCTGGTCATTGACCCTCCTTTGTAAGACAGCCACCTGAGATTCTAGGTGACTTATCTTTGAGACTAAATAGAGGCATGTTTTTGTTAGTTTTTGCACCTATAGTTTCAAACTCCCCTCATCTTCATCAGAAGAATCACAGGGGGATGAGAGAATAGGACCAAGGTCTTCTTCCTCATTACCAGCACTTTGTTCTTGGCTGCTGGATTTCCCCTGTATCATGACAACTTCAAGTGAAGTGTCAAGAGGCTGGGTTGCCATGGTTGAGGTCTAAATGATGTATTCACTTGCTGAAGTGAGAGCCTTTTCCATATGGACCTCTTGAACAGGTTTAGGGAGATCCACCTCAGTAGTAGGTGGATAATGCGGGCTAGACATAGGAGAAACAGGAGTACTCATCTCTCCTTGAGCAGGGGAGGAGAAGAGAGACTCATGATACTCACTGAATCCCATGTCTTCATCATCATAGAATTCTGGGTTTGAAATGGGTTGGTTTAGATCAAGAGGCTGGGGATGGTAATTTTCCCCTGAAGGTTGTTCACTAGAGTGTTGAGACTTTGAGTGAAGGCTTAAGGCTTGGGGGGTTGTGAGCTCATCAGGCTGAGCATGAGGAACCTTAGCATTGATCATTGGTGAGATGGGAGTGGTTTGCTCCTCAAGAGAAGTGGGAGCTCTAGTGTCCACTTTCTCCTGTCTGGGTGGTAATATAGGGGCATGTACAAACTGAGTAGTATGTACAAGGGTTTATTTGGATTTTCTTCGGTAGGTGATGGTTATTTGTGGTTGTATAGGGGGTTGAGAAGTAGAAGGTGTGGGTTCAACACTAGTTGGTGCTGCTAGGTTATCACCTTGAGCAATGAGTTGTAACATTTTTGGGACAAGGGCTACTTCTACCCCTGAGAAGCCAACAGTTGGCTTTCTTATAGTCTTGAAGATGTCGGGCTTCATCTGTCCCAATTTTAGAATATTTCCTATTCCCTTTAACTGTGAGCCCAATTCACAGTTGAGAATGTGCTGGACATATCTAGGGAACATGTAATATTCTAAGGAGTCTAAGTTTGCAAGTAAATTAATGTGCACAAAATGTGAGTACCTGAACTTGACTCCCTGAACCATCCCATGGACTATGTAGGAAAGGTCCTCTGGAACTTGGTCCCATCCTCCATGCTTGTTAGATAAACAGTGAATGACAACATGGAGGAGGTATTTCTATTGAGAGGAAACCTTCCCTTTCATGAACACATAGAAATCCACTTCATAGCCCATCTGACCAAAGGTATGGTTAACAGCAAATTTGGGGAAGGAAAAATCACCTTCGACATCATCCAGCCTTAGATGTGAGTTTATGGATGTTGGATTGATGAAGATTGTCCTCCCCTGCACTGTGGTAGACATTGCCTTCTCCCCATCCATCATGACCTCTTGACAGGTCCTCCAAAATTCCAACAGCTGATCCTCATAGAGTGGAGGATCGATGGTGAGGGAGGTGAAGTAGTTTGATAAAGTGAGAAAGCGACAAACCTCTGAGAAACCAGGATCTTTCTCAGAGTTCAACAGAGCAACTTGGTTATGTTGCCTGTGAAGTTGCATGGAGAAATTGGGTTGGTTTCTGCGATGAAGGTTGGCCATTTTGAGGTAGCTTTGTTGTGAAGGAAGATAAGAACAAAGGTGGTTTGTAAGTGAATTTAGGTTAGAAGATTTTCACATGAAGAAGATAGTGAAAAAGGGAAACTGTTGAGAGAGAATATATATGAAATGGATTTGAGACAAAGTTAATGCAAAAGGATAAACTTTGAAATTTGAATGTCGGTCCCACCTTTAAAAAGTGACCAAAAAGGTAGTTTTCTTGGAAGCCGAAAATCTTCCGAAGGTATTTTTGTCTTCGGAAGTTTTGTAAGAAGGTATATTGCTCTCAAGTTTTTTTACAAGTGTTACAAAGCATAAAAAGAAATACAAGGACCTGGGATACTTTATACTACATCCTACAGCCGTCCATACTTTGAAGGCCAGCTGAAATATTAATCTAGACAACAAGATCAATGTAAAGTCAAAAGGCAGATTGCCTTTTGACTAGTGACTATAACATGCCATAGTTCACATCCTAATATATTATAAAAAGGATAAAAGGTACAAAGTAGGAAGTTACAGACTCAAGACCATAATCTACAGTTTACTAAAGCATGGACCTTTTCACCAACTTGTATAAGTTGGTGAGTCTTTAGAGTTGCAGTGGAAAATAAGTCAACTTTATGAAAAAGTAGATCAGAGAAAGCATGTCCTCTCTGTCTTCGGAAAAAATCAGTCTTCAATTCATTGGCTTCAAAAGACTTTGTCTTTGAAGCTTCTTAAGACTTCATCTTTGGTTTCGGAAGATTTGATCTTTGGCTTAGGAAGATTTTACACTTAGAATATTTTTTGTGATGAGTGTAAAACTTCCGAAGTAACTTCTACCTTGTACATCAGTGCATGCATACAAGAAGCTCCTTGGTTGTTTTGGCTTCTTTGGTTGTATCATCCTTCTAATATAACCTTACAAAGCATGACATTATCAAACTTTTGATGCCATTGTTTTGGAGATTGTTTCAACCCATACAAGGATTTTACAAGTTTACACACTTTCTTTTCTTGCCTAGAGGCTATGAAGCCTTTAGGTTGTTCCATGTAAATCTCTTCCTTAAGATTTCCATTCAAGAAAGTTGTTTTCACATCCATTTGATGAACTTCCAAATTTCTAATGGCGGCAATGGCAAGTACCAACCTGATGGAAGTTATTCGCTTAACCGGCGAATATGTATTAAAGTAATCTAAACCTTCTCATTGTGTATATCCTTTGATCACCAATCTTGCCTTGTACTTATCAATGTTACCATCTGGTTTTATCTTTTTCTTGAAGATCCATCGATATCCTAGTGGTTTACATCCTTGAGGAAGATCCACTAGTTCCCAAGCATGATTTTGTAAGATAGAGTCTATCTCACATTTGATGGCCTCTCTCTATTGAGGCCCTTCTGAGGAACTTACCGCTTGTTGGTAAGTTTGAGGTTCTTATTCAACCATGTAAGTAAGAAAGTCAGGACCAAAAGACTTTTCTGTCCTTTGCCTTCTACTTCTTCGTATTTCAACCTCTTCAATCTCAGATTGTCCTTGAGGTTCATCATTTGCAACCTTATCATCCGGATCAATTTCCTCCACCGGTTTGATGAACCCTGTTCTTCCTTCCCCAAGCATGGGAATATATGTTCAAACCATGATGCATCCTTTGCTTCTAATATAGTACCCTTGCATATTCCAAGGTTCTTAGAATCATGCACAAGAAAGCGAAGTGCACACCAGGACGAGTGTATCCTATGAATACACAATCCACAGTTTTTGCTCCTATTATTAGGCGCTTCGGTGGTGTCACCACCACTTTAGCTAAACACCCCCACACTCGTAAATATTTGTATGATGGTTTGATTCCCATCCATAACTCATATGGCGTTACATCTTTTTTCTTAGTAAGTATCATGTTTAACACATAATTTGCTGATAAAATCGCATCCCCCACATGTCCTGGCTTATCCCAGAGCTTATCAACATGGCATTCATCATTTCCTTTAAAGTACGGTTTTTGCGCTCTGCCATGCCATTTGATTGCAAGGAGTACGGAGTTGTAAGCTCATGTATGATACCCCTTTTCGCAAACATGTCAAGAAAAGGTGAAACATATTCACCACCCTGGTCACTTCTTACGATTTTGATTTTCCGGTTGAGTTGATTTTCAGCTTCGGCTTTGAACAAGATAAACTTGTCGATAGACTCGTCCTTACTTTTGAGTAAGTACACATGACAGTATTTTGTACTATCATCAATAAAACTTATGAAGTACTTGTTCCCATTACGAGTAAGAATCGCTTTTAAATCAAATATATCAGTGTGAATCATATCAAGGGGTTCGATGGTTTGCTCAACCTTTTTGAATGATGATCTAGTTTGTTTTGCTTCAACACAAGTTTCACATTTATGGTTTGAATCAATATCAAATGTTGGTATGCAATTTAATTTTAATCAAACGACGAATGGAATTAAAATTAACATGACCTAGTCTACCATGCCATATATTTGAAGACTCAAGCAAATAAGCAGAACTATACCAATCTTATTCATTCCATTCATGACAGTTACATTTAATTTGAACATACCATTGAAGGCATAGCCCTTACCAACATACATACCATTTTTGGTCAACACGACCTTATCAGACTCAAACACTATTTTAAACACAAACTTATTCAACTACAACCCAAACACAAGATTCTTGTGAATCTCGGGGACATACAACACATTAGATAAGGTAAGCTCCTTTCCAGATGTCATTTTTAGGATCACATTCCCCTCCCCCTTGACATCAGCAGTGGCAGAGTTTCCCATAAAGAGTTTCTCTTCATTGACTTCCTTGAAAGTGCTGAAGAGATTCTTGTCAGCACAAACATGGCGGGTAGCCCCGGTATCAACCCACCATTCCTTGGTATTCGACCTAACCAAATTAACTTCGGTGATTATCATTATGATATCAAAAATCATAGCAACAAGGTTGTCAACATCATTAACCATGTTGGCTTGTTGGATAGTCTCTCTCTTGGGCTGCTTGCATTCATTTGCTCGATGACTTGGCCTGTTGCAATTGTAACAGGTACCTTAGAATTTCTTTTTCATAATTCCACCTTTAGGTCCAAGGTGAAATCCCTTCCCATTAGTTTTCTTCCCAACCCGTCCTTTGTTTTTGTTACTCTTAAAGGATTGACCATGCTCAACAACATTAGCCTTTGCAAATTCAGGAATGAAGGTTTTCTTTTGAGCAACTTTGTTGTCTTCTTCAATACGAAGATGGACCACAAGATCTTCAATAGTCATTTCCTTTTCCTTATGTTTGAGATAGTTCTTAAAATCAATCCAGCTTGGTGGCAATTTTTCGATCGTAGCTGCAACTTGAAATGTCTCACTGAGCGTCATTCCTTCTGCATGAATATCATGAAGAATAAGCTGCAACTCCTAGACTTGACTTATAACAGTTTTGGAGTCAATCATTTTAAAATCCAAGAATTTAGCCACCACAAATTTCTTAGTGCCCGCATCTTCTGTTTTGTATATGCGTTCCAAAGACTCCCATAATTCTTTGGCAGTCTTAGCTTTGCAATACATGTTATACAGTGAATCACCATGCCGTTAAGGACATAGTTACGAAACAAGAAATCAGAATGATTGCAAGCGTGAACCGCGCTCACAGATTGAGCATCCATTTCCCCTTCAATGATTTGGGGAGCGGTTTCAGTCAAGAATCTCGCAAGGTTCAGCGTTGTCAAGTAAAAGAACATCTTTTGTTGCCAACGTTTGAAGTTCACACCGGTGAACTTTTCAGGTATCTCTGCGTGGCTTGCAACCATGTTATGTAACGGTGCTACCAATGCAGTGGTACCAGCAACATCAAAACGTTCGATATAATTATCATCATTAGCAAAACAGTTTTAGCAATAATGATTAATAACGGTTTGCTCCATAAATTTTATGTTGTTCAAAAAACAAGAACCGGTTCCACTAGCAAAAAGAACCTCTCGCGAGCCCGGGTTTTCAAAGCTGCATTG
The DNA here is from genome assembly GCA_025506505.1 of Flaveria sonorensis. NCBI lineage: Eukaryota > Viridiplantae > Streptophyta > Magnoliopsida > Asterales > Asteraceae > Flaveria > Flaveria sonorensis. The sequence continues at coordinate 12,029,667 of CM046425.1, read as the reverse complement.
GTTCAAGAAATTTCCGACTTAGAAACACGTTTTCTGCACCCCCCCCCCCCCTTCGCGCAGGTAGGTGCTGAAATAAAACACAACATAAGAATTTAATAAGTCTTGGAAGCTTATACATCTAAACCAAATACAAATTTATTCCCACACCAATAGGGACTAAAAGATCATATAAGAATTTGAGATATAGACATCTCATTTAATCTTCACACCAACAATCCCCACATGTATCATGTATGTATGTTCATTAGATACATACGTACCTACCTACATATATACATATATCACATGCACATATGCATAGATACATACGTAAGTACATAGATACATCCATACATATATCGATACATACGTACATGCATAGATAAATGCATACACACATTCATGGCATGCGTACATGCACCCATACATACACACGTGTCTCTAATCTTCTTGTGGAAGTACTTACTTTTTTTTGTAGAACGTACAGAAGTTGGAGTCTATAATTTGATATAAAAGGAAAAGGATGTGGCATAGTGCTACAAGATAAGGAATCGAATATGGACTTCTGAATCTTTGAATATGTTTCTGCATCAAGAGTCATCTTCTAGAACATCTGTCTTTCTAAATGAGTGTATTAAAAGCACTCCTCAAATTGTTAAGTTTTAAGTATGACTAGATCACTAGATTAGTTTTTAATAAAACAATTAGATTAGAAACTCGCGTATTGTACGGGTTGAACTAAAAAACATTCAATAGTTACTAATGAATTTATAAAACAATATTCTCATATAAAATATGACAAAAGTTACGTATAAATAAATAGTTAAGTAATAATATAATAATATTATTTTTTCAAACTTTTATATCTAAATAATCATTTTTAACATTTGCTTTAAAAAACTGTTAATGAAAAAATATTAATTTTTATAAAAATCTTATTAAAAGATCCGATTTTATTATTTTCATTGTTTAAAAATGTTATTTTTCAAAAAATTTCATTTGTTATAACTTCTATTAAAAATACAGTTTAAAGTTTTCCATTTCAAAATTTTCAATGTCTTAGAAATTTCGTATTTTTATAAAATTCATTTTTAATTACTTTTTTTTTAGCAAAAAGATGTGATTTTCATTTCCTTAAAATAATTTGTTTATAGAAAAATCTTAGTTTTAAAAAATGTAGATGATATATATACGGTTAGGTTCTTTTCAAACTCTATTTTTTATGAGAATTTAAAGAACTAATCTTGTCAACTTATATTTTTTAATCTTGATAACTAAAAATGTTATAAATGTAATCAATCAAAGTTTTCTCTGTACAGTTAATTATTTCATTAAAATTAATTCTCTCTTCTATTTTTTCTCGTCTCTATTTAACTTTTTTATAAATTTACAAATACATTGAATTAAATTGATCTTAATTTTGATTGTTCATATGGTAAATTGATTAATATGAAACTTATTAATTATGGTGTATTTAGATATATTAAGTGTTTTATATATGTGTAAATATAATATTTACATATAAATAAATATTTAAAGTCATCATCCTTTCAACTGATTGTCTATTTACATATATGTGTATTTTTCATAAAAATCTTTCATTTTTCAAATTGATATTTTGTTTTCATATATATAAATCTTCAAACAATCTTCTATTTACGTATATGTACATCCGATGAAAAACCATTTTTTCAAGTTGACGTTTGATTTACTTATATGTAAATAATCTATTTTTTCATACCCGGTGAACTATTTATGTATATGTAAATCTTTATTGTGATCTAACTAAACTATAACTAGTGAAAACTAAACTAATTTAAGCGAAACCAAATCTAACAAAAGAAATTTAAATATACATGCAATGTGAGATTAAATATCAAAAAAATAAAATAGTTATTGAACTAATCTAGTTGACAATATAAAAGATAATTCAAAAAATGCAAGAATATATTAACTTCATACACTGTAACAAGATGCACTAATTATAAGAAAATCAAGACGATGTATCCTTACTTTCAATGAATGTGTTTCATTATTTTCAATAAAGATGACTCAAGTTTCACGTTGTCAACAATATAAAACACGTAATTACAGTAATTGGTGAATAATATCAAATTTCTTGTCTCCAACTCACGGAAATAGATTTTGCAATCCTATAATTGTTTATTCCTTCACCATGTCAGGTATGGTTCTAAACACTTTAGAAGAATTCAATTAACAGGCCATTAATAGAATCTAAAAAGTTAAGAATACCATGAAGTCGAATAAAAGCTTCTTTAATTGGGAGAAAATGCCCATTAAAAACATTTTGATGCTTTTGATTGTGTCAAGTTCTTCAAAGTTTTAGAAACAGAATACAATTATCAGTGAAGAATGAGAGGATTGTAAAAAAGAGGAGGAGAAATCAATTTGATTATGATGCTTTTAATTTTAGAATCTCCTTAATAGACATGGAGATTTTGAATATGGAGAGAGATTGAGAAAGATTAGAAAGTCATTTAATCGTAGTGTAAATTCCTACACTACCCTTTAAGATTGATTAAAGCACATTAATATTTTACTTATTAACTAATGCCATTTATTATTTTGACCATTGATTAAACAATATAATGATTGAGATTAGTTATTGCATCTCTTAAGTAATTTGAGAGTTCTTACATGATCTTATCCCGGGTCAGGTTTTTTTTAAAACTCATTTTATTTTCACAAGTCGCATAACTAATATTAACCATTGATTATTTAGATCAATGGTTGTGATTTAAACAAAGTTAAAATTGTATATATATAACTCATTAAATGAGTTAATTAAACAAAAAGGTATAATGGTAAAATGATAACATTCTCTCTCCAATTAGAATTAATTATCTAAAATTGATTAATTTTCACTTTCTTCTCTAATTTTTATGTTTTACACGTGTTTAATTTCATATTTTACATATATGTAAATTTTATATTATTTACATTGTATTTGCATGTGTAAAATTATATTTTTTTCCATACTCGTTATATGTGTAAATTTCATACAAGAAATTCTGTTTTTTTTTCATGCTATTTTGTGTTAATTTCATAGTATATTCATATGAAAATTCTCAAACAGATGTAAAATAGTAATAACTTATTTTTCAAATTGCATGTTATTTACATCTACATAAATTCTCAAACGGACCGTCTATTTACATATATGTATATATTTTACATAGGTGTGAATTTTTTTTTCCATTGAATATCTTTTTTAAAGAAATCGAATAAATTTACAAAGACCAAGCTACATCTGGATAATGGGTAAGCGGGCAACAAGCTGCGCCGCTATCCCTTTTTGAATCGCAAAACCTATTCTACTAAATACTCATCCTTGGTTCCTCGGGCTCTGCGAGTCACTGTGCACCACCTTCTGTACCCTCGTCAAAAAACGAACCGCCTCAGGGGCTAGGGATCCAAATGTGTAGAAGGTGAACGGAATGAACACGTGTTGATTCTCTATACATGCTGCCTCGTGCTTAGCAACTTTCTTAGATTCCGCCCTCAAAACCGTCTGTCCTGGAACGAAACCACTGTCTCTTAGTCCCACCAATGGGGACACCCCAGTGAGGTCGACACACGCATGCTTACCTCCCGTCCAGCCAAACACAAGAACGTCTGCAGGACGTAGGGTAGATCTCCCCTCTCGTGGATCAGTTAGAAAGTTAACGGGTGCTTCTTTCTTGGCTAAGATCCCGGCACGCCTAAGCACATCCCATAAGACATCTCTAACCCAGTCATGATGATACTTGAATCCCTGCAATTCCTTACAGTGGAGGGCATGCTCGCCAAATCTATCCAAACATGCGTTTCTACAAACGGGGCATGATTCGTCTTGGGGGAAAAGAGGAATCATAAGCCGGTATTTGAGGATGGCTCTGTATTCAATTGCTGACATCCGTTTCCCAAGACCTTCAATGGGCACAACAGTCAAAAAATCCTGGGCATGAGCCCCCCTGAGACAAGCAAAAACCGCCTTTTGCCGCGGTGTCATATCGAATCGCCCCTCCATATCTTGTACGTGTTTACCATAAAGAGCACTCGCCAAGGTTTGTTGAGGTTTCTTGGGGCGGTCTCCTTATCAGTAAAACCGCCTAGATCAAGGTCCGGGAGAGTTGTTCCAATATTACCAAGCGCGAGGGAGTAGTCCGGATCTACCCCTACAACACCAGCGCTCCGCAAGATATGGTCCTGCAATTTCCACGACTGGGCCCTGGAAGCCACAAAGGCGAATGCGGAGACATCCTCCGCCGAGAAAATCCCTAAACCTCCACAACGCATAGGGAATGAAGCCAAACTCCACTGGAGGTCCCCAAAATGCGGTCCGCCACAAACAACAATATCTTCAACCGCCCCTGCAGGCCCGCATCAAAGATGGACACAGCCTCTTTGACATGCTCAGGTTGACAGGTCCTGAGCCTAAACACTAACTTAACAACTCCCATGCACGAGCACAACAAAAGGAGCTCACTTTGGGGGTCCCTCAGGTCCGGTAGGTGTTTCATAAGTTCAGCCGCCCGCAAAGCTCTTTTAGTTGCCAAAGACCGAATAAATCCTGCATCCCGACTAACCGCTCCCCCAAGGAGTTTAACCCCCCCCCCCTACGGGCCTACTAATTTCGCTAGGGAATAAACCCGGCACTTCCTTCGAACCATTGCATGAGGGCCAAAAAATCTCTGTTTTCTGAATATTAAGCCTAAGCCCCAGAGACGCCCCTTCTGAGCGAATAATGCCCAACGCCCTAGCAACATCCTCAACCTTACCAATGACAGTGCCATCGTCTAAATACCAAGCATGGAAGGGCAAGGAACAGGCGCCTTGCACACGAAGGATGAGAGGATGGAGGACCAGCGCAAAAAGAAGGGGGCTAAGGGGGTCCCCTTGCTGCACCCCAGTATAAGCCCCAATATGAAAATCCCCCACATATAACCAGGCGGGCTGGGCATATAAAAACTGGACCCAAGGGAAGATGGATGGACATTTGGAGCTAACTTCCCTAAGAAGGTTCGTCCGGTCCACCTCGTTAAAGGCATTAGAAAAATCAACAGTGAGCATAGCCAGGGACCCGTCAGAATGGAACGCGCTCAAGAACCTGTTAGCACTGTGCAGGACCGCTTCTGCCCCATTAGGGACCCCAACCCCAAATTGAAAATCCCCAAGATAAACCGCCACCTCTTTCCCTACTTTGCGCATAGCGACTTTCGACACCAATCTTCTCCAAATGGCCCCCACCGCGATGGGCCTAATCCCATTGTCAGGCTTTAATAGGGGGGTCAGCGGTGCCGAAGCAATGAACTCTGCTAGAACTTTAGGACAAAGGCCCCCAAGCCATAAGTTGACAACATCAGTGATGCCTTTAGGAGCTCGGAGGTGGTTGGAGACCCCTGGCCATAGAAAGCGTCTAAAATGTGTTGGGCCCGCAGACCGTCCCTCCCACAAGATGTACCTTTCGGGAAGGTTTTAATACATTCCAACACACAATCAACGTCTACCTGCAAGGCTGGTTCCGATGGCACGGCGGAGGGCATGGTCGGGGGGTCCACAACAGGGTGTTTATCTATCAAGGCTCTTAAAGTATCCCCCCGAGCAGGTGCAACCCCAGATGAACATAGGACTTTGACTGCCGTTGTGTAATGTCCATCCGCTACCTTCCGGAGGCACTGCTTAATATTGCCCCCTCCCTCTTCCTTAGCCTTATCCCCCACCCTCCCAGGTTCCCACATCACGGGGAGTTCAAGGAGGGGTAGGACCAACTCCTCTAAACCAGCCCCATCTTTCCAAACAGCCAAAGCCTGCATAATGGAGTTACATTGAAGCGATTTCCAGTTACCCGACCTTCGTTCCTGCCTAGTAGCCGGCTTGACAACACGTACATATACATATATGTATAGAAAGACACGTCTTGAACTTCTCCTTTTTTACATATACGTAAAATTTAATGTTTCCAACAAAGTTGAATGTGACCAGTTATCCACTTATCCAGGTCTGATAAACTCGCGTCTTCTAAACTTCAAACTTACATTTTAAGAAATGAACATGTTAAAATTCAAGGTTATCACAATTTCACAAAAAGTTCATAAAACTACAATCAAGAAACCAATGTGAAGAAAGTAAAACACAAGATTTAACAAACTCACTACCGCTTGTTTGATTAAATCAACTATTGCAAGGTACCATCAAAGAACCATTGTTCTTGTAAGCCCCTGTAATGAACACATTAAAATTCAGGAATTAAAATTTACTTTTTAAGATTATAAAAAGTAAAGTACTTAACATAAAAGATGTAGAACTCAGAAATCAGTCGAACAATAGCAAAAGACCTAAACTTTAACTTTTGAAGTCAATCAACATAAATGATTCAAAGCTTGAATGAAAATTCTTATGAACTATTGTAAAACCTGCTATGATTATGGAACCCAAATAATACTTTATCAAAATTACATTGATGAATTTAAAAAATCTTGTGTTTCAAACGACTTACTGATTAGGGTGGTTCTAGTTTCGGCAAATATGACATAAAAGTTTAATCTCAAATACATCACATCCAATTTTAAATTACCTCAGATCCAACCATAAAAGTTTAATCATTCAAAACAAATAAGTGCATGATGCTATTAAGATGTATTTTATCAAGAAAACTTTCAAACAATATCATAATTTCAAACTTACCTTGATTCCAATCACAAAAGCTCAATCATTTAATTAATGAAAAGATGCTATTATAACTAACAGAGCATAACTTAAAAGAAAATAATATCTCACATATTTAATATCAAAGAGATCCCCAGATCATTATGTTCAAAAGATTCGTAGAAAATTGGACAAAAAGATGAGTGAAGATGTAAAATGCGCACTGAACCAACCTGTTTTAGAATTAGTTTGTGGTTTGAAATCTTCAGATCTGAATGCAAAGAAACTCGATCGGAATAGGGGATGATAACGACAATAACTCGTTTGGGGGATTTCAAGGTGAGTATGCTAATCAGTACGCATCTCAACCATTTGTATTTTTGTTTTTTTTTTTTGTTTTTTAAGAAGGTGCCATAATTAAGGAAGAAAAAAAAATTTGATGTAAAAATACATTCTTACTCTTTAATATAAAGTAAATATAAAATAAAATACATATCGCTCAATGGTTAATATTAGTTCTCGCTGTTCTGACGATCTTTAATACTTCTGAAAAGATCTTCACTATTTTTTTAAAACGTTCAAAACCACCATTTTTTGTAATAATTCTAGTAACCAACGTGATCCACACAATTAATTCACATGCAAGTCACATGTCATTTTTACTATTTATTTAAAACGTTCAAAACTTTTTTTTCACAACATTAGTTTTTAAAAAAAAATTCACCATTGATTTTAATATTTTTTACTTTTTCAACGCCTACCATATCGATATATATTTTTTTAAAATATCATCCAACCGTTATTTACACATGCGTAATACCAAATTTACACATTTGTAGATCCAGTATTCACATATGTAAAACGAATTGCGTAAAAAAATCTAATTTTTATAATTTTTTTTTTATTTTTTATGAAAGAGAGAAACAAGGAAAACAATTTTGTGTTTTTATTTTTAGAGTTAATTACGCAAATGGTCCCGTGGTTTATTGAAAATAACAGATTTGGGTATTAAGGGTTTTTTGTAACAGGTTGGGGTATTATGTTTTTAATTTTATAACGAGAATAGGTACTAAGACTAACTGATGTTAATTATTCTGTTAAATTTCAACAAAATAACTAAAATGCCCTTTGAGGGACTACTTTTGTTACTTTATATCTCTTTATTATCTAAGGACCATTTGTGTAATTAACTACAACTTTTAAAGAAACCCCAACCCTCCCCTTTTCCCCATCTGCCACCACCACCATCTAACCACCATCTATTCACCACCGTCTTACCAACCATTTCCTCCACCTTTAGTCGCCAACCCTCCAGCCACCTGCCACCAGCCACCACTGAACTCCCTAATCGAGAACTGGACCCTAATTGAGCATTGTTCACAAGAAATTGGCTTGCTCCTAGATTGTATGGCAACGGCCAATAAACCTCATCAAGATCCACCCTTTTGCTGAAAAAATGATCAACCCACAAGAACCCACCACCTCTCAACACTCTATCAACATCATACAGCAAAAACTCTATCGTTTGCAGTGGTATCCACCTGTTTACAGCATGCCCACATCGCACCAGGTCCAAAACCCCCATCGAACAGAAGTAACCTCTGTTGCAATGGCGCATGTAACGCCACTAATCCCCTGAGTGCACACTTCGTTGTATGGTGCACCCAAGCTCATGGTGGTGGTCACCACCGTCACATTTTGTTGTTTCATTTGAGCTGCGAAAGTCGCCGTACCACCGCCGATGTCTAACGCTAATTGGAGAATGGATTTTGATTTGTTAGCGATGTTGATTAGTTGCGAAATTGGGAGATCAAGATTCGATTTGTAGGTTAAGAACTTTAATTTCTCGTTGTTGAAATTGAAACCTTGATTAGGGTAGAGACAATTTAGGGTTTTGCAGTTGTAATTGTGCCATAATATTGAATTCTCCAGCACCGGAGAAAAGGGGTTCGTCGGAAGTGAAGAGGGTGGTTTAGTGGTAGTCGGAGAGAAGCAACGCCGGCGGGGGAGAGGGTAGCACCCACGGAGGATCAGCAGCTGGAGGAGGACGACGGCGGACAGAGGGAAAAAGGGGTGTAGTTCATGTACCGGTGGAGAAGGTGGGGGTGGTGGCGGCAGGCGGATGCGATGGTGCTGGCCGGAGAGAAGCAACGTCGGCGGTGGGGGTAGCGGTATCGGGGCCAGCGTTGGTGCTGCTCGGGCGGCGGGCGGCAGTGATGGTGGTGAAATGAGTCTGTAAACTAAGGTGTAATATATATATATATATATATATATATATATATATATATATATATATATATATATATATATATATATATGTATGTATGTGTGTGTGTGTTTGTCTGTGTGTGTG
>CM046425.1:11793187-12015687 GCA_025506505.1 Flaveria sonorensis | reverse complement strand
CGTCTGTTGAACTAAATGAACACAATAATTTGTTACACACCAAACAATTTATGAACGCCCTAGAGAAGATAATAGAAAGTAAATTCAAGTTTTTCTTATGACGATGCCTGAAAACAGTTCGTTATGGTATTCTCCGGCGAGACTGGTAACCAACCATTGCAGTCGCCGGTCGGACTTCACTAAACGTTCCAAAGGTCGATGAATTAATAATCGATCAGTAAGTTCAACACATTGCAAAGGCATACAATCAATGTTTCGTTCGGGGTTAAACTTATGTAAGAACAGTGGTATCTTTGAAATCGAAAGCCATTTTGATACAATCATTCAGTCCTGTAACAATTTAGCTTTCCTCACACAAATACACTCCATTCTCACCACCACCGGCATCATCAACCAAAGTGTTCACTTGGGTGCACGCCTCATCATCAAATACTCCGACTTTTTGCAAATTCAAAGTTCAAGATTACTCTTTGATGCCACCAATCACGAATCGAGTTCTTTCTTATGGAACACGATGCTCCGTGCATACGCAAACAGTGGGTTTTGCTCGGATGCTTTAAAATTCTACTCACTTATGCGCAAGAAAGACATTCAACCCAATAACTACACATACCCTTTTGCCCTTAAATCGTGTGCTCGAAATTCAATGCCTGGATATGGAAAATTGGTTCATTCTGAGATTGTGAGATCTGGGTTTGGATCAGATGTTTACGTGGAAGCTGCGCTAGTGGATATGTATGCGGGGTGTGGTCTTATCGATGATGGTCGCAAGGTGTTTGATAAAATGTCTAAGAGAGATGTTGTGTGTTGGACTGCAATGATCACTGCTTATGAACAGGCTGAGAGAGCTGAGACAGCATTGTTTTTGCTTCATCAAATGCAACAAGAAGGTTTTGCTATGGATTGGGTTGCAACTGTGACTGTTGCCTCGGCTGTTGGCCAGTTGGGAGATGTCAAGAACAGTCGAGCTGTACATGCGTATTCCATTCGTAACGCGTTGTTTCATGAATTGCCTGTTGTTAATTCAGTTCTTGCAATGTATGCAAAATGTAGTGAGGTTGAATATGCAGAAGCGATCTTTGAACGGCTGAAACAAAGAAATGTCATAACTTGGAATTCTATGCTTACTTGCTATACTCAAAATGGACTAGCAAGTGAAGCTCTGGATCTTTTCGAGCGTATGAAGATGTCTGATACTGATCTTAATCAAGTTACAGAATTGATCATTGTTTCAGCGTGTTCATATTTGGGTTCCCGACAGTATGCAGCCAAAATCCATGATTTTATAGTACAAAACAATATAGATATGAACCTAACGTTATGGAACGCGATAATGGACATGTATGCCAAGTGTGCAGATTTGGATACCGCTTTAAGAATGTTCAAAGAAATACCCGTGAACCAACTTGATGTTAGCTCGTGGAACACGTTGATCTCGGGATGTGGGATGCATGGGTATGGAAAAGAAGCGCTACAACTTTACAACAAAATGAAAGATAAAAACTTTCAGCCAAACCACATTACATTCACCTCTGTTCTTTCTGCTTGTAGCCACTCAGGACTTGTTAAAGAAGGAAAGAAATGTTTTTCAGAAATGGAAATCTTCTCTGTGACAAAAGAGCCAAAACATTATGCGTGTATGGTTGATATGTATGGCCGAGCTGGATTGTTAGATGAAGCGTATGAGTTAATAAAAGATATGAAATCGCTGGCGAACGATGAAGTTTGGGGAGCTTTGCTTTTGGCTTGTAAAATCCATGGAAATACAAATTTAGCAGAAGTTGCTGCTGATAATCTTTTCCACCTTGAACCACAACACACGGGATATTATGTTTTGATGTCAAATATCTATGCGGATTCAAGAAACTGGCTAGAAGTTGGAAAACTAAGACGGGATATGAAAAACAAAGGATTAAGAAAGCCTGCAGCAGTTAGTTTGATTGAAGTTAACAACGAGTTACATGGTTTTCGCACAGGGGAACAGTTGGATTCATTCACGAGGAACGTTTATCGAAAAGTGGAGCAAATGGTTGTTGAACTAAAGATGGAAGGTTATGTTCCTGATTTATCTTGTGTGTTTCATGATGTTGAAGATGAAGATAAGCCTGGGATGCTTAATTATCATGGTGAAAAGCTAGCTTTGGCATTTGGGCTTATGAACATTGATGCAGGATTGCCTATCTTCATAAATAAGAACCTTAGAGTTTGCAGTGATTGTCATGCAGTATTTAAATTAGTTTCTGGTGTATATGGAAGGAAAATTACTTTGAGAGATGTCAATCGTTTCCATCACTTTGAAGGTGGTGTGTGTTCATGCAACGATTACTGGTAAGTAATTTTTTTGAACGTTATTCTTTTGAACAGAGTCAATGGTTTAACGGTATCAAAGTGTGTAAAAAAGTTAACTCTCACAAGTAGTTGAGAGTTTAAATCCATGATAAATCTAAGAGCTTTCTCCGGTAGAAAGTTTTTGGGTGTTTTAGAGGTGAGAGAGTGATATGAAAAAGAGAGGTAGTGAGGTGAAGGAAAGAAGGTAAGGAGAAGTTCCGTGAACAAAAAAAGAGGAATGTGAGGAGGGACGGAAGCAGGGAAGAGAAAGCGTTTATGGATGGGTAGGAGAGAGAATGGATGAGACAGGTGTGACATTAGACACGTTTTTCATTTCTTTAGTGGTAATCATTTAAAGTGTAGATTTAATAGTTGGATTAGATTATGTGTGAATTAGAAGTTGATTTTAATTTTTTTTTCCAATTTAAACATTCTTTGTTATTAAATAGATTAAGCATGTTTAAGTTGAAATGTTATAGGGAAAATGAATTTAACTTAAAATTTTGGTGAGTGTTTTTTAAATATACATTTTAAATTATGACGGTTTTATTTAACATTATTTTTTGTAATTTAAAATAGTTTTTTTTATTATATTCTAGTATCAAAATACTATGTTGACATATGATACAAAAAAGCAATGAACAAAAGTGAAATAAAATAAAAGGTCAAAACTGAAACATCCCTTTGTTTTATTTGTTCAAAAGATGGTGCATACATACATGAAAACCACGCCCAAGTTTAACAATAACATATTAAAATTAATTTTACAAAATTGATCTTACATTTCTAATTCCAATTTCCAAATGCTTGTTTGATTTTAATATATATAATAATAGTCAACACTTGGTATAAACTCCGGATCACATTTGTAAAACTATTTTCTTGATATTACATGTTTTACATTTTATCATTCATTCTGACTTATTGTATTAAAAGTAAACATACAAAAACTTACTATATGTAACAAGTGAATTCTTGTTTCACCAGCTGATGTTGGAATGGTGTATTTCCCAAATTGTCAAGAGTACATGTCTCGTTGTAAAAAAATGTTATTGATTTAAGAATAGATTTGGTAGGTGGGCAGGTTTTACCGTTTAAAAGGAGATTTAAAGGTGGAAAAGCATAAAATTTCATCAAGAAACATAACAATAATAAAAATTAGCATATTTGTTGAGGTTCAACGGCTCCTTGTTAAGCTTGAGCATCAAGTAACCGTTTTATAACTCACTCGGCTTTCATAGAAAACATATGAGACGGTTCTTTGACCGTCCTCGATACAACCATAGAAAACTTATAGCTGGCTTTAACAGATTTCCAGTCTAACACTAGGTATTTCACCATACTCTCATAACTAACCACCATGTAAAGTAGTTAATATACAACAAAACTTTGGTTACTTACATCCAGAAACAGATATGTATACCGGATTATAGAAATCTTCTAGGCATATACTCGTTGATTCTCATTGGAAAACTATAGAACTCCTCGTTTCTGCTATCACCTTTACGGTGCTGGAAAGGCACCCACCACGGCACGCCTCTGTCATCATGTGAATCATGAGCATCCAACGTGTTGTCCAATAACGTCCCCACTATCATTGCCACCGTTGGAGGGGAAGAAAATATGGTGTTCAATATATCATTAAACTGAAAGAAAGAAAACATCATATGAAGATTTTAATAACACACTATCTTACTTAAACGGCACTATAATATGGAGTGTATATATAGGAACGTTGAGGCCTACTTACCCATCCACCATTAGAACGAACAGGCCCCTGACCCGTGCGCAGATAATCAGTATTCATAACAAAGTATTGTGATATTGATATTCCAAGGAAAAGAGATGATCCCAAAATGTAGATGTTTCTCATGGAATTATTGTTTGTGAATTGAATGAATGTAATTCCAACAGCAGCTGGTAAAACAAGAAGTCACTTGTTACATATAGTTGAAAAATGAACTAAATTAGATTATTATTATTATTATTATTATTATTATTATTATTATTATTATTATTAGAACACTCACCAACAAGGCCGTACAGGACGCAATAGATGGCTGCAAATATCGGAAGGGGGATGGATGCAAAAAACGCCCCGAATTTACCTGAAAAATAGCTACTTTATGTTCAGAAATAAGTATTATATCAAGAAGATCCTTCAGGGTATTTGTTAAACGAATGCAGACCAAATATGGAGAAGAATAACATGAAAGCAGCTGATATTTGAACCACTCTTCGACTTCCTACATGAGTTAACCCAAGAAGTCCAACATTTTCTCTGCATCGTCAATTAAAATAAACATATTTAAACTTATACACAATCAAATTTGGCTAGTTAGTTGTAAAATGGATTAATTGTGGGAGATATTGTTCAGAAGTGCTTCCGAAATTTCAAATTGTAATTATAAAACGTGCTTGTGAAATTGAAATAAAAGAACAGAATCTATTTATTCAAACACAAAAGGCTGATAAATGAGGTCATCAGTTTCAAATGCATATTTAAACACTTCAAATAACGTTGAAAGATGCTGAAACAAGAAAATAGTCCTTACACAGATGCAGTATTCCCAACGATAGAACCAAACGTCCCGTCAAGTAATTGCCCAAGACCCTTCATGATGAAAAGGAAAGATGAACATTAATCTCCAGTTAAAACTGAACTCATATAATCAAATAAATGAACACATATATGGAGCGTGGATTGTGTTTTAAAACCTGAAGACCAATGCTTCGGCTAATGACATGTGCTGGTGGCGGTGTAGCGCCCGAGAAACGTGATGCAGCATAAAAGGTTCCCGTTGACTGCACAAAAGGAAACTTAAACACATCATGAAATGAAAGAAACACTAACACCTCACCTGTTAAAATTAATAAATAAATAAACAAATAAATAAATAAATAAGAAAGAATAAAGAAACCTCTACTGTTGAAACAAGAGCAGCGCCCATCATTCCAAAAACATGACTTGCTCTGAATATAGGTGGACCCCATTGAAACGGGTACGAAATTTTTACCCTGTATTTATTTAACCGAAATAAGCAGTCAGATAAAGCTAAATGGTTCATAAAAAGACTTCAAGGGGTGATGTAGTGGTAAGCGCTTTAATCCTTCTAGCAGAGGTCCCACGTTAGAATACAACATCCACGTTTTCTGCCTTTAACCCCCTTGAAAGTCACCCGCACAGCGCAAGTTACGTTTTACCTCGTCCCATTGGTTAGCAGGTATTGATGGGGGTCCTATGAGTTTTCTGGTAATAGGTTCTCACAATTACAAAAAGCGGTTCATATAGGATATAAAAATTGTATTTACCATGGAGCAGATTCCATGAGATAGGAACGATCCACCCTGCAGCTAAGTTTTGTCGTCTCACCAACATTATTATAAGCACCAGCCACAGTGAGGATAGCAGCAAAAGCCCACACAAGTGCAATACAAAAAAGCAAGGCGAATCTTTCAAGAATAGAGTGGGCACGATGATGGAGATGCTTCATATACTATAACATAACATTGAGTATTAGACATGCATACATGCATACATGCATATATACATATATACACAATACATACATACAGATATAATTATACCTGTTGGAAGACAACCAAAAATATAAGCATAGGCAGGCCTATCTCCACACAGTTGCCAAGCTGTAATATCATGTCACTATGATTATGAGTTTGATTATAGAGATTAAAAAATATGCAAGATTTCATGAACAGAATAAATGTACCTCTGGAAATCCCCTTCCAAATAAACCAAGGCCAACTACACAAACATATGCAACGATAACAACAGGACTGAAAAACCTATAATAAAGCAAAATAACCATCAAATAATGAGATCATCAACACCATACTATTGAAGATCTAACAAATGTAATAAGTAAAACATTACTTAGTGAAGTCTCCCCATGCCCTGCTAAATCCGATAATGATATTGACAAATGAAGATATTATCAAGGCTCCTTGAATAGCCCTCATAGTGTGGACAAATCTCTATCACACAAAGCATAAACAACAAGTTTTTTTAATCAATATACTTACAACAAACGACTAACTATAATTGCTTATTATACATACATATATACATACCTCATGATCAGATGAGAAATCTTCATCTGCAAAATCATTTATAATTGATAACACGGGTAAGATATAAGCAAAAGACGGTCCCATGACCGTAGGAAGCCTGCTACCAATCAAAGTTTGCAAAAGGGTATTCAAACCCGACATAAATAGAACCGCTTGAATTACATGAGCCTTATCACCCTATAAGAACCAATAAAGCAACAAACTTTAGTAAGAACAAGATCAAATTAAACCACTTATTTTCAAATATTAATCGCCCAATTCGAAACTAAAAGGGTAGAGATGTAAAAGACTCACATGATCACCACCCATTCGAGGAACAAGCCTAGTAGAGATCATAACAACACTTCCCAGCATCACAATATAGTGTTGAAAACCAAGTAAAACAGTTTGGGCTGTGAACAAGAATATACCCAAAACAATAAGAAACATAAAGTAATGTCAAACATCAGGTAAAAAGACACTAACAAAATTAAAAAACAATCAGAAGTATAATCAAGGAATAAAGTGTAATTATATAAAAATTTAAATTTGATAGAGATTGACTGCAAAATTAACAATAATATAATCCCATGTTATAATATTAGTAACTAGATTCTACAAAGCAACAAAATTTCCCCTAATTTTAACTAATTTCAGGTCGAATCTTTGTGGGCTACACCTCAACCTTTCAAGAATCAAGGGTTTCAAAAGATTCAAAACGAATAATCAAACTGAATCAAAGATCACATACCAAAAAGGGTTTACAAATCAAGAAAGATCACAACTTTTTTCATAAGAAACTTCAATCAACTCAAGCTTTTAACTTTAATCTTTAAACTAAACAAAAACAACAAAAGTTAAAGATTTAACAAGAAAGACTAACGCCATGAGGGATTAGAGTGGATGCAGTAATTAAGTTGGGTAAGCTGTTCAGCAGGTGGATATGCAGGTCCTCTAGCGGCACCTAGTGGCTGATGGATGGTGGGTGGAGGAGGCACGGCGGCAGGTGGGTGGCGGTGACCGTTTTCCACCATGGTGGTTCAGTTTTCCGGCAGCCGACGGTTACAACGAATGGATGACTACAAGTGTTGGATATGAGGCAAGAATAGTGACAATATCAGATTCTTAAATTCTTCAAACAATTATAATATATAAAAATCTTGTGGGCTTATCAGTCATGTGATGAGAAAGAATGCGTGTGTGTTTGTGTGTGTGTGTGTGAGAGAGAGTTTTGTTTGGTATTGGGTTTTGAAACGCATTGAGCATCGGGTGAGTAGGCAATGAAAGCACTTGTCGATGGTGTGATTTCGCTTTCCACATAGGGTAATAATAAATTAATGAATTAATAAGTGGTACGTTGTGCATGTAAATTTGTACCATCTTTAAGTTGTGTTTCCACTTGGAAATGGGGCCGATAAAGCTCACAAGGCTATAGGTTGAGTCTGACATCCTCTTGTTAGATTTGGAAGGGAATATAATGTACACTCAACAGATTTTTACTATGGAGCCATTTTTGGGGTGTTCTTATGGTATAAATAATTTTCTTCATACTTTTATACAACTCGTATAAATTTATAGGGGCATATAAGTGGTCGTATACTTTTATACATGGCGTATAACCCTTGTGACACTTCTTGAATTTTTCATTGTCTCATTGTCAAATTGTGCTATACGTGTCATGTATATTTGTACTGGACGTATAGGTTGTGATATAAGCCTAAATAAAATGCATAACCCTTTGACAACCCCTTTACTTTTCTTGTTTTAGTGACATTAACTCTATACATATTGTATAACTTTATACGCAACATATAAAGGGGTGTCGGTGTCGAATGATGTTAGTGATCATCTTTTCAAAAAAGAGGTTTAGCTTCAATTTTTTGCAAGTGGAAATTCATATTGGGTTTAAAAGAAAAAAAAGTTATTGTTTAAATAAAACTAGAGTTATAAATATAGAGCTTTTAAAGAATGCACGTATTTTAGTTTTGGTCACTACTTTTGAGAAAGCACATATCTAGATGTGTGTGTATTAAATGGCGAAAGTCGATTGTCTGTCATGTAACACTCGGTCAAATCAGGTCAACATCTGTACGAATCTAACCTAGTAATAATAATTTTATATTGTGTTTGACCGTTTGAAAAACTTTAAGTTGACGACCTGTTAACGAACCCGAAGTTGATTATTTGTTTGAGACTAATATTAACAACAACAACAACAACAACAGCAGCAGCAGCAGCAGCAGCAGCAGCAGCAGCAGCAGCAGCAGCAGCAGCAGCAGCAGCAGCAGCAGCAGCAGCAGCACCAGCACCAGCAACACCAGCACCAGCAGCATCAACAACAAATAATAACAATAATAATAACAACAAATAATAACAATAATAATAATAATGAGATAATAATAATGATAATAATAATGATAATAATAATGATAATACTAACCATAATAATAATGATAATAATAACAATAATAATAATAATAATAATAATAATAATAATAATAATAGTAATAATAATAATAGTAATAATGTAACACCCCGAATTTTATTAAAAAGAAAACGAAAAAAAAGTATCCAGAAAGAAAAGATAATGGGCACAAGTGGAGGGGCTAAAATGGTAAAAGGACAAAACTTTAGTATTATTGTGTTTAAAAGAGGGCATGGCCGCCCATGCCCCCACTGTTTTCCCTGCTCTCGGTCGCAAGAAAGAAGAAAGAAGAAGAAGAACAGAATTCTCCAACGGTTCTAGTGAGAGAAACCTTCAAAGGTGAGTTTTCTTGAACTTAAGTTCGGTTTCAGCTGGGTTTTTGAGTTCTAGACCGAGATTCGAGGTGTTGAGTGCTTGTTTTTGTGGGTTTTTGAGGCTGAAATCGTAGGTGGGTCTTGGATTTGAAGTGTGCTACTCAAAGGCTGTTCAAGGTGAGTCTCTAGAACCCCTCTTTTACAGATTTTAAAGTGTTTGGGGCTGTTATGCATACCGGGAAAAGGTTTTTCAAAGATAACCGTATGTTTCAGCTTGTTGTGGTTCGTACGGTATTCTGTGGTTTTATGTTTTGATGCTTGTTTTGAGGTTAGTATTGTTGTCAGAATGTTTAGATGCCCTTAGTATGCTAGATCTGTGTTTGGGTTAGGCTAGAAATGTTTCGGGTGTGTTATTGGCAGATTAGATGTTCAGAATGTTCCCATGCGCCCTAACAATATCCTTCATACGCCCAAAAGTTGGCCATGAGCCTAAGTGTTGCTCATGCTCCCAAGGGTGCTGATGCGCCTAGGTGGTGCGCCAAATAGTGGCCATACGCCCAGATAGTGCCCAGGTGACCAAGTGTTGGCCATGCGCCTACATAGTGCCCATGCGCCTAGAGTGCCCATGCGCCTCAGTGTAGGTGGTGCGCCTGAACAGTGGTTCATGTGCCTAGAAAGTATGGAAATGGCTAAGTATGGGTGATGCGCCCGCATAGTGCCCATGCGCCTAGAATTGTTCCTGCGACTAAGTGTTGAGGCGCCTGAATAGGGCTCATGCGCCCAAATAGTGCTGATGCGCCCATGAGCTTTTATACTTAGAATTTTCTACTGATGCGCCTGAATAGGACCGGTAAAGGTACTTAAGATTGCAATTAGCTTCACAAGAGGAGTGATCTTAAATCATTTAACTACTCAAATAGGGAACTGGTAACTTCACTGATGATACAAAGCTACATAAGTAATATTAAGAGACAGAACTATAAGAACAAGAACAAAGTCACAAGAACACAAGATTAAGTTTTCAAGGAAGTTGTATATTGATTCTCTAGTTCTATTACAAGTGTTTGCAAGTATATGAAATTACAAGAACCGGAGACTATTTATACTACAACCTACAACCGTCAATATGCAAAAAGACAGTTGGAATTTTGACTAATCTAGATAACAAGATCAATCTACAGTCAAAAGGTAGATTGTCTTTTGACTAGTGACTATGACATGCCATAGCTCACTGACTAAATCTAATACAGACAAGTTTACAGGAACAAAAGCGGGAAGTTACAGTCAAAGACTTTTTCTACTGTTTGATAAAGTATGGAAGTTTCACCAACTAATGTTAGCAGGTGAGTCTTTAGAGCAGCAGCGGAAAATACATCAGCTTTATCAAAAAGTAACTCAGAGAAATCATCTTTTCTCTGTCTTCGGAAGAAATCTGTCTTCACAGCAAAGTGGCTTCGGAAGACTTTGTCTTTTAAAGCTTCGGAAGACTTCATCTTTGGCTTCGAAAGAAATGAGTCATTGGCTTCAGAAGATTTCACACTTGTAATAATTTTATGATAAGTGTGAAACTTCCGAAATAACTTCTTCTAAACTGTTAGCTTCGGAATATTTTACACTTAGACTTATTTGTGAGTGTAAAACTTCCGAAGCTAGTTCATCTTTATTCCTTAGTGCATGTAGGAAGACTTGGTTGTTTTGGTATCCTTTGGTTGCATCAGCCTTTAATCTTCAGATGTTCCTTACAAAATCCCTCTAGGCTGATGCTACCAAAACAGAGAAGTTCTTCAGATTTTGATAGTCCACATCAGGATCTCAGCAAACCTTTCTTCATCATTAGATCTGGATTCTTCAGGCTTACATAGAACCTTCTCATGTCATAGAGATCATGAAGAGGAAGTTCAAGCATGTAATTTGTGAAGTAGACATGCTGTTCTCCCTGATCACTTGTGACATACCATCTGTCTGGATTTTCAGCATATGTCCAGGACAAAATTTGTCTTCCAACAGCAAGAGGCCCTACTATGAATGGTGTTTGTTGAGAGACCTATTCATGCACTTCCTCAGGATGCTCTGACTCATCCTAAGGTTGGGAGGTGGATGCCTTTCTTCTCTTTTTCTTTAAAGTAGATCTTCTTCTGGCCATCCTTTTTCTCCTCCCTGATTTCTTCAACTGAAATGACTGGTCTTGAGTACCAGTTGGTTCTGTTGTGTCTCTCTCAGTTGGGTTCTCTTTTCTCATAGGTTCAAAAGGAGAGAGAGGAGGACCTTATTATGGATTAGAAGATGAAGTTGGCTCAGATGCAGCTCCAGGTTCAGGTTGTGTTGTCTCAGTAGGTTCAATCTTCACCTCAACTTCAGGTTGAGCTGGACCTGGGGGAGAATGCAAATCCACCAGCTTCCCCTTCTTTATCTTCTGCTTGATCACCCTAATATGCTCATCCATTGTGGATAGAGACATAGGACCAAGCCTCCTTCCTGAGAACCCATACAGCTTCAAGAAGCTCATCATCCTTTGTCTTTGAGCAGAATTTTTTTGGCTTTTGTGGATGATGGCTCTTGACTTTACAGCTTCTTCCCTTAATCTCTTCCTTGCAGCTTTCCTTTCTCTTTTGGCTTGTTCTTCCAGCTGCTTGTTGTATTCAAACTTTATGTACTCATGTGATAAGGGAAGAAGTGTAGGTGCCTGATAGAGACATGTGGCACTCAGGTAGTTGATCATCTTTAGTCTTTCTTCTTCATTAACTACCTGAGGTTGTTTAATGGCCACAGTCTCTGGCTCAGGACTTTCTTGAACTGGGGAGAGGACAGGAGCATCTTTGTAGAGTCTTTTCAGCCTCCTTTGTTCTTTGACTTTGAGGAGCAGTTTTGCATCCTCTGCCTCCCTCCTCTCTTTTGACAACTCAGTGTCAGCCAGTTCATTCAGCTCCTCTAAGGGGAGAAAGATGAGTTCATTAACATTGTAGTTTCTGGTTCCTAGGTAGTTTAACCTGGCTGCCCTCAACTCATCTTCTTGAGTGTTTGGCCTGGCGGCAGACCGGATTGCAGCTTCCATGAACCTTGGGGAACCACTTGAACTCTCTCCCCTCAGCTTCCTCTTCCTCTCTCTCTTCTCCTCCTCTATCTCCTCAGGAGTTAACTTCCTTTTTTCCTTTGTCAACCACAGGCCTTGGTGACTCAGGGAGGAGAGAGCTTTGGCATTCATTGCTTGATGAGCTATCAAACTCTGGCCAGAGAGAGGTTGTGAAGCACCATCACCAGCTGGTGCCTCACTGAGGGTAAAAGGTGCAGAAAGAGATCCTGTCTTAAGGTTCACAGGCTCAACCTCTGGGCCTTCAGTTAAGGATTTCCCTTCGAAGTTAATCTTAGGGTCCACCTCAACTTCCAGTTGACCAAAGACCTCACCTGCTAGCCTCTGTCTATATAATCTTGATGTCCATTTGAATTCTTCTAGCACCCTGTCTTGTATCCGGTCAGCCAATCTGGTAGCTTGTCTGTTGTTGCTAGGGTTGACAAGTGGCAGATCCATCAGATTTGTACTCTCATAGAAACTCAAGTGTGAAATATTGAAAATTTCTAGTTGACCCTGAGTTCTAGAGATTACAAGAGCTCTCCTGTTGCTGTCATACCCCCAACCCATGATTGGATTCTCAGAAGGGGCAGACATTGCTCTTGGGATTCCCTCCTCAAACAGATGTTGAAAAAGCAAGTCTAGATCTCTGACTTCAGGAGGTTGCTGAGTGTGGAAAACTGTAAGAGAGGGTAGTGATTCCTCTATGTCCATACTCTGGGAAGAACTCCCAGGTTCTGTGACTGTCAGGATTTCCTTCCCCTTTTTGGTAGCATCACCCTCTTGCATAGATGAGCTAGGAGATTGATCCATAACAATCACAGGTTCTTGTGGGCCTAATTGAGTTGTCCTCATTGGTCTCTCAGCTAACTGGCCCTTGAGATCGGTGATCTCAAGTTGCTGGTCATTGACCCTTTTCAGCAAGAAAGTCACTTGAGATTCCAAGTGACTTATCTTTGAAACCAAGTAAGTGCATGTATTTGTCAGTAGGTGCACTCTTTGTTTCAGACTCCCCTCATCTTCAGATGAAGAATCAGTGGGGGATGAGAGAATTGGACCTAAGTCTTCTTCCTCACCACCAACATGTGGTTCTTGGCTGCTGGATTTCCCTTGCCGCATGACAACTTCCAGAGAAGTGTCAATAGGCTGGGTTGCCATGGTTGAGGTCCTAGTTATGTAATCACTTGCAAAAGTGAGGGGCTATTCCATATGGGTCTCCTGAACAAGTTCAGGAAGATCCACCTCAGTAGGGGGTTGCTGATATGGGCTAGAAGTAGGAGAAGCAGGAGTACTCATCTCTCCTAAAGTGTGGGAAGAGAAGAGAGATTCACGGTACTCACTGAAGCCCAAATCTTCATCAGAGTAAAAGTCAAGGCTGGAGATGGGTCGGTTAAGGTCTAGAGGTTGGGGATGGTAGCTGTCCCCAGAAGGTTGATCACTTGAGTGTTGAGACTCAGAGTGATGGCTTAAGGCTGGTTGTGGGGTTGTGAGCTCATCAGGCTAAGCATGAGGAACCTTAGCACTGATCATTTCAAGGATGGGAGTGGTCTGCTCCTTAGGGGAAGTGGGAACTCGAGATTCCACTTCCTCCTGTATGGGTTGTGATATATGTGCCTGAACATGCTCAGTAGCAAGTGCAGGGGTTCGTTTACGCTTTCTAGTGTAGGTGATGGTGATGGTAGGCTGTGTTTGAGGTGGTTGAGAGGTGGAGGGTGTGGGATCAACACTAGCTGGTGCTGCTAGGTTGTCACCCTGAGCAATGAGCTCAAACATTTTTGGGACAAGGACTGTTTCTACCCCTGAGAAGCCAACAGTTGGCTTCTTCAAGATTTTGAAAATGCCAGGCCTTATTTGTCCCAATTAAGAATATTACCTGTCCCCCTCAACTGTGAGCCCAATTCACAGTTGAGAAAGTGTTGAACATACCTGGGGAACATGTAATACTCTAAGGAGTCCAAGTTAGCAAGCAAATTTGTGTAAACAAATTGAGAGTACCTGAACTTGACTCTCTGTACCATCCCATGGACTATGAAGGAGAGGTCTTCTGGAACTTGATCCCATCCGCCATGTTTGTTAGATTAACTATGTATGATGACATGGAGGAGGTATTTTCACTGGGATGAGACCTTTCCCTTCCTGAAGGTTTTGACTGAGAAGTCACCTTCATAGCCCATCTGCTGGAAGGAATGGTTGACAACATCTTTTGGGAAGGACAGTTCACCTGCTTCATCATCTAGCTGCAAATGAGTGTTTATGATGGCCGGAGTGATGAAAATAGTCCTCTGCTGCACTGTAGCAGCCAGTGCCCTCTCCCCATCCATGGTGACCTCTTGACAGGTCCGCCAGAATTAAAGCAACTGATCCTCATAGAGAGGAGGATCGATTGTAAGGGAGGTGAGGTAGTGAGACGAAGAAAGGTACCTACACACGTCGGAGAAACTTGGATCCTTCTTAGCGTGCAACAGGGCAACTTGATTGTGTTGCCTGTGTAGGTGCATGGAGAAGTTTGGGTCATTTCTACGATCGATGTTGGCCATTTAGGTGAAGCTTATCAGTGAAGAAAGGAAGAAGAAGGTGAATTTTGGGAGAATTTAGGTTAAAGATTTGTGAGAGTAGAGAGATGAAGTGGAACCGTTGAGAAGATATATGCCATGGATTTGAGTCAAAGTTAAGACAAAAAGATAAACTTTGAAATCCACAAGTGGGTCCCACTTCTAAAAAAGTGCCCAAAGAGTTAGTTTTCTTGGAAGTTGCAAATCTTTCGAAGGTATTTTTGCTTAGGAAGCTTTTCAGCAAAGCTTCTGAAGGCAATTTTGCTTCGGAAGATATTTCAAAGAGTTGTGAAAATTTGACTTCGGAAGAAATATACTTAAAGAAATTTCTTCTGACGTATATTTTGCTTCGGAAGAACTAAGTCTGAGAAAATTATTATCCTTGGATAATAAATCTTCCGAGACTTAATTGCGTTCGGAAGACATTTGTTCTTTGAATGTATTTAAGTGCTTATAAGCATATTTAAGCTTCGGAAGATATTTCAAGAATTTCTTCCGAAGGTAAACTCTGATAAGTAGTTAAATGATTTAAAGACATAAATTTCTTCCGAAGACAATTTGAGTTCTGTCGAGACAAAATAACAAATTTTCACAAATCTAAGGAATATCATTCGAAATTTTAATTTACTTTCAAAGAGAACTGGGCTTATGAGGGTGATTTAATAGACAACTTAGGACACACAATTTTAGGAAATAAGGTTAATTAAGTGTTTAAAGAAAATCTATTCAAAGTTAATCATCCCAATAGCTGATATAAGATATTTAAATCTCTGTTCATCAAAGGCTTTGGTGAATAGATCAGCATATTGTTCATTTGTGTTTACTTTGATTAGTTTGATTAATCCTTTTTCAAAATTATCTCTAATCAGATGATACCTGATGTTGATGTGCTTGGTCCTTGAGTGCTGCACAGGATTCTCTGTAATAGAAATGGCACTGTTGTTGTCTATATGGATAGGAGTCTCCTTGAAATTAAACCCATAGTCTAGCATCTGATTCTGAATCCATAGCATTTGAGCACAGCAGCTTGCAGCAGCAATGTATTCAGCTTCAGCAGTTGATGCAGACACATAGGATTGCTTCTTGCATTGCCAAGAGACTATCCTTTCACCAAGGAATTGACATCCCCCAGATGTAGACTTTGGAGTCATGTTGCAGCCACCATAGTCACTATCTGTATAAGCATACAGATTAAAGTCTGAATTCTTTGGATACCAAAGGCCAAGTTTAGGGGCACCTTTAAGGTATCTGAGAATTCTTTTAATAGTAACTAGGTGTGACATCTTCGGGTTGGCTTGATATCTTGCACATGTACATGTGGCAAACATAATATCAGGCCGGCTAGCAGTAAGGTACATAAGAGACCCAATCATAGCCCTGTAGAGATGTTCATCAACACATTCCCCCTCAAGATCAAGACCAAGGGAGTGGTTTCTGGCTATGGGTGTCTTTGCAACCTTACAATCAGTCATCTTGAATCTTGTAAGTATGTCTTGTACATATTTGACTGACTAATGAAGATGCCATTTTCAACCTGCTTCACTTGAATTCCTAGAAAGAAATTGAGTTCCCCCATGGCACTCATTTCAAATCTATTCTTCATCAGCATTTCAAAGTCTTTGCAGAGCTTTGAATTAGTTGAACCAAAGATAATGTCATCTACATATATCTGAACTAGCATTATGTCATTCCCTGTTTCTTTGTTGAAGAGAGTCCCATCAATAGTACCTCTTTGGTATCCATGTTGACAAAGATACTTTGATAGTGTCTCATACCACTTTCTTGGAGCTTAATGCAGTCCATATAAAGCTTTATCAAGATTGGAGACATAATCAGGATGATCTGGGTCTGCAAAGCCAGGTGGTTGTTTGACATAAACTTTATCATCTATCACCCCATAAAGGAAGGCACACTTTACATCAAGCTGGTAGAACTTGAAATCCTTAGATGCAGCATAAGCCAGAAATATTCTTACAGCTTCAAGTCTTGCTACAGGAGAAAAGACATCTGTGTAATCAATTCCTTCTTCTTGTGTGTATCCCTGGACAACCAGTCTAGCCTTGTTCTTGATGACAATTCCTCTATCATCCCTCTTGTTCCTAAAAACCCATTTGGTTTCTATGACAGTCTTCCCTTGAGGAAGAGGACATAGGTTCCAAACCTTCTGTTTTCTGATTTGAAGTAGCTCTTCTTGCATAGCTTTAACCCAGCTTCCATCCTTCAGAGCCTCATAAACTTTCTTTGGCTTAATTTGGGACAAGAAACAAGAGTGCAGACAACCATTTTGATCATGGGTTTGTCCTCTTGTTCTCACCCCAGTATCAATATTTCAAATGATGTTTGTGGTGGGGTGTGACTTGTGGATCCTTAGTTGAGGGATCATAGAAAGTTGGTTAGACAGATCCAGATTGGAGAAATTTAGATCTGGCAAAGGAGTGTCACCCACCTCATCAACACATTTATCAAGTGGGACTTGATCCAATGAATGTGTGACATCATTCATGTTATCTTCTATAGAGTGGTTATCAGCATCAAGAAATTCTTGATCACTATCACCTCCTCTATTTCCTCCTACATTTTAAGCTCCTTCTTCTGAGTTTTGAACCTCTGAGCTGGAATTTGAAGGTACCTCAGATGTATCAGCTGAATTTGTCATGTTTGTGCTGATAGGATCTTCATTTGCAGGGTTAGTCACCAAAGGAGCTGAGGTCATAATCTTGCTTGGTCTTCTCAGCTCAAATCTTGGGTCAGGATCTCCTGTTGATATATTATTTGTAGATCTTGAAACATTCTCACAAGACTTGTTAAAACAGTTGGTAACTAAGTCAAGATCAAATAGCCAATCTAGACCAGAACCTTTCACACTTGGAGTGTGCTCATTGAAGGTCATATTAGCTGACTCCTCAACTACTCTAGTTCTGAGATTGTATACTCTATAAACCTTAGCTTGGGAAGAGTATCCAATAAAGTGTCCATCATCTGACTTCTTATCAAATTTGGCTACTTGATCTTTGGTATTCAAGATGGTGCAAGGACATCCAAATGACCTGAGGAAACCAATAAATGGTCTCCTTTTGTGCCACAGCTCATAAGGAGTCTTACCATGAGTCTTAACCACTAAAACTCTGTTCTATACATAGTAGGCTATGTTAACAGCCTCTGCCCAGAAGGTGATGGGCAGTTTAGAGTCAGACAGCATGGTTCTTGCAGCTTTAATAAGTGTCTTGTTTCTCCTCTCAGCAACACCATTCTGCTAAGGAGTCTTGGAAGCATTATATTGTCTTGTAATACCCTTTTCATCACAAAATGTATCAAGGATTTGGTTCTTAAATTCTGTTTCTTGATCACATCTTATGGTTTTGACCTTGTGATCAGATTGATTCTTAATTTTTAGAATGAAATTCTTCAAGATCTCAGGGGTCTCATCCTTAGTTCTAAGGAAAAAGACCCAAGCGAATCTTGTGAAATCATTTGTGATCACTAAGCAGTAAGAGGTCCTTCCTAAACTCATTACACTGGTGGGGCCAAACAAGTCCATATGTAATAGGTGTAGGGGAGTAGTGATGGAGTTCATTTCCTTTGGTTTGTGAGACACTTTGTGTTGCTTCCCTTTCAGGCATGCAACACAGTGGTCATCACTTGTAAACTCTTTCTTTGGAATTCCAGTTACCAAATCATTCTTAATCAATTTATTCATGTTCTTAAAGTTTACATGGCACATTCTTTTATGCCAAAGGAATGACTCATCACTATTTGCTTTAAACAGAAAGCAAGAAACTTCTCCTGAGGGAGATGTTTCATGTAAGATGTTTCATGTAAATCCATCTTGTACATGTTCCCTCTCCTAGGGGCTCTAAGTAGGATATGCTCTAGAGGAATGGCCACCCCGGGCTTGAGAACGATGCACTCATGCTCAGTGAAGAGCATATGGTGTTTCTGATCACAAAATTAGGATACACTTAGAAGATTGTATCCAAGCTCTTTGACAAAGTTTACCTTTTCAATGCTGAGCTTAACATTTGTGACTCTGCCCCTTCCAGAAATGTACCAACCAGAATCCCCTCCAAAAGCAACTGGTACTCCATTAATTTTCTCAAAATTTTGAAGTAGAGAACCATTGCTAGTCATGTGCCTGGAACAGCCACTATCAATAATCCAAATGTTCCTCTTGGTCTTTAGCTGTTCCTGCACAAAAAAGGTGATTAGTTACACTTAAAAACCCAATCCTCATTGGTCTTGGGCTTATTAAAATGAGTTGAAGACAATGTAACAGTAAGTGATCCTATATTCAAGCTTTGAGGATCATTTGCTGTTGTTGATGAAGAACTTTTAGTCACATGGTCTTCCTTCATCTTCCACACCACCTTTGGAAGATTGGGCCTGACCTTCAAAGCTTTGGAAGTTTTGACAACTTCGGAAGTCTTGGAGACTAGACCTTCGGAAGATCTTGCTTTCACTGTTGCAAGCTTCAGTACTTTAGAAGCATTCCTTTCTTTCGATACCAACTTTTCTTCCGAAGGCAATTTTTCACTTGTCTTCTTCTTCATTTTGGAGCTTCCGAAGGAAACAGATTTTCCTTCCAAAGCTATTTGTTCCTTCTTCTTCTCAGAAATGTTCTTCTTGGTCATGTGGATGGTACTTTTAGGATTGTACTTGCAATCCTTAGCCATATGAGAAGTACTACCACACATGACACAGTTGAGTTCCTTCTTTCTGAGAGTCTTCTTTTGAGAGCAAGACTGAGTTTGATCACTTTCCTTCTCCACCTTCATCTTTGCAGATGATGCAACAAGCTTTTTAGGGACAGACTTTCTCTTGGAGCTGGATGGTTTAGGCTGTGTAGCAGTGGTACACAGCTGGTCAGTCTTCTTCTTCTTGCTTGAATGATTTGGAACTAAACTAGAACTCCTGGTACTAGAGTTCATAGTTGAGTTTTCAGTCTTTACCACTTCAAAACCTGCAGAAATAAACATTTGTTTCTACTTTGAGTCAAAAGTGGCATTGATTTCTTGAGCCTTCTTTGATCTTCTCTTCGCTCTTCTAATCAAATTCTTTCTCTTTGACTTGGTCATTCCAAACTCTTTCCTCTCCTCAAAAGAATAGTGACCCTTCTTAGGATGACCTTCTTCACTCTTCTCTGAGTCATCCTCCACTATCACTTCTTCATCCTCTTCAACAATGGGGTCTATGAGGGGAAGCTCATCTTCATAAGTTCCACACCTTGGAGATCTTACAGATAATAGACTGTGTGGAGGAGCTATCTCAGTAGATCCCAGTCTCTGCTTATTCTGATAATAAACTTTTGCATGTAGGGATGAGGATATTATGTTCTTGAAGGTCTCTTTTTCAAGAACACATTTTTCTGCCCTGGCTTTGCTGATCACAAGCTCAGCCTGGCATTCAATTAACTTTGAGATGAGATCTTTGATTTGAGTCCTGTAGTTTATATGCTCATGCTTAAGAGTTGAAATGGTTTTCTCTAGATCTTCTATCTTAAGTTTATAATCAGTTTTAGCTCTTTTAAAGTCATCTTTTAAGATATTTAAGGACTCAAGATCAGATCTCATCTCTAAGTTATAGGACCTATATCTATTAACTTTAGCAATGCATTCAGGAGTACAAAGATGTTCCAATACCTTGGCTTCATAATGATCTGCCATTAGTGCTTGGTTTGGAGAAGCATCCTCAACTTGAAAGCTCCAGTCAAAGCCTCCTTCTTCAACAGCAACTGCAGCTTGCTGTCTTGGCTTCTCATTCTGGTGTGCTCCCTCAGTGTAGTTTGGCCTGGATTGTGCTTGGTCACCATTTGACTTTGGTGCCTTGCATTCCCTAGCAAAGTGTCTCATTTGGTTACAGTTGTAACACTTTACCTTGCTTTTGTCCAGCCCAAACTTTCCACTGGCTGCATTGCTGGGAGACCTTCACCCAGTCCTTTTGTAGAACTTCTGGGCTCTATGAGTGAGTAGAGCCATCTGCTGGACTATTTCTATATATTCCAAATCATCTAGATGGATACAATCCAGGTCTTCAAAGGTGAAGAGAAAGTTTCCTGAACTTTTATCAAAAGACACAAAAGCTTGTGAAGAACTTCTCTCCTGGAATGGGCTTCCAGGGATGTAGCCTTTCCTTGGTGTCTCTGGAAAGGTGATGAAAGGACCCTTTTGTGATTTGCCAGGGTAGCAGATGAGATGGTGCTGTGGTTCTCTGCAATCCCTTTCAACCACATGGAGGGCTGAACTTTGATGAGTGTTGGAGTTACCAGATGAATTTTGCGTGTTCATCTCCATCTGGTATCCACTGAGTATTCCATATAACTCAGTGAGAGTAAGAGTCTTGAGGTTTTCAGTCCTCTTAATGACCACACAGTAGTGTGTCCATTGTCTGGGAAGAGAGGACATGAACTTCCTAACAATATCTTAATTCTCAATGGTTACTCCAACATCAGCTAGAGTATCCATAATCTCAACATACCTGAAGTATTGTTGAGTCATGGTTTCACATGTCTTGAAGGTGAAATTTTCAAACTGCTGCTTCAAGAGGTCCTTCTTATTTTCTTTGGCTTCATTGGACCCCTCATACATTAGCTTTAATGCATCCTATAGCTGTTTGGCGGTCTTACACTTCTTGAAACCTCTGTAGATGGAGTTAGGAAGAGCAGTTTGAAGGGCTGTCATAGCTTTCTTATCAATATCAATTTTCTTCCAATCTTCTTCAGAAAAATCATCCCTTGCTTTTGGTATCATACCACCACTAGCAGCTGAAGTGGTGCATGGTACATAAGGTCCATTGACAACAGACTCCCACATCCTGGAATCTTGAGACTTGATGAAGCCTTCCATTCTTTGGCACCAAGTATCAAAATCCCCAGGAGTGATTAGTGGGGACTTTGTCATATCATCCTTTGAGATAGCTGCCATTTAAAAAGTTCAGTAAAGTGTGAAACTAAGAGGATTTAAGATGGTGAGATCTTATAATCAAGAGCCTGGAAAGCTCTGATACCAATTGCAGGACCGGTAAGGGTACTTAAGATTGCAATTAGCTTCACAAGAGGAGTGATCTTAAATCACTTAACCACTCAAATAGGGAACTGGTAACTTCACTAATGATACAAAGCTACACAAGTAATATTAAGAGACAGAACTATAAGAACAAGAACAAAGTCACAAGAACACAAGATTAAGTTTTCAAGGAAGTTGTATATTGATTCTCTAGTTCTATTACAAGTGTTTGCAAGTATATGAAATTACAAGAACCGAAGACTATTTATACTACAACCTACAACCGTCAATATGCAAAAAGACAGTTGGAATTTTGACTAATCTAGACAACAAGATCAATCTACAGTCAAAAGGCAGATTGTCATTTGACTAGTGACTATGACATGCCATAGCTCACTGACTAAATCTAATACAGACAAGTCTACATGAACAAAAGTGGAAAGTTACAGTCAAAGACTTTTTCTAATGTTTGATAAAGTATGGAAGTTTTACTAACTAATGTTAGCAGGTGAGTCTTCAGAGCAGCAGCGGAAAGTACATCAGCTTTATCAAAAAGTAACTCAGAGAAAGCATTGTTTCTCTGTCTTCGGAAGAACTCTATCTTCACAGCAAAGTGGTTTCAGAAGACTTTGTCTTTTGAAGCTTCAGAAGACTTTATCTTTGGCTTCTGAAGAAATGAGTCTTTGTCTTCGGAAGATTTCACACTTGTAATAATTTTATGATACGTGTGAAACTTCCGAAGTAACTTCTTCTGAACTGTTGGCTTCGGAAGATTTTACACTTAGGCTTATTTGTGAGTGTAAAACTTTCGAAGCTAGTTCATTTTTGTTCCTTAGTGCATGCAGGAAGACTTGGTTGTTTTGGTATCGTTTGGTTGCATCAGCCTTTGATCTTCAGATGTTCCTTACAATAATAGTAATAATAATAGTAACAATAATAAGAATAATAATAAGAATAGTAATAAGAACAATAATAACAACAATAACAACAACAATAACAACAACAATAACAACAACAATAACAATAACAACAACAATAACAACAACAACAACAACAACAACAATAACAACAATAATAACAACAATAATAATAACAATAATAATAATAATATTAATTATAATATTAATTATAATATTAATAATAACAATAACAATAATAACAATAATAACAATAACAATAATTACAATAACAATAATAACAATAACAATAATAACAATAACAATAACAACAATAACAATAACAATAACAATAATAATAATTATTATTATTATTTTTATTATAATAATAATAATTATAATAATAATTATTATAATAACAATAATAATAATAATAATAACAATAACAAAAACAACAACAACATAAATAATAATAATAATAACAATAATAATAACAAGAATAATGATAACAATAACGATTATAACAATAACGATGATAATAATAAGGATAATAATAATAGTAATAATAATAATAGTAATAATAATAATAGTAATAATAATAATAATAATAATAATAATAATAATAATAATAATAATAATAATAATAATAATAATAGTAATAATCACAAAAATAATGTGGATGACAACTAGCATCCTTGCAACCTACACATATACATAACGCACACTTCACACACCCTTTCATTTTCCACCACCCCTTCCCCTCCCACTCCCTTCTTTCCCTCATCGGCACACCACACCACCCGCCACCACATCACCATCGTAGCCACCACATGCCGCTTCCCCACCGTTCACAACCGCCACCCGGTACCACATCACCGCCTTTAGCCACCATTTGCCTTCGCACCGCCACCGGCCACCGCGACCACCAATCCATCGCACCACCACCTACGGTCACCCCACCCCGATCCCCTTTCGGTCTTCACAAGCGTCACCACAACCCCACCACCGAAATTACATCATCACCACCATCGGAAACCCCATTCTTCCATTTGAGTTGAAAACAAGAGGATTTCCAAGTGAAGCTTTGTTTGGAGCTTGAAGGTGTAATAGGGAATTAGAAATCCTTATGCTAACTTTAGAGATTGTTGGATTAGTCTAAGAATTACTCAAGGTATACTTGTTTTGGGTTAGATCATCCTTATTTCTCCATGCATGGGTGATCAAGATAAAAATCTTGAAGAACCCTAGTTCACCCACTTAGATGTTTTATAAAAGTTGATAAACTTGATGAACTTGGGTTTTAAAATTGGTTTTACAATCTGTAATTTTTCTTCGAAATGGTTTTGGGTTGATGAAATCTTGATGTTTGTATGATTTGGGGTTGTATGGATATGTATATATATATATATATATATATATATATATATATATATATATATATATATATATATATATATATATACACACACACACATATATATGTTTGTGTGTGTGTGTTTGTGTGTGTGTATGTGTGTCCCCTATGTATGTATATATGTGTAAGTTGAAGGATTGATTGATCATAATCTTATAGGAAGAAAATTTAAGTTGGAATGTTGGATGAATGATATTGTTGGTTATAAACTTTAAAAGGGTGATTAAGTTGGAATGTTGGATGGATGATATTGTTGATTTCAAACCATGAAAGATAAATAGGATTTAAGGGTGTAAAATGTTGATACAAAACCAATACTAAAACACGTTAGAAAGACCTCCTTAAACTAGTAGATTAGGTTGACAAAATAGGTGATACACTAGAAACCATGTTAAGATCGTGCCTAAGACAAACGGGTGTTTTGGTGAGTGAAAATGGTTAAAACTATTATAAAAGCTCCAAGATTATTATAGAATAAACATACATAAAACTGCTGGAAAGATAGGTATATTTTATCATGCCATACAATAATTAAAGTCTCATTCTTAGAAAGGTATCTAAATAAATAATGAACTTTTACAAGTCGTCAACTAGTCTTTTAAAACTTTGATTAAATATTCTAAAAATGTTTTACCTTTTAGACTGAGTAAGTTGGATGAACAACATTCTCATAAGCATGTCCTTTGGTCATTAATTAAATCCTTCGCGTTTAGGATCTTGTTTGACCGGTTGCGAGACTTTCTTGATCTCTTACTTGATCGCGTTTGAAAGTGAGTACTTCGGCCCCATTTTAAACATTGTTTTTATCTAATTGTTTTGGGGGAAAAGCATAATTGATATGATATGATGGGTAAACAGGATTATATATAATGTTATGATGGTATAAGTTGGGTCAGCAGTATATGTATATACTATTGAGCCCCTAAATCCCCCCATAATCATTAGCCTTGGGGAGGCCATAGACTTATATTGGGTTAGAAGGGCCCGCGCTTGCGATCAGTCGCTGTGGTCAGGTTTTGGCGAGGGAGTTTATTTGTTTGGACTGTTGTGGGCAACGATGTGTTTCTTGGTTTGATTATGGACTTACGACCAAAATTAATCATAGTACCTATCTAGTCTATGATAAATATATTATCATCCTGTGTACATCAAATCTTTTATGAAAATTGAATATTTTGTAATTTACAAACCCGAACGCTCAGTAACTTTATGTTGACCAGTTACTCTTTATGCTTTTCAGGGTTGTAGGTACGCTTGGTTGGGAAATAATGGAAATGTGTTTTGGGAAGTCGAACGTGTCAGTTGATTACCTGTTTGGGAAATTTTGTATGCAACTTGTTGTTTCATAACTAACTAGGTTTTATTGTTAACTATGTTTGAACTCCACTTAACTTTATGACTAAGAGTTTGATAAACCTTATTTACTAGTAGCCAATTTGTATTTTATTAATGCTTGACTATGATCGTTGGTAAAATTCTAACTTCCGCCACCACCACGTCACGTGACATTACGTTGCGATTTTTGGGGTATGAGATGTCACGCCTTTCAATGGTAGCTCGTACATCAGGTACACCATCATGTTTCACCTGATTCTAGAGGAAACTCACAAATAAGATTGTAAGGCCCTGTTCCCGAAGACCTTACAGTTGGTCAATCATAGCATAATATATATATATATATATATATATATATAAAACAACTTACATTTCATTAAACAACACAACGGAAATAATACCAAATACCATTCATTTCATTAATGTTTAGTGTTGCTAAGCAATACATCATTGTTTCTTAAGTTACAAAAGACCCTTTTAATTACATTACAAAACAACAATATCATTAAGCATGAATGGATGCCAGACTTGCCCTGATGAGTAGCTTCCCCCGCGTGCCACCCTCAACAACATTTACCTGGCAACTAAAAAATGCATAAAAGTCATTGTTGCTGAGTGAGTTCTAGTTTTAAAACATTTAAAACACCTTTATTTATATATGAAAATATCATTTTTCTTAAAATACTTTCTTTTCATAAAATTCATTACTTTCGTACGTGATCACACGACATACATACAGCAAGATAATATTCCTCATTATCTTTCATCGTTCATTTCGTACTTTCGTTATTATCTTTCACTTTCTACCAGACCAATGTGCAATACCCTAAACATTGTGCACGAAGCGGGTACTGGGTCGGAGTCTATAAATAGACCCCTAACATTGCGCACGAAGCCTGACCCAGTACCAGGGCATGCCATAAGGGTCCCGTCAATCTCAAAGATTGTCCCTGTGTGCATCCTTCGGGTTAGCTAAACCACACACAGTTGAGCTAACGACAACATGATCGTGCACCTCTATTCAATTTGCTTGCAAGACTTTCATTCATTCGTTATGTTCCACTTTTTATTATCATTAATCTTTCACGTTCATTATGATAATACTTTACGTATACGAACATAAACACACCACGTAAAGCCACACAATAATACATAATATGGAACGTAAGAACAGGCCATAAACATGCATAATATCAATAAACATAACCACCAAAACATCCCAGGGTTAAGTCTTAAAATTTCTCTCCTAAAATTTCAGAAAATTTTCTAAGTATTCTAGGCGCATGAGCACTATGCGGGCGCACCAACACTTAGGCGCATGAGAAACTTAGGCGTATGAGAAATTCTAGGCGCATGAAGACTATTTGGGCGCATGAACTACACTTAGTCATTTGGTCAGTAGGCGCATGAGGTACTGTTCGGGCGCATGACTAATATATGGGCGCATGAGCTTCACTTAAGTTTTCTAAGTCAAAATTTCAGGCGCATGGGAACTATTAAGGCGCATGAGCTTCACTTAAGTTTTCTAAGTCAAAATTTCAGGCGCATAAGCCCTATTTGGGCGCATGACCAACTGTTATGCATATTTCAGACTTATTTTCAAACCCAATCTGCATTCTAACCAATTCTTAACATATATCTATCATTCTAAGCATCAACAACACATAATCAACCATAAACACAAACATAAACACACATATACATACGGGTAAACATAAAACAGTTATAAAACATTTTTAAACATGCATTTTCAGCCCCAAGAAGTTCAAAACACATAAAAACTGGGGTCTAGAACTCACCTATGCAGCCAACAAGTAAAACTCCTCCAAACTTGCATGCACAAGAGTTCAAACACCTAAAAAAACCCGACAAAACAAACAACCGAACACAAAGATCATATAAAACTTAGTTCTAAGGTCGAAACCCAATAAAACCGAACCAAAAACACAAAGAACACTCACCAATTTGCGAAAACCAGCCTCTTCTTCCTTGAAAAAC
This sequence comes from Flaveria sonorensis, assembly GCA_025506505.1. NCBI lineage: Eukaryota > Viridiplantae > Streptophyta > Magnoliopsida > Asterales > Asteraceae > Flaveria > Flaveria sonorensis. The sequence continues at coordinate 11,988,289 of CM046425.1, read as the reverse complement.
CAAGAGAAAAATCTGCTCTCTTTCTTCTTTCGTGTTCCAATCGAAAAGCAGATGCAAAAAGGTGTTATGGGGGTGGCCATACTCAAAATATATTAAAATATTTGAGTTTGTACCTTTTACACTTTTGCCCCCTCCACTTTGGCTCCTTTTCCTTTCTTTCAAGATACTTTTCTTCTTCTTTTATTTTTAACAAAATTTCGGGTGTTACAGAGATAAAAAACCCCATAGTCAGGATCGAACCATGACCTAAAAGGCCATGAGCTATATCATTTCTCCCCTATGCCAATGGACCGAATGACCAATGGTTGAAATACAAGTCTAGATATGATTTCTTCATATATCATACATCGGCAGTCCCTAACTTAGATGGTCATTATCATGATGTTAAGGTAGTGCAAGAGCTCCATACCTAGGGTAAATCTTTCATTTCAAATCTTATTTAATAAGTCGTAGACCTATTTCACTTATATCATTACTTCAGATTTACCGACTAAAAGTGAGTTCCCTCTATTAATCATTTTTACCTTTGCCAACTTCATCAGTTATCACCATCTTACCATTATTGTCCCTTAAAACCTTCATCTTCTCCCAAGAATCGTAAGAAAGTCGTGGTTATTTCATAACATTCGTCGCTTGCAAAAGGTGTGAAATCAAAGATAATTTGGTGTATTAGAGCTTCAAATATCAACATTACATCTAAAGATGTTATTAAAGTGTACCGTAAGTCTGAAAATCCTTCATTTAATGGGTAGGTTATTACATTCCACTTTTGTGTTTCATTCAAACCTAATTGAACTAGATTTGGTTCTTTTTTCCTTTTATTTCTCTTTTGATGAACAGGCCAGGTCGGTCAAACATGTTCTCTTTAAAGATTCATCATATGGTGCGCTTAAGTTTGAAGATATGTTTATATTACAAGAGTTATGGTAGGGTTTCATTCGTTGGTATGTGTGATATTGATGAGTTTTCAGTGTGAAAAATAAACTTTATATTACAGGAGTTATGATTGAATAAAGACAAGAGAAATTTGTATTACCATTTCTGATTATAGGTAAGGACTTAGTGTCAATCCTAATGGCTTTAGACAATGACAGTGATGTTTTGTTGTTTGCTAACTGTGTTAGAGACCATAAGATAGTATATGTTTATAATGAACATGGTGGTGTAGAGTTGACACTTACACTTGATCTTAAAACTCTAAGTTATGATCAAGAATTGGAGGATCTTAACATCTTTATGCCATTAAAACATTATGCTTGTAATGGCATGCAGACTCATTTAGTAGTATGAAAGAACTAAGTCATCGTCAAGAAAGAGTAAGTGTTTTCAATTTTGTATAGTTTTGGGGAAAACAAGATGACATTGACTCCATTTAGAATGATAAATACATCAAAAATAGTGAAAACATCATTTTCATTAATTAACAACAAAATACATAAAATACTAAAAAGTTAATATCATAAAAAATAAAATACATTAAAATATCAAAATTAAATACTCATCATTTGAATTTGACATGTTCAAGTTGGGTAGGTTTGCAAGGTTTTCCACAATATACTATTAATGCCTATGGTGTATGTCTTGATCGGCAACTCCATAAGGATAATGTCATCAATAACTTTATCGGTTGGATGGTCAACCTCGTACTCCAATGATATTACATGTTTGTCATCTTTTAAAATCATATTGCGCGATGTTATGCGTGTACACATTACATTCCTAATCTTGTCGCGCTTCAATGCTTCAAGTATGATAGTTGGGTACCAATGATCACCTCTCAAAAGTTATCCTCGTAAACTCATTAGACACAATCTCCAAAACTAATGAGTACAATTGATGCCATTAAGCTTGTAAGGATCAACACTTTACGAATCAGATCGATCTCGTGACAAGAATACGGAATGTAATCATCATGGAAACAAGATTGAATAAGCATATGATGAACACAAAGGTAAATAAACTTCAAATTCTATAGCTCTCTGATTTGAAAGATACAAACTACATGCAAAATCAGGAAATGACAAAAGCTCCCTAAATTACATTACAAAACACGTATTTATACTAAACTAGAAGTTCTCGCACGACTTCCTAGTTCTCGCGAGATGCAACTTCTCGAGCGACAAGTTCAGCTTCTCGTGCGACTTTGATCTTCATAATCTTGATTTGATTTTCCAAGCCTCTAGGTTTAAACCCTACGATCTCCCTTTAGGCTTGGAGAATCAATGCATTTAGAAGTCCACGTCTGCAACCTTATAACTGCCCCCATAAGCATACATCTTGTTGTCTAGGGCCTTCATAATCAACCAACCAAACTGTGCTGCTATGAAATGAACAGATTCATCAGTTGCAATCTGACAAGCTTGAAACCTCTTCAAATCTTCTCTTTCAAACTTGAGCAGATCCACAGGGTTGACGATACGGTAGTCTTTGACAACACAATGGATCAATGCATGACCCGTCACCTTCTCACAACTCCACCACATGAGCTTTGAAAATCTATTAACTGGTACAAGAGCGTGTATAGGGATCTTCCTTGCGTATCTTGGATGCTTATAGACCCTTATCTTCATTAGCTTGTTAGTACTGGGATCTATATGTGTCTCATCTTCTATCACTTTGGATTTGGCTATTTTAAAATCTTTAAAGTTCGTCTTACTTTGTCTCCAAATCATATTCCTTATCTAGTTCCCCTTTCCATAATTACTTAGAAAAATAAACGGGACACAACCCATAGCATATAAATCTGACGCTCGGAGTGTATGGAAGTTGTGCCCCTCCTGATAATATTCTATAGCTCCACCCCTTCTTTTAATCACATACATCTTCTTTTCAGCATCATGTGCCCAACAAATAATAAGTTCTAAGTTTCCATACCTTAGAACAGTGGTAGATGGTTCTTGATCAACAATAGCAGTCTCTGTTGTCCTTTCTCTAAAAATAGGATCGGCATCATGCTCTATAGTATCAGCAGGATCTTGAGAAGTTTCAGGATCAGAAGAATGTTTTCCGCTTGACTCTCCAAATTCCATGGTTCGTTGTTGTGTAAACGAAAAAGGAACACGAGAAGTGAGCTCTCTGATGTTTTGCTCCAGAATCTGAACATAGCTAAATAAAATTGTTGCTTGTGTTTAAGATTCTTGATCCGCTCTTCCTTCTCAAACATTTGTCTATGTAAATCATCAATACTCTGTGTCTTCTCCAACATCTCCTTCTCTAATGTACTGACTCTCTACTCAAGTGATACCCGTGTAGGTGAAGCATTAGAAGTCTTGGCTTATTTCCTTGGCTCAGGAATAGTATTTATGAAGTCATCCATGCCAAACTTATCATTATGTCCTAGATCTCTTGGTGGAGTACTCAACAAATCATTAGAAGTGGGCATGGCAGATGATGCTACAGTTGTTGACTCTGTAACGACCACCAGTGTCTCTTGAGGAATAACTTCACTAGCTATGATAGGAGTCTCTGTAACTGGAATATCTGTCACAGTGGTCATTGGGGTCCAACGCTTACGCAAAACTCCTCGTCCTCTACCCCTCCCACATGGACTATCAATAGTTTTTATTGCCATCCTCTTCTTCCTCCTTTGAGTTAATGGAGAATCCTCAGGGACAATGTTACTCAGCAGTGCATTTAGCAGGAGTTTCTTGCACTCTGGGACGTTCTTGCAAAACATAAAGGACATTCCCTATCTGATCGCTGTCAGTCTCACTAGTCGAACTGAACCATGAATCAATTTCAGCTCTACTGACATGCCTACTCCTTGTGAACTTTCAGAAGCCTCTTGAGTAGTACTAGTGGATGGACCAACTGTATCAGCTTGAGGTACTACATTCTCTAGATGTTCAGCTTCTTCCTGATAACCCTTAACAAATCTGCCAAGTTTGGCCAAGTGTGATCCATCCTAGGCATTGCCTCTTGCTCCCAAAAGATAAGTGAAAATGACTTTCTTCATCACCATGACAGCATAGGCGGAAGAATCAGATATTTCTAACTCAGGGTGAGAAACATTCACAATCAACTGTATGAACCGGGGGTACATGATAAACTTCTTCCCCACAGTAGCTATGACATTCTTCTGCATCTCCGAGAAAATAGCTTTGGATATGCTGTATGGAATATCATCTACAAGAGATATCAGTTGGGATCCAAATACTATACTAAGGCTATCCATTCCAGCTTTTAGGTTACTAAGGCAGTGAATTACTACATGAAATAAGTACTTCCAGAACAGAGGTAAGTACTTCTTCTCGAGTGAAGGATATCGATGATCATAGCCCATTCTCTTCAAGCAATTTGTAGTCACGTCATCATCAATCTTGACTGGCGCATTAGGCTGATCTTCCAACAGTAGAACACTGTTGATCACCTCAGTAATAATAATAACCCTCTTGCACTTAATAGTGGCTGATATACATGGTTCACCCTGATCATCTTGCTTGTTGGCAGCAGTTAGCCAAAACTGATCAATAACATCCACATAAATAGTGGGATTGGCTGTAATAGCGTGATGAATATGTGATGTCTTGAGGCCATCAATCATGGATCTTAACAAATCCTTATCCTCAGGTATATCTTTGAGAAATGCAATAGCATTATGGTTCTTGTTACAAACCATAGGTCTTTCCATCTAAAAATTAAACAAACTTGTATGAGTACACAATTAAATTTTCAGACTTAGAAATTTTGAAAGTTGTAAACTTCTCGGCTGAAAACTTAAGTATTCGCATGAAATTGAATTTTGACAAAGGTCAACTTTTTGCGCGACTGGTCAAAGTTTCCACGCGACAAGTTCTATGCGGATTCAAATGTTTTCGCGTCTGTTCATTTTCTGAACACTTTTCGCATGCGACAAGTTCTGTGCTTTTAGATTTTCAAATTAGGCATTTTCGTGATGTTTCAACAGATAAAACATATTCATTAGGTGTAGATTAAGTCATTATTAATATTTCACATGGTTAATTTTGTTCAATTTTAATTCTATTTGTCCAAAAACATTCGACCATGAATCAAACTTACTTAAAATCAATCAATAATAAAAAAATTTACCTTATCAAACACTTTGGTAACACCAAACGATAGGAATGAACACGATTATCAACTAATACACTATTTTGACACTTAGAATTTTGAGAGAGTAATTTTCAGAGAGTTTTCGTGCGAATGGTATACTTCTAGCATAACTATTGCTTTTATAGACATCTGACTTCTCGCGCGAGAAGTTAGAAAACTTTCTCGCATGCGACTAGTTCAATTTCCTTTGAACTTCTAATTTTTTTTAACTTTTCAAATTTATTTATCTTGTTTGAACCATTTGATTTGTTATGAATAAAAATATGTTTAGCTATGTGTTTACAATTATCCAATAACCCATAACTTTTATAAAATTTTGTAAATCAAAAACAAAGTGCAAACAAAACAAGAATAAACACAAGTTAACACACAAATTTGTACTTGCAATATGACTGGGTTTGAGAATAATATTCTCGGTTGATGTAACTCAACCTAGGATCGAATATGTAGACTAATTCAGTAATATAGTCGCGGAATTACTATATTACAGAACAACTGAAACTGAAATAAATGTTTGAGTGAATGAAGCACATGAACACAGAAGTCACAGATGTATAATAATGATGTGATAACTGTTGAAGTTGAAAAAAACATTTTCAAAGTTAGGGTATGAAACCCTATTTATAGGCATACACATTGCCTGTACAAAAGACTAAACTACCCCTGACTTATACATGAGAATCTAGTCTAAGTACAAAATAAATATAAACATTTGTAAGTTGTTCATCCGCATTAGTTCATGCGGATGAACATGTCTTCATCAGCATTTCCTTTTGTTCATCCGCATAGACTAATGCGGGTGAACAAGTCTTTAGCATTTCCTCTGTCTTCATCCGCATTAGTTAATGCGGGTGAACAAATACTTGTCAGCATTTGTTCACTAGTCATCCACATTAACAAATGCGGGTACTTCATACTTGTCTTTCCTGTCTTGTATACTTTTGTACAAAAAGTCTTCTGTTGTCTTCTGTCTTTAATGCTTACCAACCAGTGCAACCTTCAACCACCTCTTGAATTGGCAAGTATGATCCTTTCAGGGTCTAACAATACTCCCCCTAAGGATTATACTGCCTAAGTACTTCAAGAGTGTGATGGTGGTGGAGGTTGTGATGATTCTGGTGGTTCTTCATGTCTTTTCTTCTGTTGGACTGTTGTTGGAGAATGTGTTGTTGCAGCTTCATCAGGTACTACAGGTTCTGCCATAGAAGGATTTAGGATTGCCTTGATCATGTTTGAAAAATCTCTTGCTTCTTTCATTTTGTCTCTGCTTAATACATGTATCTTCATTTCACTCATGGTGTAAATTGCATCAATGGGCATTTGTTTCAAGGAGATGGGTTCCCAAACTGAAATTGAGGAAAGCCCATCTCTATGAATTAGTAGAGAGCCATCAGCATCAACTTCCAGCTTCACTATGTTTCCTAATTGTATTGGCAGATTCCTCTTCTTTCTCTGTTCTCTTTTCTTGATTATTCTGTCTAAGGCCATCTTCAAGATCTTGATACATTTTAGTATAAACTCCAAATCATCTTCAGCAGCCTTATTTGTGACATCCGGTAATTTTCCGTTACCAAACTTCGTTAGTTCCGTTAAGTCTTGCATACACGTGTCGTGAGCACACACTAGTTGTCGTTGAACATTGGTGACTTAATAATAATAAATAATGTTAAACAATAATTTCTATGTTGATTATTGGTTGTGATTACGTGATTTAAATATTAATTGTGAATTTTATCGCGTAACGTGGAAACGTGTGTATTTAATTCGTGTATTGTGTGATTAGTGAAAATAATGCATATGATTATTATTATTAAGTTATATGCTTATTGTTTTAGTTAAAAACCTTTTTAAAAAGTAATTAAAAACCTAGTTTTTATAAAATACAAATTGCAAGGGTTTAAGGGGTGATTACCATAAATTAATAAAACAAAAACCAAAATCCTAACCCTAATAGCCCCCATCGGCCGTGACCAAGCTTCACACACACACACACATCGAAATTCAGCCCTAGAACAAGCAAACATCATTGATTTTGGTCGATTTCAAGTGCTACAACATGTTAGAATCATCAATTCCAAGCCTACACGTGATTAAAGGTTAGATTTTTATATGTTTTTCATGGATTTTGATGTTGGCCGAAAGTTGGTGTTCAAATCTTGCAATTGAGGGTCGATTGTTGGTTGTTTGATTATGTTATGATGTTAGTTAGGTTATATTGATGTTAGTTAACGTTTATTATGTAAGAAAGCTTTGATTTTGATGCGTTGTTCATAAGTTACTAATAATAGTATCTTTATTTGCATGAATATGGTGATTTGATGATGAATTGATGATGTTAATGTGTTTGTGATGATGGTTGGGTGTTAGATTGATGATATGAATGTTATAAATCCAAGAATGAATGTTGTAGTTCATGTCTTACTAAAAGTAGTAACTTTTGGTTAGAAAGATTAAGGAATTATGATGATTGGATGTTGTTGATCTTGTCTAGATGTTAACATGAGCTTGAATTGGTATATTAGTAATTAATTCATGAATGTATTGGGTGTTTGATGGATTTTGGGATGTGCTTTCCTAAAAGGGAAACTTTATTTGCACAAATTCTTTAATATGATGGTTTGAGTATGTTTGGGACATTAGGATCATGCTAGTATGTTCATGGATGGTTTCTAAGGTAGTAGAATGTATTGTGTGGGTGTATGAATATTTATTGGGTTAATTGGAAGGTTTGGCCTGTTTGTGGGATTACCTGGATATGGGTCATAGGGGTTATGGTCAAAGGTGATAGGAGTGGTGCGGTGATAAGCATCATCTTGTTCATGAAGGCACATAAGTTGTTACGAAAGGGTCGACTGGCCATACTGGCACTCATCACAGATAAACAGACTGAGGAAAAGAAGATAGAGGATATCCCCGTAGTTCGCGAGTTTCCTAAGGTGTTTTCGGAAGACCTGCCTGGATTACTGCCTCATCGTCAAGTTGAATTCCAAATTGAGTTGACTCCAGGAGCCGCTTCGATTGCGAGGCACCTTACCGGTTAGCTCCGAACAAACTGCAGGAATTATCTGCCCAACTACAAGAGCTGTTGGATAAAGGGTTTATCCGACCGAGTTCGTCGCCCTGGGGAGTGCCAGTTCTATTTATCAAGAAGAAGGATGGTACATTTCGAATGTGCATTGACTATAGGGAACTAAACAAGGTTACTATCAAGAATAAATATCCCTTACCTCGTATAGATGATTTGTTTGATCAACTGCAAGGATCAAGCTATTACTCTAAGATTGATCTGAGGTCTGGGTATCATCAGCTGAGAGTTCGAGAAAAGAACATCTCGAAGACTGCCTTCCGTACACGATATGGTCACTATGAATTTTTGGTCATGCCATTTGGGTTGACGAATACACCAGCAGTATTCATGGACCTCATGAATCGCGTGTGCAAACCCTGTCTTGATCAGTTTGTTATCGTCTTTATTGATGACATACTGATATACTCAAGCACTGAGGAAGAACATGAGAAGCACTTACGTTTAATCTTGGAATTACTTAGAAAGGAACAACTATACACAAAGTTTTCTAAGTGTGATTTCTGGATACGTGAGGTGCAATTCTTGGGTCATATTGTCAACGAGAAGGGAATACATGTTGATCCTGCAAAGATTGAAGCGATAAAGAATTGGTCTGTTCCTAAGACACCAAGTGAGATACGACAATTCCTTGGATTAGCGGGATATTATCGACAGTTCATCGAAGGATTCTCTAAGATTGCACAACCTCTCACAGCTTTGACTCACAAGGGAACAACATACAAATGGGGTGAGAGTCAGGAATCTGCTTTCCAATTGCTGAAACAGAAACTGTATAGCACACCAATATTGGCGTTACCGGAGGGTAGTGATGATTTCGTAGTCTATTATGACGCTTCCATTCAAGGGTTTGGATGCATCCTGATGCAGCGGGATAAGGTGATAGCTTACGCCTCTAGACAGTTAAAGGTTCACGAGAAGAACTATACCACCCATGACTTGGAGCTGGGTGCGGTAATTTTTTCCTTAAAGATCTGGAGACATTACTTGTACGTTACCAAGTGCACTATTTACACCGATCACAAGAGTCTTCAGCATATCTTTGAGCAAAAGAAATTGAACATGAGGCAAAGGCGCTGGGTAGAATTACTGAATGACTATGACTGTGCTATCAAGTACCACCCGAGGAAAGCAAATGTAGTTGCTGACGCGCTGAGTAGGAAAGAAACTGCTAAGCCTCGACGTGTGCGAGCTTTGCAACTTACTATCAGCACACGGTTACCGGGACAAATCCGAGAGGCTCAGACAGAAGCCCTGACAGGAGAAAACATTGGGTCTGAATAGTTAAGGGGAATGGAAAAATGGTTGGATGTAAAAGCGGATGGGATTCGTTAGTTCATGGACAGACTTTGGGTACCTTTGTACGGAAATCTGAGAGATCTGGTGACGAGTGAGGCACATAAGTCTAAGTACACTATACATCCTGGATCTGACAAGATGTACCATGATTTGAAGGCGCACTACTGGTGGCCTAACATGAAGGCGGATGTAGCTACGTATGTGAGTAAGTGTCTGACCTGCTCAAAGGTAAAAGTGGAGTATCAGAAATCATCTGGACTATTACAACAACCCGAGATCCCTATGTGGAAGTGGGATCAGATATCAATGGATTTTATTACTAAGTTACCTCGAACTTCTACTGGTTGAGACACAATATGGGTTATCGTGGATAGATTAAAAAAGTCTGCTCATTTCCTAGCGATAAAGGAAACAGACAAGATGGAGAAATTAACCCGACTCTATTTGAAGGAGATCGTTTCGAGGCATGGAGTACCGATCTCAATTATTTCTGACCGCGATTCTCGTTTCACATCGCACTTCTGGCAATCATTACAGAAATCTTTGGGTATGCGATTCGATATGAGTACTGCTTATCATCCACAGACTGATGGTCAAAGCGAGCGTACTATACAGACTTTGGAGGACATGTTACGTGCTTGTGTGATTGACTTCGGGAATAACTTGGAAGTTCACCTACCATTGGTAGAATTTTCTTACAAAAACAATTATCACACTAGCATAAAGGCGGCACCTTTCGAAGCGTTGTATGGGAGAAAATGTAGATCACCAGTTTGTTGGGCTGAAATTGGTGACAGCCAGCTAACGGGTCCTGAGTTAGTACACGAGACTACTGAGAAGATTGTACAAATAAGGAATCGTATGGCTGCAGCGCGCGACAGACGGAAAAGTTATGCTGATAAGCGACAGAAAGCTCAAGAGTTTTAAATTGGTGATAAGGTCTTACTGAAGGTCTCACCATGGAAAGGTGTGATCCGATTTGGTAAGTGAGGAAAGCTAAATTCGAGATATGTTGGACCATTTAAGATATTGGAAAGAATAGGTCTAGTGGCCTATCGATTAGCCGTACCTGATTCGCTAAGTGGAATCCATGATGTATTCCATGTTTCAAATCTGAAGAAGTGCTTAACGGATGAAATGATGGTCGTACCGCTGGAAGAAGTTCAAGTGGATGAACAATTACGCTTCATTGAGGAACCGGTCGAAGTGATGGATCGTGAGGTGAAGACACTTAAGCGAAGCAAGATACCCATTGTCAAAGTTCGATGGAACTCGAGACATGGACCAGAATTCATGTGGGAGCGTGAGGATCAAATGAAGCTTAAGTATCCTCAGCTATTCGAAAAGACGATGTCAGCCGGCGAAGGTACTGATTTAAATTTCGAGACGAAATTTCTTTCAACATGGGGATGATGTGACAACTCACTCAAAACTCACTTGTATTCAATTACTTTATGCCAATGCAGTAGACCAGTGATGGAACACTCACCTTGTAACTTAATTTTCGGGACGAAAATTCTTTCAACATGGGGATAATGTGATATCCGGTAATTTTCTGTTACCAAACTCCGTTAGCTCCGTTAAGTCTTGCATACACGTGTCGTGAGCACACACTAGTTGTCGTTGAACGTTGGTGACTTAATAATAATTAATAATGTTAAACAATAATTTCTATGTTGATTATTGGTTGTGATTACGTGATTTAAATACTAATTTTGAATTTTATCGCGTAACGTGGAAACGTGTGTATTTAATTCGTGTATTGTGTGATTAGTGAAAATAATGCATATGATTATTATTATTAAGTTATATGCTTGTTTTTTTAGTTAAAAACCTTTTTAAAAAGTAATTAAAAGCCTAGTTTTTATAAAATACAAATTGCAAGGGTTTAGGGGTAATTACCATAAATTAATAAAACAAAAACCAAAATCCTAACCCTAATAGCCCCCATCGGCTGCGACCAAGCTTCACACACACACACACACTTCGAAATTCAGCCCTAGAACAAGCAAACATCATCGATTTTGGTCGATTTCAAGTGCTACAACACGTTAGAATCATCAATTCCAAGCCTACACGTGATTAAAGGTTAGATTTTTATATGTTTTTCATGGATTTTGATGTTGGTCGAAAGTTGGTGTTCGAATCTTGCAATTGAGGGTCGATTGTTGGTTGTTTGATGATGTTATGATGTTAGTTAGGTTATATTGATGTTAGTTAACGTTGATTATGTAAGAAAGCTTTGATTTTGATGCGTTGTTCATAAGTTACTAATAATAGTAACTTTATTTGCCTGAATATGGTGATTTGATGATGAATTGATGTTGTTAATGTGTTTGTGATGATGATTGGGTGTTAGATTGATGATATGAATGTTAAAAATCCAAGAATGAATGTTGTAGTTCATGTCTTACTAAAAGTAGTAACTTTTGGTTAGAAAGATTGAGGAATTATGATGATTGGATATTGTTGATCTTGTCTAGATGTTAACATGAGCTTGAATTGGTATATTAGTAATGAATTCATGAATGTATTGGGTGTTTGATGGATTTTGGGATGTGCTTTCCCAAAAGGGAAACTTTATTTGCACAAATTCTTTAATATGATGGTTTGAGTATGTTTGGGACATTAGGATCATGCTAGTATGTTCATGGATGGTTTCTAAGGTAGTAGAATGTATTGTTTGGGTGTATGAATGTTTATTGGGTTAATTTGAAGATTTGGCCTGTTTGTGGGATTACCTGGATATGGGTCATAGGGGTTATGATAGGCTATTGTTTGGATTGTAGTTGATCATAGTTGAACATCTTGGGTGATAAGAATTCTGTTAAATGGTATATTGATGGTCATCATACATGCGTGCGAATCTGAGGCCCCTACTTAGTAGGATTGGCAGGGTTTAGGGTGTGAAGTCGTGAGTGGCTTCACATGGCATGCCGTGCATGATTTGATTCTATGTATGATGCATTGGTTGTGTTGTAACTATGTTGAACATGATAATTTTTTGAGATTCTCATGACTTGTATTGGAAATCTAGTTGTATGATGATCTAGTTAGTACATGTGATTAATGAAGTGTCATATGTGATTAGTTTGTATGTAAATCACGTGTGATGTACTGTTATGCTTGTTTGAATGGAATTTCACCTATAATGTCACCAACGGGTCAAACGGGTCAACTGGGTCAAATGTGTCTTGTCTTTCTAAAACCTTGAGTTCTTTGGTTTGTAGAGCACTTAGGGTTTCATTATGATTCTGTGTACACGTACTTATGTACTCATGTGTTCTAGGTGACCTCTGAGGGTTGTCTATCCACTCTTTCTTGTCAAGTTAAGCCTTAAGTAATTTCTTACGCGCATTAAGTGAGTTCATGCCCCACACTTTTTACATACTTTTGGGGGAGAGAGCATACTGTTTTTACAAACGCTTTATTTATATGAGTTGTGTATAGTATAATATAGTGCTGATTACCATGGAAAGTCCTCACACTTTTGGATTGTTAATAATGATATTAGCAGGAAATTTTGGGTAGTACTACTGGGTCTGATGAGCCCCACCTGTGCGGCTCGAGGTCAAACGGGTGCAATTTTGTCCTAACGAACATTGTCACGACCTGGTATGTCGTGGCAGGAGGCAACAAACGTAACACAGTCAGCTTCAATTGTAAAATCGCTATGATTATTACTATTTGTTTATAGACTAGCTATCTATTACAATACACTTCTTATATTGTGCAACTGTTATTGATTTAAGTTTAACGCAAACTCTTGAACTCACCAACCATTGTGTTGACTCTTAGTATGCTATTCTCAGGTTAAGGTTGCTATTGCCTAGGAGCACATTACACGGGTCAGCATCATGGTGTTGTCAGCATGTTATGAAACAATGTTTTTCGGGATTATATTTGTTTAAACATTATGCTTTGGTTTTGCATAATACTTAGGCGCGTTTGTTTGCGCTTTTTAATCATGTTACATTGTTTTGGGTTTTCTGGTTTATTTAATGCTTCCGCAGTATTTAAAGTTAAACTTTGATTTTGAATGTTTGTACATATAGCGTCGTTCTGAGTAACTAATGACTGAGATCCTGGTATGTCACGCACCTCGCGGTAAAACCCCGCACATGGATTTTGAGGGTGTGACATTATTATTGAGGGATCTGAAGTGTCTTGTGTAGATGTAGTGCACATAGGATTCATCAAGCAATCTCACTTCATAACCACTAAAGATTCTGATCTCAGGAGCTTCTTTTCCTCCCTATTTCCTCTCAATAACCAGTTCATAGGTATCCTCATTATAAAACACATTGGAAATTGGTTTGGTCTTGTGTGTTCCAGCAATCATTTTTCTTTTTAGTGTTTCAGAGGTTTTTTCATGTAGTTCTGGGAACACCACCTCTTCTGCCTCTCTTTTTCTTCTCTGTTCTAAGGGATTCCTAAATGTTTTGTCTTTTCTAGTACAAATGGCTTTAAGAGACTTAAAGTTATTAGCCCTCTTAAACATCTTTAGTATATCCACAAACTCATAACCCCTGTACATCCCATCATGATTGATTAGATCCAAATCAGCTAACTCTTTCAAATCATGGATCTTCATGGCATTCACTAAGGCTGTATATTTAGTAAAGAATCACACCCGGCCTGAGATTCTCTTTACCATGAACATGTTCCAACTACTATCGTACTTCCAGGCAATAATTTTGACATCTGTTTTGCCTTTGGGTGTAGATACCCCTCTAATCAGTTCAGCAGTGGTCAAACCTTCTTGAAGTTTTAGTTGTGAAGGTTCAATGAACCACTCTAGATTTTTGTGCAGAATAGGGGCCAGAACATCTTTGTCTTTTGTTGTTAATTGTACATCTTGTGCAGATGTTCTTGTTCTAGGCTTCTTACCAATCACTTCTTCTTCAAGAGATTTCAGCCTATCTCTTTTCTTATTAATCATTTTCAACATAGCTGCCCTTAGTGAGTTGGTTTTCATGTTCCCAAGCTTTCTTTTTGTAAACCCCTGTTTAGAAAGATAATCCTTCATTTCCTTATCTGTCATACTATAAGGATCAGGATATGCAGTTTGTGTGACATCCTTCTTTGCAGACTTAGTGATACTTGTGACTGATTCAGTAGTCTCTTTTTCTTTTTCATATTCAGTCACAAATGTTGGGTCAAGAAGCTTCTCCATCCTTTTCACCTCTTCTACTATCCCTTCATAAGTCATGCCAAACACTACATCAGCATCATATCCATGGTTGATCAGGAACATGGCATGTATCATAAGATCATTGGTCTTAGCCTTCTCTATCATACTCTCCATAGATGGTTCAATAATAGCAGGACTGTCAACAGCAGAGGGTTTTTCAGTTTGTTCATCCTCAATCTCCCCTTCTTCCAACATTATCAATTCAAGAGTCTGTTGTAACTCTTTCTTTGCTTGTTCATGCTTATCTAAGAATTCAGCAATTGCTGCTAAACTCCTAGGATCATCTCTGGCCTTCTTCTTTGGTTGTTCTTCCTCAACCATAGGAAGTTTTCCCTTTGCCTTTTCAGTCAAGTACTTTCTCTTTCTATTGTATGTAATCACTCTTGGTCCTGATGTGGATGCTACATCAGTTTTGGCCTGTTGTTTTTTCTCAACAGCCTTTATTTCAGCAGTGATTTCCTATTGTTCAGCTTCTTTTCTGATCTTTTCAACTGTTTCTTTTTCCTTGAACTCTTCACAAAGGTTTTTTATCAAGTTTTGCTATTCAGTAGTTAAGGTAATAGCAGGAACAAGCTGCAATCTGAGTTCTTCTATTAGGATAGGGTGTGGTGGAATTACAACTATAGAATCAGAAGGGGATTTAGTGTTTTTAATGTAATTCCAGAATTCCTCATCTATAATGAATTCACTTGAAGAATATCTGTCCATATCTTCTATCAAATCTTTCATCATAGCCTCATCTTCAGTAGATGGATCAGAATGTACTACCATATCCCAGCTATCATTATCCCTAACACCACTGGGTTCTTCCTGTTATGAAGGTACTGCCTTTTCTGTTTCTTCAGTTTCATAGTCTGTTGCTTCTCTTCCAACTTCAGCCTTTAATTGAGCAATCAGCTCCAATTCAGCAATTCTTTTATTCAAAGCATCATTCTATTTGTTGAGATCAGCAATGATTTCTGTTTGTATCTCCATCAGGTGTTCTTGATCTTCCATAGCCAGAGTTTGAATAGCTACAGTGTCCACATGACCACTGATTTCTTCTCTAGCCATCTCTAATGAAGCTTTGAGCTTTTTGATCTCATTATCCTTTTCTTTCATATCAGCTTCATACTTGGTTTTCAATTCTTTTAGTTCCTTTTCTTTTTCATCCAGTTCTAGAATCCTATCATTGATGATTCCAGCCCTTCTATCCAGAGTTTTCTCCATTCTAGAGACTTTAAGCATCAACTCAGAAATCATTTGTCTTTCTCATCTGGTCTGTTTATCTCAGTTTCAGCATAACTTTCTGAGGGACCCTCCTCTGAGATCATTTGTCTCTTAGGTAGTGGTGCAGATTGTTGATAATCCTCCTCATCATAGATGATTTAGAAGAATCTGATGAACTGGTAGATTCACCAGATCCATCAGAAGTAGCAGCAGCTTCATGTGAGGAGCTATTGGAGGATTCTTCATGAATGTGAATGGGTGAAGATGGAGAGGATATATGATGAGTAAGGATGGGTGAAAGTGGATGTGATACAATGGGATCAACCTTAAATGGGGAATGAGTCTCAGCCTCATGTATTGAAGGCCCAGTGTGAAGATCACCATCTTCATTCATCAGTGGTGACACTAGCCTCAATGTTTCTTCATTCAATACTGCATGCTCATCAATAATTTGTTGATTTAGAGCAGTAGGCTGTTCTTCAACTGTTTCTTGTATTGGTTCTTGAACATCTTCTTGAATTTGTTCCACACCAATAGGAACATCATGTTGTTCATCTCTTTCTTGTGCAAAAACAGCAGCCTCTTCTTGAATAGGTTCCTCAATAGGAACATTCTCTGGTGCTTGTTCCTCAATAACATGAACTTCTTCTTGAGCCTGTTCCTCAACCACAGGAACATCTTCTTGTTGATTAATCAGTTGTTGCATCCATGGTAGTAGTGGAAAGAAATCACCACTATAAAAATTACTTGGATCCCTTTTCTTGATATACTTGTAAGACTTAGCATTATAGTGAGGGACATCCAGAATAGGACCTTCTAGTGCAATATTGGGGAAAGCTTCATTGATGAAGCACTGGACAAATCTTGGATACATGAGAAACATGTGCCTTCTTCCCTCTTGAATATTAGAAACAATACCATTGAATACATAGGCTGACAAGTTAAAAGGTCTGTTTAGGCACAGTGCACATATAAGAGATGATGTTGTCAATGGAATGTCATTCCAACCGGTCTTTCTTTTGGATAGACAGTGTTGGACATAGTGTATCAGAAATCTCCATTGTACGTCAACCAGTCCTTTGACTATTTGTTTTGCTTCAAACCCTCCTTCATATCCAATATTGGCAAAGAATGTAATAATGTCATCATCATCAAACTCTATAGGGGAGTTGGCATCATCACCAAACTGTAGACAGTGTCTCACAGTTTGTTCTAAAATAACCAGGGTGTGATCATCAGTGATTCTCCCTAAAATAACTTTTGTGCCATCAACCTCTAAATCTTCAGCATTTCCCCAGAATGATCTTATGTAGTTCTCATATATGACTGGTCTGACAGTGATAGCATGAGCCACTCTTGTAGCAGCAATGAATCGGATCATATCCCTTAGTCCTTCTGCTTCTGGGACATCAGGGTTGATAAATCCACTGACATTATGGAGTTTACTCCAAGTCAGATTTGCCATAATGAATCTGCAAAATATATGAATGAATTAGTGATCATTATGATAATTATATCTCAAATGAATACGAACTATGTTTAATTTATCAAATTTTGACTTTTCAGGTCAAAATTGAGTCTTTGCATGTTACTGTTACATTAGGAGGTTTGACCTAATCTTAATTTTAAATGATGAACAACTCAAAATTTGGTCTTTTCTGTATGAGTTGTAATGATTTTGATTATTTTTCAAAAGTTATTCATCCCAAACAGTTGATTAGGTTTCAACATTGTCATGGAATTGTTTCCCCTGTTCATCGATGTCAGAATAGTAAATCCTTGTTGTTTACACTAACATTGGTTTTAATGAACTCTGTTATTCATGTAAATCCATTGTTCTTGAGTGTATTTTAAGAGTTTCTTAAAATTAGCGTTTCATGTCTCAGCATTTTGTTCGACTATCGAAGGTTTTTTTCAGATTCAGATAATCACCTTATGTTTGACAACACTTCGATTCAACAGACACTTTGAGATGTTTTAAAGTAAGATTTGAACACAATGATTTTTGAATGAGAAGATTTGAATGTTGAAGAAGAACAGTATATGAACACTCATCGCACTATAAAAGTTCACTCAAAATTTGAAAAGTATTAAATGACTCACATTAAATGAGTATTTATAGTACATTTGGTTATTTTTACAAAACTTTACAAGTGCAAAAGAGGTCACTACTGTAGCAAATGCGCTTACATAATTTCAATGGGCGCTTTCACTGTAGCAAATGCTGATGAACAAATTAAGTTTGTCAGCATTACTGTAGCAAATTCGGAAGAATTGATTTTACCTATCCGCATTCACTATAGCAGATGCGGGTGAACAAAGTTAACTTATCAGCATTTATTGTAGCAAATGCGAGAGAACAAATGACTTGTCCGCATTTACTGTGACGATGAGTTGCTGTCCTCTTTTACTGTAGCAAATGCGGAAGAATAATTTTTGTCCGCATTAGTTTTACTTGTACAAAAACAGTTACCCGCATTGGTTAAATGATAGGGTTACCTTCTCCCGCATTAACCAATGCTCTTACCCGCATTAAATTTTGAACTTGTCAAAAATTAATGTAGTTGCAGTGGATGATTCTGACTGGTTTTGCACAGCTGTTACTGATTTTTATGAAGATAAGTCTGCATCATTGGTGCTTTATGAAGATTTAGCAGATTCTGAGATTGTCAATTCTTGCTTGGATTGACTTGTATCCTTGATGTGATACATGTTTCCCAGTTTGACTGATTTTGGGCCATGTGCATCTTCTGAAGCTGTTTATGGTAAAATTTTCATACAGACACAATCACTTCAAACAATGTCGCCAATCTTATGTTTTTCAAATTTCATGTTTTTGTAAATATTTCCTAATAAAATTTTACTACTCCCCCTAAAGTTTATATCCATATGGGATAAAAACTTTAAACAAATTTATAAAATTTAAGGAAACTATTTCTGAATTTTTGATTGTTTTGCTTATCTGTAAATGTAGAAATTTTGTACTATTGTTTGAAATTTTGGGATCATATCAATCTTATCTTTCATAAGTGCAAGTTATCATGAACTTATTGATTGAAGGTATGTTTGTCCTTTTAAACTCATGCTTGGTCAATATTGTAATGCATGTGATTATTATCATGTTTTGATTGAATTAAACATTCAACATGTACCTCACACCCATAAGCATAGCAAGATCAACTACCCTCATCTACTGTATGGTAGAACTTTCTCACAACTTTCAAAACCTTGTCATTTAAATTATGAAATCTCATTCATTTTGGTAAGGGGGATCCACATTGGGATTCTTTTACCTGATCCTTATTATTATTTGATCCTTATTAGGATTCTTTTTGCTCTTCACTTTGGAAGGTGATCCACTTTGGGATTCTTTTTGTTCATTCACTTGGAATGTAATATTTTCTTTTAATTGTCACCCAGATTGGATGTGTTCCTTATTAGGACTCTTTTTGGATCTTAACATCAGCACTATATGCTTGTTTCTCCAGGTCTTTGCTCAGCAAAACAAAGGAGAAACTGATGTGAATGAGATTCATAACGTATCATGACCTGGTGTGTTTCGAATGCTACACATACATACACTAGGATGAGTTAGATACTTACATGCTCTGAGATGATGCATTCACAGTTGAATGTGATCTTTAGTTTATCACAGCATTTATCTTCTGTTCCAAGTAGAGCCTACCCACATATCAGGTAAGTCATGTCAGTCTTTCAAGATATTTAATTAAGCACAGTGAATGATATAACGACTGTAATTATATCATTTCCCAAGAAGTACAAATCAAGAACTTCAACAAAAATTGATTTTTTTTATTTTGTGAATTTTTGATGTTTTTGTAAATTTTTGGTTTAAACAGCAAAGATTACTCAAGGTTAATCATGCCGATTGATTGGACTAAGAATTCAAACCGACTTGGGCCAAATTCCTTAGTAAACAAATTAGCTAGCTGATTGTCTGAGTGAACCTGAATCAGCTTGATTAAACCTTTTTCAGCACAGTCTCTCAAAAAGTGATATCTAATTTCAATATGTTTTGTTTTTGAGTGCTGAACTGGATTGTTTGTTATGAAGACTACAGCAGCGCTGTCAATATGGATTGGTGTTTGCAAGAAATTATAACCATAATCAAGCATCTGGTTTTGAATCCAGAGAACTTGAGAACAGCAAGCTGATTCTGCAATGTATTCAGGTTCAGTTGTCGATACAGAAACATTGGTCTGTTTCTTGCACTGCCATGACACCAGTCTGGGACCAAGAAATAGACAACCGCCAGATGTGGACTTTCTGTTGAAATTGCATCCCTCGAAGTCACTGTCCGTGTATGCATAGAGATTGAAGTCTCCTTCCTTAAGATACCATAATCCAAGAGCAGGTTTGCCCTTAAGATATCTGAATATCCTCTTGACTGCATTCACGTGAGATTCCTTGGGATCTGCCTGATGTCTGGCACAAACACAAACACCAAACATAACATCAGGTCTACTGGCTGTTAAATACATGAGTGAACCAATCATGGATCGATAACGAGTCTGATCCACAGATTTGCCATCTGTGTCTGGACCAATCTTCACTTTTGTATCAACAGGAGTTCTGATGGACTGACAGTCTGCAAAGTGAAACTTCTTCAACATGGATTCTACATATTTTGACTGGTTGATGAAGATTCCACTGGATGTTTGTTGTACTTGAAGACCTAGGAAGAATGTGAGTTCTCCCATAGCACTCATCTGAAATTTAGAATGCATAAGATCTTCAAAGTCTTTGCAGAGTTGTTTGTTGGTGGAGCCAAAGATGATATCATCCACATAAATCTGGACATGCAGCATCTCATTTCCTTTTCCCTTTCTGAACAAAGTCTGATCAATCTTTCCTCTTTCATAACCATGGTCAAGAAGAAAGGATGACAGAGTCTCATACCATTTCCGAGGGGCTTGATGTAAGCCATACAAAGCTTTATCAAGCTTGTGAACCCTGTGAGGGAAATCGGGATCCTCAAAGCCTGGTGGTTGACTCATGTAAACTTCTTCAAAGATCTTTCCATACAAAAATGCACACTTTACATCCATTTGATAAACTATGAATTTCATGGATGCAGAGTACCAAGAAAGAGTTGTATGGCTTCTAATCTGGCAACAGGAGCAAACACCTCGTCATAATCTATTCCTTCTTCTTGTGTATATCCCTGTGCTACCAACCTTGCTTTGTTTCTGATGACAATCTCTCTGTCATCAGTCTTGTTTCTGTATAGCCATCTGGTGCTGATAGGGTATTGACCATCGGGAAGATCCACCAGTTGCCATATTTCTTGTTTCTTGAATTGTAGCAATTCTTCCTGCATTACATCAATCCAGCTATTGTCTTAAAGAGCCTCTTTAATGTTTTTGGGTACAGTTTGACACAGAAAACAAGAAAACAAACAGATGTTTGCAATACTTGACTTGCTTCGTGTCACCCGCTCGTCTAAATCACCAATAATGTTGGACACTGGATGATTCTTGTGTGTCCTGGTAATTGGAATCAAATCACCAGCAATGGTCACATCAAGATTAGAGACATTCAGATCATCTTGGTGAGAAGCATCTTGTGGTGGAGATGTGGGAGAATCATGAAAGGAATTAGAAGGTTCAGCGTCTTCAGCTTCAGCAGCACTTTGGATACTTTCATCATTTGAATTTCTATTGTTTTCAACTGGAGCACAAACTAGTTCAGGGTTTCTCACTTCAATTGATGGTTCAGCTGAAGGAAAAGGCATTGAGCTATGATCAGCCTCAGTTGAAATACTTTGATGTTGTATAACTGGTCTCATAGGATCAGCTTGTAGTGACACTTCCTCATTAGCTTGATCATCAGAAGAAGGTGGAATCATAGGAAAATCAGTTCTTCTATCCACTGAGCCAGAGGATCCTGCATTTGACAAGTTAAACTGATCAAAAGATCTTGTAAACGAGTCAATATCAAACAACCAATCAGGACCGTTTGATGATTTGGGAAAAGAGTGCTCATTGAATTTAATGTTTGTTGATTCATCAATGATGTTTAATCTAGGATTAAACACCCTAAAAGCCTTTGAAATAGAGGAATATCCCATAAAGAATCCCTCGTCAGACTTAGGAGCAAACTTTCCTAAATGGTCTCTGGTGTTCAATATTGAGACTGGACATCCAAATGACTTCAAAAATCCAATAAATGGTTTTCTGTGAAAAAAGAGTTCATAAGGAGTTTTATTGTGTTCTTTAATTATCAGAGTTCGATTTTGGACAAAACATGAAGTGTTGACAGCTTCTGCCCAAAATGTAATGGGCAGTTTTGCATCTGCCAGCATTGTTCGTGCTGCTTCAATTAGAGTTCTATTCCTCCTTTCAGCCACTCCATTTTGTTGTGGAGTTCGAGCAGCATTGAATTGATGAACAATGCCTTTGTGTGTGCAAAAGGAACTAAGATCCTCATTTTTGAATTCTGTCCCATTATCACTTCTGATTGATTTTACTTTTAAATCAAGTTGATTTTCTATTTTTGTGATAAAATCTTTTATTATTTAGGACGCCTCGTTTTTATGAAGTAAAAAGAAGACCCATGTAAATCGTGTAAAGTCATCTTTGATCACCAAACAATAGTGCTTCTTTCCAATACTCATGACATGAGTTGGACCGAAGAGATCCATATGAAGTAACTTCAAAGGAGAATTGTTTGTGTTCACAAGCTTTGGCTTGTGTGAGGATTTATGTTGTTTTCCTTTAAGACATACAGTACAGTGATCAACAAAATGAATTTCTTTTTGAGGTAAACCAATTACATGGTTTCCTTTGACCAATCTGTTCATGTTTTTAAAGTTCGTGTGTCCTAAACGTCTATGCCAAAGTTGTGACTCATCAAAAGATGCTTTAGACAAAAGACATGTCTTTTCAGACGGATGAGCAGAATTAAGGTTCAAGACATAGGTGTTATTCTTCCTCGGTATCTTTAAGACAACCCATTCTTCAGGAATGTAAAATCCTAGTTTCAGAATGTAGCAATGAGTGTCTGTGAAGTGAGTAGAATATTTCTTGTCTCAGATCTGAGACACGCTGAACAGATTGAAGTTCAGTTGCTCGCAGTAGTTCACTTTATCAAAGCTCAGCAGTCCATTTGTCACAGAACCTTCTCCTGTAATTCTACCACCTTGTGAATCTCCTCCAAATGCTACAGTAGTTCCTTAAACATGCTTGAAGTCATGAAGGAGGGAACTGTCTCCAGTCAAGTGTCGGGAGCATCCACTGTCCACGTACCATAAGCTATTGGACCTGTATGAATGACCCTACAAGCATAAAAAGAACTAGTTAGAATGAGGAACCCAAGCCATAATGGTCTTGGGTTGTCCTTTTGCATCAATCACTGTTACCTCTTGATATTTTCCTCTGTTTGAGATTTAGAGGAAGATGATTTTAGCACTTTTCTGTTACTTCTTTGAAGTTTGATTTCATCAATTTCATCTGATATGTCAGTAGAGTATACAAATCTTTCCTTTTGATTTTTGTGTAAAGGTTGAACAGATTTTTGCTTGTCAGTAATCACTTTAATTTTATATTTTTGATGAGAATTCAGTGATTTGTTCAAGTTTGTTGGACTTTTGTGTCTGACCTTGTCAGTTGGAACTGATGAAATGGGCTTGTTTTGTGAAATTTTCAATCCTTTTTTATTAAAGTAACAATCAATTGTATTGTGATTGGTCATATCACATAATGAACAATATTTGTTAAAATGACAGTTTTTCGTTGAGTGATTGTTCATGTCACAGATAGAGCAGTACTCAGTGAAGTAGCACTCATTTGTATTGTGATTGGTCATATCACAGAATTCATAATACATTTGATTGTTCTTTAATCTTGATGGAGAAGTCACATCAGTCTTTGGGGTGCCAACAGATTGTTTCACAATTCTGACTTGCTTTGTTTTTATGGACTGATACTGCTTCTTTCTGTCTTGCTTTATTTCCCTATCAAATTGTTCTACATGTTCTTTTTTTCAAATATCAAACCCAATTCCTTGTCTAATATTTGATGAAGATGGTGAATCAGATTTCACTTTAGATTTTTGTACAAAAGTGGTGTTCTTTTTGGTGACTAATGGAACTTTGGTTTTATCCTTGAATTTCAATGAAACCTTATCTGATTTGCTTGAACTTTTAGGAGATATGATCTCATAATCAGATCTGCTTTCAGCAGATGGTTTCACTGAGCATTCAGCAGTGTGATTCATTTTAAGATTTTATGGAACAAATTTTACAAAAGGCACAATTGATTTGACTGGGCTCTTTGGTTTCTTGACAACCACAGGTTTGTCTGAGCACTCTTTGATTTTGATAGGATGACCCAATCTGATTTTATCCTCATCAGTTTCAATGTAAACACCTGGTTTGTTTTGAGGATTTGTTGTTTGAGAAATCATTGCTTTGGTTTCAATAATTTTAGATTCTTTTGTATCTGATTTAGTAAGTGACTCAGGCATAACAGTGTAGTTATCATTATATGGAGGAGGACAAGTTTTGTATCCTATCCCAGTCATATCTTTAGCCCCCTTTTGAGACACAAGTAACTCATGCAGCTTGACAGATGAGAGCTGAAACTTTTCAGTTTCACTTCAGTAGCTGATTTCTCAGCTTTTGATTTGAACCCCTGTACTTCTAGAACACATTTTTGAGAACATAAATTAGATTTTACCTTAGATGGCATTGGAGTTGGTCCATCATTGATATGTACCATAAGTGCATGATTCTGAAACTGTGGTTGGACTTCCTCAGCATACAAGCTCCAATCACAAACTCCATCTTGTCTGATGACAAGTGAATTGGAAGTTTGTTGATTACTTCCTTGAGATTGATGAGTCAGCAGAGGTTGTCTTTACTGAATTAGCTATTGCTGATTCTGCTGCTGGTGTAGATGAGAGTTGCTTGATTGAAAGTTGGTATTGTGTTGAGATGAATGCCGGCCATGTATGGGTCTTTGAAAGTTGGTGTTGCTTCTCCTGGGAGAATTACATTCCCGAGAGAAATGACCAGTCATTCCATAGTTAAAGCACTTAACCTTGGATTTGTTATACCCCAGCTTGGTATTCTCATAAAGACTTAGTTTCTTCCCTTTACGAAAGAACTTCTTTGCTCTCATGGTAATCATGGCCATCTGCCATTGTAAATCCATTTCTTCAACATCATCAGGATCCATCTCTTCCAGATCCTCTTGAATCAAGTGTGCTGATGTGAGTCTCCCCCAAAGATAGGCTTCAAAGCTAGAAACAAAGGCATTGTAAGTGGCCTTCTGTTCTTCAGATCTTTGCTCATTGGGCATACTGCAGGGTGTTGCTGTGGGCTGAGCAGAAGATGAGGGTTTATGTTGTTGAGCAACACAGAATCCATTTGTCTTTGACTGGTCACCAGATGAAAGAAAGTCATCTTCGTCAATCACAAATGCATTCTCAACAGAATGAGTTTCTGATGGAAACTTGTAAGCCTCAATGACTTGTGGTCCACTGAGATTTATACTCCTTTCATCCAGCTCTAGAGCCTCAATTTTGGCAATCATGATATCCAAGCTTGTACTCTCCAAATCAAGGGTGTTCTTTAACATAGTGACATTTTGTTTCCAGCTTTCTGGTAAACTGTGCAGCATTTTCTTGTTCATTTCTTTTTCTTTGTAATTGACCCCCATGATTTCAAGATCATTTACAAGTTGAACAAATCTTTGAAGTTGTCTTGAAATTGACTCTCCTTTGGTGTGATGAAAAGTTTCATATTGGTTTATCAGCTTATCTTTGTTAATTTCAGTCACTTCACTACTTCCCTCACACATGATCTGTAGAGCATCCCAAACCCCCTTAGCAGTTCCATATTTTTCTAATCTTTTCAGAACATCCATTTTCAGTGCTTGTGTAAGGATGGAATAAGCTCTAAGATCAATCTTGATTTTCTTATATTCTTCATCATCAAGATTCAAACTGGGATCCTCAATGGGAATTCTTGTAGTTTTGTACTGAGCAGCTTGATCAGCATTTAGAGACAATGGAATGTAGGGACCTTTGCAAATAGATATCCAGTAGTCAGGATCTACACCTGTAATGTAGTTTCTAAAACGAATTTTCCACTGCTTAAACTCAGATTTTTGTTTAAGAAGAGGAAGTTTAGAAGCATGCCCAATTTCAGAAAGATTGTGAGAATCCATGTTAGATAAACTGATTTTACTTTGGTTGAGTAAGGTTTTAAGTTGATTTTAAGTTCGAGCAGTGAGTTGTTCTCTGAATTTTCTGTTCACAGTCTTTATCAGATCTGTTAAGTTCAGATCTGTTAGTACGAAGGAGTTCTATGTTTTTGTTGTTTGAGAGTGGGATGGTTCGACAACAACAGATCTGTATGGTTACCACTTCTTGGTGTTCGATGTCAGTGAGTATGTTTATCAGAAGTATAGATCTTGCTGATAAACAACTCAGTCTACAGTTCAATCGATTTTCACACACAATCTGAAATGATTCTGTGATTAATTGAAGAGCCGAGGCTCTGATACCAATTGACTGGGTTTGAGAATGATATTCTCGGTTGATGTGACTCAACCAAGGATCGAATATGTAGACTAAGTCAGCAATATAGTCGCGGAATTACTATATTACAGAACAGTTGAAACTGATATAAATGTTTGAGTGAATGAAGCACATGAACACAGAAGTCACACATGTATAATAATGATGTTATAACTGTTGAAGTTGAAAAAACTTTTTCAAAGTTAGGGTATGAAACTCTATTTATAGGCATACACATTGCCTGTACAAAAGACTAAACTACCCCTGACTTATACATGAGAATCTAGTCTAAGTACAAAATAAATATAAATATTTGTAAGTTGTTCATCCGCATTAGTTCATGCGGATGAACATGTCTTCATCAGCATTTCCTTTTGTTCATCCGCATAGACTAATGCGGGTGAAGAAGTCTTCAGCATTTCTTCTGTCTTCATCCGCATTAGTTAATGCGGGTGAACAAATACTTGTCAGCATTTGTTCACTAGTCATCCGCATTAACAAATGCGGGTACTTCATACTTGTCTTTTCTGTCTTGTAAACTTTTGTACAAAAAGTCTTCTGTTGTCTTCTATCTTTAATGCTTACCAACCAGTGCAACCTTCAACCACCTCTTGAATTGGCAAGTATGATCCTTTCAGGGTCTAACATGATATTTTTGTTCAAGTATAGGATCGTATTTCTTATAAAATCGATCATTAACATCATCCAGCTTTATTTAAAATAAGACCGGTTACGTTGATTGTCAATATGTTGTGTCCATCTTAAACTTAGACTTTAATTTTTACTTGGACACATATTCTGTGATGTTTATCATGTTTAGATTAATTTATTTGAAGTCTGTGGATCACACAATCAAGAATCCTATAGAACCCTTATCTAGCTTCAAGACACTTTTGAGATTTCAAGTCACCCCAATTTGATTTAAACCTTTTACCTTTGATCAGCTTTTTCAGAATTATTTTTCCTTATTATAATATCTATTTAGAGCGTAACTAGCCTGAGAAACATTTCTGAACATAGAATATTAACAAGTTTTAGGACTTATCAACTGCCAGTCGGACTTATGTTTTGCCCTCGTAAGACGTTTAGGACTTACATGCCAAGTCGGACTTACATACCCCATCTTTTGATTTTGCCTCCTGTGTGTCAGAACATATTCTCAAAAGGAAAAATATTTATCATATAGTATGTATGTCTATGACACATCTTTTATTAATATGCTCATTGGCATCTTTTATTCTTATATGGCCTTTTGGCATCTTTTTGCTCCTTTTGTTAATATTTATTTTCTCTTTTTGTATTTGCTTTTCATATCCTTTTCTTCTTTTGATATTTATATATAGATATTTCTTCTGAGATATACTGAATCAGACAGTAACTTGCTTGAGTATGAGTAGAATATAACTCTCAGTCTGTTTTAGCTTGGAATCTGTGCTATCACAAAACCTTGATGAGTAACCCACTTCAGTCATTATGTGTTTTTTTCAATGTATCACAGATTATAGTGCTTTTCAGTCTTGAAAGTCAAGCTATCAACATATCAAATATAATCCAAGTCAGTTTCTTTTAAACCTTAGGATGTAATGTATCAAAATACCAAAATGTACTATCATTTTCTATAAATTCTTGAGAATTTTAATTTTCTCAATGTGTAAAAGAAAATATTTTTGTAAATTTTCTTTTAATCCCCCTAAGAACAAAATCTTTTTCAAAACAGTTTCAATTTTTCTCTCCCTAAAATTGTGTTTATCTTCAAAGAAAATAACAATTTTAACTAAAATGAAGTAAAATATTTTTTGAAAGGGTTTATGGATAATTATTAACCAAAGTTAATCATTCCCAGAGATTGGACTAAAATTCAACACGGGAATGATCAAACGCCTTAGTAAACAATTAGCAATGTTGTCATCTGATGAGACTGATTCTAGATGAATAAGTTTCCGATCAAAAAAGTCATGGATAAAGTGCATGCAGATATCAATGTGTTTTGTTTTTGATAGTTGGATCGGATTATTCACTATGTTTAACACTGCAGTGTTGTGACACCAAATCTTGGTGTTATAGATATTAAGGCCATAATCAAGAAGTTGTTGCTGAATCCAAACAATCTAAGAACAACAACTTGAAGCGGCCACATATTCAGCCTCTGCAGTGGATGTGGATACTGTCTGCTATTTCTTGCATTGCCAAGAAATTAACCTGTTTCCTAGAAATTGACAACCACCAGTTGCGGATTTCCTGTCCAAGTTATATCCTGCATAATCACTGTTAGTATAAGCGTATAAAGTAAAATCAGAATTTTTAGGATACCAAAGGCCGAGTGTTGGTTGACGCTTAAGGTATTTGAAAATCTGCTTGACAGCTTTCATGTGAGATTCCTTTGGATTATTTTGATAACATGCACACTGAGAGACAGGAAACATGATGTCTGGTCTATTGGCAGTGAGATACATCAGAGATCCAATCAGTGAGATACATCAGAGATCCAATCATTGATCGATATAAATGTTGATCAACGCCTTTACCCATGAGATCAGGAGTTAAAATTGGACGAGAAGCCATTGGAGTGGGAGCAATCTTGGAGTCCTGAAATTTGTATTTTTCCAGGATACTGTGAACATATTTTTCTTGATGTTACAGTATACCTTTATCATCTTGCTTGACTTGGATACCCAAGAAAAACGACATTTCCCCAAGAGAACTCATCTCAAATTTCTTTTTCATCACAGCTTAAAATTTCTTTCACAAATCATCATTGGTAGATCTAAAGATAATATCATCGACATATACTTGAACAAGAATGAGATCATCATCGGTCTTCTGTAAGAATAAAGTTTGATCAATAGCACCCCGTGTATAACCATTTGCAAGCAAATGTTCAGTGAGGGTGGCATACCAAGCTCGAAGTGCTTGATGTAAGCCATAGAGTGCTTTGTCTAACTTATAAACATAATTTGGATGATCTGGATCTTCAAAACTAGGTGGTTGACAAACATAAGTTTCTTCTTTCATCTCGCCATACAAGAATGTAGTTTTGACATCCATTTGATACACAGTAAAATTCTTGTAAGAAGCATAAGCCAGAAAAATTTGTATAGCTTCTAGTCTTGCAACTGGAGCATATACTTCTTCATAATCAAGTCCTTCAACCTAATAAAATCCTTGAACAAGTCTGGCCTTGTTGCAAACAATCACATCTTTTTCATCTGTTTTGTTTTTGAATATCCATTTTGTACCAATCGGTAACTTACCCTTTGGAAGTTCACACAGATGCCACATATTTAGCTTCTTGAATTGCATCAGTTTATCTTGCATTGCCTCAACCCAACTGTTTTCCTTTAATGTCATCTCAATGTTCTTTGGTACAATTTGAGAAATGAAGCTTGAATACACGTCTGTATTTATAGCACCAAATTGACTTCAAGTTTGGACACCTTGTGATAACAAACCAATGATTGCTTTAGTTGGATGGTTCTTATGAATTCTCAGCTGAGGAATTGTATCTTCAGAAATAACTTCATCTAAATTAGATATATGACCCATAGATTCTTCAAAAGTGATTCCTTCGTCTGGTTGATACATAATATCTTCCTCTTGATGAATATCATTATCAACAGATAAATCTTCAAATGGAACTTGAATGGTATCAATTAGATCATCTTGAGTAGAAGAATAACTCTAATCAGAAACCTGTGGAGCTTGTTCAACAACTGGATCATAATGAGGCATTGCAGATTTAGAAACAGATTGTGAAATAGTTGAAACATTTGAAGAAGAAGGTATGTCTGAAGATCTTCCTATAGCTAAAGATGACATAGGTGCAACATCATTAGTAAAAATATCTTGAATTGATGATGTCAACGATGGATTAGCTGTAGAAACAACAGAAGATCGATTAAAAGTTTCAAATAATAAAGCATAATCGTATACCCAATCGATATCAAATGACTCAATTATTTGTTTAGTTCTTTTATTATAAACCCGATATGCAACTTTGTTGGCTGAATATCCAATAAAATAATATTCATCAGCTTTTTCATCAAATTTTGATTTAGAATCAGATGTGTTTAACAAAGTGCAACAACATCCAAATGTTTTAAAATATTTGACTTTGGATTTATGTTTGAAAAAGATTTCATAAGGAGTCATATCTTGTTGTTTGTTGATTAACACACGATTCTGAACATAACATGCAGTGTTAATAGCTTCAGCCCAAAAGAATGATGGTAATTTGGCTGCTACTAACATTATTCTGGCAGCTTCAATTAAAGTTGTATTTCGTCTTCCAGGAACTCCATTTTGTTGTGGAGTTCCTGCAGAACTAAATTTTCTAGCTATCCCCTTTAAATCAACGAATTCATTTAGTGTATGATTGTAAATCTCTGTTCCATTATCACTTTGAATGCACTTGATGGTTTTGTTAGTCTGATTCTCCACTAGGGTCATGAACTTTATAAGCGAATAAGGTGTCTCACCTTTGATTGCTAAAAAGAAAACCCATGTAAATCCAGAGAAATCATCAGTAATAACCAAGCAATATGCACGACGTCCTATACTCAAAACATTAAATGGACCAAATAAGTCCATGTCTAACAGTTGAAGGACGGACTCCATTGGTATGAGCAACTGCTTTATGAGGAATTTTATGTTTTTTGCCTTTTGAACATGACAAACAATGTTTAGTAAGTTGAAATTCTTTCAATGGTAGGCCTACAACATGATTTCCTCTAACCAACTTGTTCATAGTTTTTATGTTTACATGGCCAAGACGATGATGCCATAACATTGAATCACTTTTTGAGGCTTTAGATAACAAACAAGATGCAGTTACAATTGAATGTGAACCATTCATGTCAAGTAAATATGTGTCTTTGTCTTTCGGAGTTCTCAATAAAATCCATTCATCAGGAATTACAAATCCAGGTTTTAGAATAAGACATTCTTTATCAGTGAAATGTGTTGAATACCTTTTGTCACAAATTTGAGAGACGCTTAACAAATTATGTTTAAGTTCCTCAACAAAATTGACATCTTCAAAAATTAACACACCATTAAACACTGTACCTTTCTTTGTAATCTTACCACCTTTATCTCTAACAAATATAACATATCCTCTGTTGCAAGGATGTATGTTGTTTAACAGAGATATATTACCAGTATATGCCTTGAACAACCACTGTTAACATGCCAAACACTGTTGATAACTTGCCTTGGTTGTTCCTGCGCATATGAATGAATTTATTCATGTTTAGGAACCCAAGCCATGGTTGACTTGAGAACTTTGTTTTCATTCAAATATGATACAAACTTTAATATCATATCTCTTTTATTATTAAAAACATAATTTTCAACAATATCAGGCTCATATTGTTTTTCTTATTATCCGTTTTTGAATAGGTTTGATCAGATGTGAAACTATTTCCCTTTTACCATAAAGTGGTCTAAATCGGAGTAGAATTGCTATCATCAACACGTAAAGATTTCTTGTTTGAAATTTTTTTATTCAAATCTACTTTGATTTGATCATCCTTTTTATCAACAAAAGAATTTGACTGATTAGTATTCCTTTTAAATTTGACATTTAAAAAAGAATTGTTTTCTATTATTTGAAATTGAATTGTGAAATCTTTGTTTGCTTGACAGTGGATGTTGATGATGACAATTTCTAGCCCTATGATTTGGCTTGCCACATACATAACAATGCATTCTATAATATGTATTTGATGTTCGTGTATTTCGGACAAACTGTTTATGAAAACTTCCATAGTCATCATTGAATCTGGCTTTAGTATTTCTTTTGCCTTGCGATTCTTTAACAGTCTCTCTTTTCTCTCTTTCATTAAGAATTGTTCTAGATGATTCCAGAGGAATTGAGGTATTTTTTCTAACTTTTTAATTCATATCTGAAGCCGATGAGGCATGAACTGTAGCTTTAACCTTTTGAATCATAGGTACTGGAATGGGACCAGTGTCTTTGATACCTAATCTACAAACATCTTGTTTCACAGAGTTAGCAGTAATAGGAGACTTATTCTTAAAGAAACTGGCATTTGTTTCTTTAAGAATATGATCTTCCTTTTCAATGTTGCCTTTTAAAACAAATCTATTCTTGAAATCAGTTTTTAAGTCAGATACAAATGTTATGACTCGTTTTCTTTCATTGTCCTTAAAATTTATTTTTGATTTCAGTTTCTTTTGTTTATTGGACATTTTTGAACAAACATTTGTAGAAATAAAAACATCTAAAATTTCATTAATAACCGATGATGAATTACACGAAGATTTTTCATTACAAATTTTATTTTCCGTAAAATCTATTTCATCATCACTTTCCCAATCTTCAACCAACCCTTCTTGCTTCACACTTTCTGCAAAAGAATTGTCATGATTAATTTTAATTTCATTTTATATGACGGGGTCAACAGTCAGTGAAATATTGACCGGAGGTATTAAGTATGACTTTGGTTGAAAACCTAATACATAGGTTTCTTCATCTAGAGTGGTAATTGATGAAGGCAAGCATGTATAATCATGATTGATTGGTGGTGCTATGTTAGAAAATCCAACTCCACTTTTACCACCGTTAATTTTCTGAGTCATTTGAGACTTGATTATACCTTCAATCATATTTGAGGATAACTTAAATTTTTCAACAGTCAATCTTGCAGATAAGAGTTTACTGTTAAGTTTATTGATTTCTAAAGATAGTTTATTATTATGTGTTGTCAAATCTTTTATGTTACAATCTTTAACATGAAGATTCAATTTTGATTGATAAATCAATTTGTTTAATCCTTCTATCTTTTCTTTAAAAAATTTCTCATCATTTTTATATTTACAAGCTTGATATTAAAGTTTTTCAACTTCTAAAATCAAGCGTTCTTTGTGAACTCTATATCTTTGAACCTTTTCTTTACATGTATTTGAATAAAGATTAGTATTTACCTCTTCAGTCTCTTCTTGCTTGATCTTCTCTTTAGGTATGACATTTACCATGAAAGCTTTCAGTACCTTCTTTTCTGCTGCTTGGGGTGCCGGAGTAATCTCAACAGCTTTGACAGAGTCTTCACAAGCAGTTGCCGGAGTTTCCTCAACAACATTCACAGTCTCTTCATTTTTAGCTGGAGAAAACTCAACAGCTTCTTCTTCAACTTCTTTCTTTCCTTCTACAGTCACCTTTAAATGAGCCGAAGTAATCTCAACAGCTTCTTCTTTTAGCACCTTTTCAGCATTCTCACAGTCTTTTTCAACAAAAACTCCCTTCATCAAGTCATCAGCTATATACTCAGCATATATTCTCTTCAACATGATCTTTAGTAGTTTGAATTTCAACTAACAAAGTAGTAGATAATTTGATATCTAGAATCTCCATCTGGTCTGACCAATCATATTCTTCATTGGTTTGAGAAACTAAGGCTTTGTTGTTTGACGTGCTTGCCTTATCCCCTTTTGATTTAACCTCCACGGTCACCATCTTCTTTCCACTATCAGTTTGATTTGATCTTCCCTTAGTACATTCTCTTGCAAAGTGACTGGGTTTGTCACAGTTATAACATCTCAAACTTGATTTATCGAACCCAATCTTGCTCGAGTTGTTCAAACCAAACATCTTCTTCCTAATTCTTCTTGCAAAATTTTTCACCCGATACACCACCATAGCCATTTGATATTTGATATTATTTTCTTCAACATCATCAGGGTTAACTTGTTGCAAGTCATCAACTAAGATGTTGGATGCACTGAGTCTTCTAGCTGTGAAAGCTTCATAGCTGCTCATGAAAGTGGTGAATATAGCCAGATGCTCTTCAGTTATTTGAATGGTTTGCTAGTTTGGGTGGGAATTTACAACAAATGCTTGTTGTGTGGGTTGAGTGGATTGACTTTGAGGGTAGGTTTGAGGTTGAGATTAAGATTGCATTGGAGTGAATTGATTATGATGGGAAGCTTGAAACCAAGGCATGGATGGATCCTTGACATTTGGATTAACAGAATTGGCTGCCTGTTGACACAACTGAGAACAGCTGACATAGTAATTTGGATTACTAGACATTTTTACATATAATGCAGATGCTTCAGCTCCCATAGTGTTGATGTAATTAGCAGCTCTTTGCTTGTCATCCATTTCATATGACTTGATGGTTGAAACTAGATCACTGAGGGACAAGGTGAACAAATCCTTGGTTCTTTTGATGGTAGTGCAGTTGTTGTTCCAACTATAAGGTAATAAGTTTAACAGCTTCTTGTTTATAGCAATATTCTCTAAGGTAATTCCAGCACTTTTCATCTTCGTTATTAGCTTAACAAATCTGGACATTTGAGCTTCTAAGGTTTCACCAAGTATGTGGTTAAACATATTAAACTCTTGGTTCCACATGTCCTTTCGGCTTTCCCTCATATCTTTATTGCCCATTATCTGATCCTCCATCTCATCCCATAAGTCTTTAGCTTTTCTATAATCTTTGAATTTTTGAGCAATCTCAGTTGTAAGTGCCATGGTGATAGCAGCATACGCTTCATCATCAAGTTCTATTTTCTTCATGTCTTTCTCATCCTAGAGGTGTTTCGGTTTTGGAACTAACTCTCCCTTCTCACTGTTATACACAGGGATATACGGGCCTTGTTTGATTAACCACATTATCCGGGATTCGGTGTAAATAACATGATTCTCGAAACGGTAAACCCAGTCATGATAATCTTCTTTGCTGAGAAGTCTAGGGGGTTTTGTGCTTGTACCAATCTCATTATCAAGGTTGAGGGTAGTAGTGATGTGCTTAGGTTAGCAATCTTGAAGATCAGTAATCAAACTTTTCAAAAAACTTCAAACTAGAAGTTTTCGTGCGTAGATCAGAGTTCTCGCACGAACAATCACCAAACTTTTTGCGCGGTTAGTTTTTCTAACTAAATTATATGAAAGATAAACTTTTCACGCGAAAGGAATCTTTTGTTGCAAAGGTTTGAGAATTATAGACTTCTCGCATGAATATGATATTTTCGCGTGCGATTAACAAGTTTTTGCATGATCCATTTTCATTCCAATTTCAATGATTCCAACTTCAATCTTTCACCAATCTATTCAAAATTGATTAACTAAGCCTTGAATTAGTGATTTAGGTTTTGTAAGGCCCCGTTCCGGGAGACCTCAGAGTTGGTCAATCATAGCATAATTAAATAAAAACATTACATAATTCTTAAAACAATTCAGCGGAATTAACATCAAAAACCATTCACCTCATTAATAAACGCTGTTGTCAAGTAATACATTTATGTTTGTTATCAGTTTACAAAAGATCAGTTAATTTCATTACAAAACGGTAATATTATTAAGAGTGAAAGGATGCCGGTCTAGCCCCGACGAGTAGCCTCCCCGAGTGCCATCCTCAGCAAATTACCTGCCAACTGAAAATGCATAAAAGTCAGTGTTGCTGAGTGAGTTCTAGTTTTAAAATAGTAAAAATACTTTATGAGTTTTGTATAAGAAAATACTCTTTAAAATACTATTACTCTTTTGTATATGATCATACATCGTACGTACATTCAGATATTATTCACTATCAACATTTATATCTTTCTTCACCGTTTCCATGGTTGTTCACTTGAACCTTTACTTTTAATCTTTCACTTCGATATGGACCAAAGCTCTATACCCCCATATAATGCGCATAAACCTGGTACTGGGCCTGAGGTCTAATAATAAACCCCATCCGTGGTGCACAAAGCTGACTCCAGTACCGGGGCAATGACAATGGTCCCCTCAATCTCAACGATTGACCCTGTGTGCATCCAACGGGTTAGCTAAACCACACACAGTTGAGCTAACAACCTAGTGGTTGTGAACCTCATGTGAATTTGCTTGCAAGACTTTCTTATGTTATTTATGTTCCACTTTCATTAATCTTTCCACTTTCTTAGAGATAATACTTTACGGATACGGATAAAATCACACCACGTAAAGTCACATAATAATATAATAAATAAATAGGAACACAAGAACAACCCATATCGGAATAAAATAATCAGATAATAGCATCGAGTCAAACCAGGGTCAAACCCTAAAATTCTGATTTTTCCAAAATTCCAGAAAATTTTCTAAGTGTTTAGGCGCATGGGCACTATGCAGGCGCATGAGCCCTACTTAGGCGCATTAACACTATTTTGGTCGGCATTTTAGCTTTCATTCTAGGCGCATGAACCTTTCAGGCGCATGAGACTACACTTAGTCACTAGAGAAAAATCTTGGGCGCATGACACTATTCAGGCGCATAAGGTTATACTTGGCTTATGAGGCAAACGTTTTGGGCGGATGGGCACTATTGGGGCGCACGAACCCCCACTTAGGATTTTCTAAGGAAATTTAAAGGCGCACGGTCCCTGTTTGGGCGCATGGCCTGCACTTAGGCATATTTTTACTAAAATCTCAGGCGCATGGGCCCTGTTTGGGCGCATGATTACCTGTTGTGCATTTCTACATTTCAGAATCAGTTCAAACCTGTCATCACCTATCCTAAGCTTAAACATACTATTCTAAGCATCAATAACACCTAACCAACCAAAGAACACAAGTATAAACATACATATACATACAGGTAAACATATTTCAGTTGTAAAACATTTTAACCATGCATTTTCAGCCCCAAAGCAGTTTAAAACACATAGAAATCGGGGTCTAGAACTCATCTAGTGTAGCAAACAAGTAAAACTCCTCCCAACCTGCTTGTACAAGAGTTCAAACACCTAAAAACAAACAAAACAAACACCAAAACATATAGAACACTTATTAATCGGTTCCTAAGGGTGAAACCACCGAGAAACCGAACCAATTATACAAGAAAACACTCACCTTAGATGATTTCAGCTTTCTTCTCACTCTAAAACCTAGAGAATTCAGTTGTCTTCCTCTTCTTCTCCTTTCATCCGTAAAGAAAAGCAACAGCATGGTGATATGGGTGGCCATGCCCATATAAAGTGCACTTTTTGACTTTTGTGTACTTTTACACAAAACACCCCTCATCTTTGGCTCTTCTTTCTTTCTTTCCAAATACTTTTACTTTGACCGAAGTTTCGGGTGTTACAAGTCTACCCCCCTTAAAGAGGTTTCTTCCCCGAAACCTATCATTCTTCGAACAACTATGGGTAATGTTGTCTCATCTCCTCTTCAGTCTCCTACGTAGACTCAGAACCCTTTTGGTGTTTCCGCTGCACCCGCACAAGTGGAACCACTTTATTCCTTAACCTCTTCTCCTTCCGATCGATGATTGCCACTGGTTGCTCCATATAGTTGAGCCATTCATCCACTTCGATATCCTCCAGTGGTACAATCATGTCTTCGTCGGCTAAGCACTTTCTTAGATAGGATACATGGAATGTCGGATGAATTCCACTTAACTCATCAGGCAATTCTAGTCGATAGGCCACCTCTCCCACTCGTGCAACGATTCGGAAAGGTCCTATGTATCTAGGGCTCAGCTTGCCTCTCTTCCTGAACCGGATGATCCCTTTCCAAGGTGAGACTTTCAACATGACTCTATCACCCACATTGAATTCGATCGGTCTATGCCTTTGGTCGGCATACGACTTTTGTCTATCCTTCCCCGCCTTCATAAAGGCCTTGATCCTTTCTAGCTTTTTAGTCGTAGCCTCGATCACCTCAATGCTTCCTAACTCCTTCTGCCCGATGTCTCCCCAACACACGGGCGTCCTACATCTCCTACCGTACAGCATCTCATATGGTGGCATACGGATACTGGCATGATAGCTGTTTTTGTATGAGAACTCCGCCAACAGTAAGTGATCATCCCAACTTCCTCCAAAGTCAATCACACATGCACGAAGCATATCCTCAGGCTGACCATCTGTCTGAGGATGGTAAGCCGTGCTAATGTGTAGTCTCGTCCCCATGGCATCATGGAATCTTTTCCAAAACTTAGATGTGAACCGGGTGTCATGATCTGACACGATTGACACCGGCACGCCATGACGAGCTACAATCTCTTTGATAAACAGATCCGCTAGTCTCTCAGATGAATACGTCTCGCGAATCGGTAGGAAGTGAGCACTCTTTGTCAAGCGGTCGACTATCACCCAAATGGTATCCTACCCCCTTACAGTACGGGGTAGCTTCATGATGAAGTCCATGGTAATGTGCTCCCACTTCCATTCAGGTATATCCAAGGGTTGGATCTTCCCGTATGGCTTTTGGTTTTCTGCCTTCACTTGCAAACAAGTAAGGCACTTACTCACATACTCCGCCACGTCGCGTTTCATACCCGGCCACCAGTAGTCCTTCTTCATATCTTGATACATCTTGGTAGCACCGGGATGAATGGAGTATCGAGTCTTATGATCTTCGTCCATAATTCGCCCACGTAGATCTCCATATCGAGGAATCCACATCCGCCCAAAACAAGTCTTAACCCCATGGGTGTTCTCTCCCAATTCTGTGACTAAACCTCTCATTCGTTCAGAGTTGAGGCGATCTTCTTTCAACGCCTCTTCCTGAAATTCTTTGACTTGCGTCATCACATCCGAGGTCATTACTAACTGATATGCTTTCACCCGTATCGGCTCCGGTCTCTCTTTTCGGCTAAGGGCATCGGCCACTACGTTGGCCTTGCCCAGGTGGTAATGGATCTCGCAGTCATAATCCTTGATCAGCTCTAACCACATTCTCTGCCTCATATTGAGATCCTTCTGCTCGAAGAAATACTTTAAGCTTTTGTGGTCGGTGAAAATTATGCACTTTGTCCCGTATAAATAGTGCCTCCAAATCTTCAATGCAAAAAACCACTACCGCTTACTCCAAGTCATGAATGGGGTAATTGACTTCGTGGGTCTTCAACTGTCGGGATGCGTATGCTATCACTCTTTCACGCTGCATTAGTACGCAACCCAGTCCCTAATAGGAAGCATCTAAATAGACCACTAAATCCTCACTCCCTTCGGGTAGTGCCAAGACAGGAGCCTGATTTAATCTTGCCTTTAACTCCTCAAACGCATCCTCCTGTTCTCGTCCCCACACATACTTCACATCCTTGCTGGTCAATTTTCTTCCTCCTCAAACGAACCAATTATACAAGAAAACACTCTTAGATGATTTCAGCTTTCTTCTCACTCTAAAACCGAGAGGATTCAGTTTTCTTCCTCTTCTTCTCCTTTCAGCCGTAAAGAAAAGCAACAGCAGGGTGATATGGGCGGCCATGCCCATATAAAGTGCACTTTTTGACTTTTGTATACTTTTACATAAAACACCCCTTATCTTTGGCTCTTCTTTCTTTCTTTCCAAATACTTTTACTTTGACCGAAGTTTCAGGTGTTACAGGTTTAAATTGTGATCCTAAGTGTCTCTAATTTATTCAAATTAGCTTGTTTAATCATGTAAACATCACCAAAACTTCAATCAGCAACATAATAGTCTTCAACATCCTGAAAGGTGATAAAAAATAGTAGAAATCAAGTAGATCTTAAATGAAATCCAAATAGGAGCTCAATAACACTTCAAGACACTCTTCAATCTTTAAATCAATCGATCTAGAGCATACCAAGCTATGATACCAATTGTAAGGATCAACACTTTACGAATCAGATCTATCTCTTGACAAGAATGCGGAATGTCATCATCACGGAAACAAGATTGAATAAGCAAATGATGAACACAAAGGTAAATAAACTTCAAATTCTATTGCTCTCTGATTTGAAAGATACAAAGTATATGCGGAATCAGGAAATGACAAGAGCTCCCTAAATTACGTTACAAAACAACTATATATACTAAACTAGAAGTTCTTGCGTAGTTCTTGCCCGACTTCCTAGTTTTCGTGCAAGATGCAACTTATCGCGCGGCAAATTCATGTTCTCGTGCGACTTTGATCTTCATAATCTTGATTTGATTTTCTGAGCCTCTAGATTCAATCCCTACAGAGCTTCCTACAAAGACCATTTCTACTTTCATGTGCAACATACAAATGATTAATGTCGACGGTAGTTGGTCTACGTAAAAGCTTTATACCGTATATAATAATAATTGCACCATGAAAATATTTTATGCATTCACGTGAGGTTGTAGCGACATAGCCATATATTTATCATAGGCGTTAGGTTACCATATGCGAGTTGACAATCGCCGATGTGCACTTCTGTAACGTCGTAAAACTTGTTTCCCACCTTCCGTTGGCCGGTGGTAAGCGTGGTAAGGTCGCTGCCTTGCTATTTGAATTCATCCTTGTAACTTACCAAAGCGAGGATCTCATGCTATCATTGAACGGCTACCGAACCGCCATACACAGGTAACCGGTCTAGGTTCCAAGTACATCCCATAGCTACTTTGGGCCTCCAATAAGGCTTTTCGCTCTAGTTGGGCAATGCAAGGATGCCTCATTTGCCATTCTTTCTAAATGATAAACTATTATAAGTTCAGTTCGGGTAGAACATTGATGAGAGGATCATTTTTTCATAGAAGCGTATTGCCCCTCAATCACCAGATGACTCGTTCCAGGTGCATGAGTAGCTTCGCTGGCTTTTTTACAAAAGGTAACCTTCTTGAAAGTATCCGGATCTATTATCTATATCCTCAACTACTATTAAAAATTATTCCTTTGACATCTAAAATCTCGTTTTAAACATCTTATCATTGTAATTTGCTTTATGTGTTGCTTCATAATCATGAGAGGCATAATTTTTTACTATGCATTATCTTAAACTTCAAATGCAACAAAACTTGGACAAAACATCTAAAGTTACGATGGTTTGTATCACTGAATGAATCAAAGCTAGATGAAAAAAAAACGATGGAAGCCTTAGATTGTGTTTCATTGTGTTGAGTAGTAGAATTTGATTTGTGTAAAAATTGTTTTGTATAAAAATAAATGGGTTTTATGTTAATTTATATGGCTACAATGTAATTTTTTTTATTGGTAGCATTCAAAAGATTGTTGAACGGTCAAAAAAGGGGTGGGATTTCGTGGATTGGTGTTTACCTTTTAGCTACCGTTTGAACTCGAGGGTAACTATTCACAGCACTTACGACAGTGTTCTCGTGCGAAGCCGCCTGTTACCATCCCAAGTGGATAACACACCTCCACCACTCTAATTTCAAAGTAAAAGTAGAACTGAGTGATCAATCAGTAGAAGTGAATGATCTACCACATCCAAATAATGTGTTAAATTTGAATAATCAACCCTATTTAAATAATCTAACATATTTGAATGATGTAGAAGTAGATGTTAATGATTAAACATGTTTGAATGATGAAGCAGCTATAAATGATAAAAAAAGTAGATGTAAACAATCTAGCAGATGTGCTGCTGAAGCTGTTGGAAATGATAACAGATGTTCATGATGAAGTAAAACATAATGAGTTTGCTAACGAAGTTGGTATTGAAGTTAATGACCAGTAGTTGGAAATTATCTAGTAGTTAGTACTTGTAATAGTTCAATTTAGGATTTAAATTTAAATGACTTCTGAGTATGTTTTTTATGGAGTTTATTTTGCAAAGGAGTTTCTACTGAAAATTAATGAGGAGATGGTGATGATACGGATAGTGATTACGTAGTTGATAAGGCTAATAAGGTTGATGAAGTCGGTGTTAACATGAGAGATTTTTACAACTTTGTTGATGTCGGAGAAGAATTTGTAAGGGCGATCGGTAGCTTTACTCATATTTGAATAACAAATGACTAGATTATACATGAAGAAGATGTTGTGGTTTGAGTGCTGGGTCCTTTGGAAGTGGTACACAGGAAGCTTCTAATGACTTTTAATCAAAAAGAAGCAAAAAAACAAGGGGATTGAGGAGAAAAAAGAGAAATAGGCTGTTGTTGGGGCCATAAAGATTAGATTTTATGTTGGCAAAAAAAAAAAAGAAATAAAGAAATGCAAGTGAGATCAAAGATTTAGTGAAGAAACATGGCATTGAAATCAGGAGAGAATTGAGGTTAAAGAAATGATAAAAATAAGAATTAAAGTTGTTTGCTATGGAAATATGCTGCATACAGAAGGTGAAGAAGTTGGCCGAAATATAAAAAGTCATGGGCTTAGTAAAGGAAGTGGGAAAAATGGTCAACCTAGTGCTACAAGGCGACTAATGCAACTAGAAAATGAGAACAAAAAGGTTAGTGGATTGTCTTTGGGTGCTTTATGCGTTTACACAATTAACCAGATGATGAATTTTGGATGGTAAAAAGTAACCTACAAATCGGATCACGCTTTTATTTCAATAATAAAAAAAGTGAAGGCTTTCAGTTCTGGATTTATGGCTCAAGAATCTTGGGTAATAGTGAGGTGAAATCAAATCCTAAGGTTACAATTAAATCCATTCAAGATAGCTCTAGCGAATGTATAAAACAAGTGGCCTAAATCTTAGCGTCCAAAAACTCTTACCCTACCATTGCACAACATAACCATTGGCAAGCCAAAGTAAAAATAAATAAATAAATAAATAAAAATAAAGGGAGGATGAACCAAGTTGAGCTTGAAATGAAATGAAATAGGGTGAAAATTTGAAAAGAGGTTTAAATCTATTACATATCCAAAATGCAAACTTTTAGGGCATAATTTAAAAGGTTGTAAAGGTCGGGGGCTCCTCGTGTTTTGATGAATTTTATTAGGTGTTTGCTTGTTTAATACTATGGTTTTAGACAATATTTTGTTGTTTTTGGTAATATGGGTTTAGACAACAGTATTCGTTTTATATGCTCTAAGTTGTATGTCTTTTGGTTATACAAATTTCAAATAATATTTTGCTTTTGGATACATGAACAAGTAATGGTATGTGGTTTCTGTTTTCTAGAATGCATGTAATTATTTATCGTTATTAGTTGTAATGTGGGGATTGCAGTAATGTGGGTGTTGTAGTTTGGCACTGTTTGGAATGCTTAAATAATCAATAGGTTATGTATTTTTTTCTAGCTTAATCAGTATTGCCGTTTGGTATTCCTTAAATGGTCAACTGGATTACGTAGTTGGGTTATGAATTTTATAAATGAACAATCGGTTAATTGATATATATATATAAGTGGGGTTATTGTAAAAATGAAAAAAAAAATTAAAAAGAGTGAGAATGATTATCATCCATTAAATTTTAGATACAAGGAATAAGAAAATCCGATGACATAATTATAAACAATTGAAACTTTAAATGATAGGCTAATGGTATTTTAGTCTTAATCACATTTTCAAGTTTTACTTTTTTTTAAACGCTTGTAACTTTTACATACAACATTATTTTTTCAAATAAATTATATCATAAAAACAAGCATTTTTTAATTTTTAAACCTATAATTTTGACACATAAAAAACGAAGGTTTTTTTTCACGTTATTTCAGCTCATTGTTTAATATCCTTCAACTTATTGTGTGATATCATGTTATTGTTTAATAATCATCTGACCATTGTGGCTAGGGCTGCAAACGAACTGAACGTTCAAGGAACAGTTCGTGAACTGTTCGGCGGGAAGTTCGTTTATGTTC
This sequence comes from Flaveria sonorensis, assembly GCA_025506505.1. Lineage (NCBI taxonomy): Eukaryota > Viridiplantae > Streptophyta > Magnoliopsida > Asterales > Asteraceae > Flaveria > Flaveria sonorensis. The sequence goes on along the minus strand of CM046425.1, from coordinate 11,944,423 downwards.
GTTCATTTACTAAATGAACGAACACGAACACGAAACTTCAGTTAACGAACGAACACGAGCACAAGCCGTGTTCGTTCATTTATGTTCATAAACGTTCGATAATATGTTCGTTAATGTTCGTTCGTGAACGTTCGATAAGGTGTTTGTGTATGTTCGTTAATGTGTTCGATTATGTTTTTAATTTTTGTCTTAGTAATTTTTATGACAAGTATGTCAAGTGTTTTTGGATATTTATGTTACGTGTTTATTTATGTTTGGTAAATTTTATGATGAAAATGCTAATTTTATTCTAAAATAAATATGTGATCATTTGTATTCGTTTGTATTCATAGATTTCTTTATGTTCGTCATGTTCATAAACATTTGTTTGTTTTCGTTTGATTTGTTTGTGGTCGTTTGCGTTCGGTAAGTGTTCGTGAACAGTTCATGAACATGTTCATTTCCTTAATAAATGAACACGAACAAAGAAACCCGTTCGATAAGTGTTCGTGAACAGTTCATGAACAAGTTTATTTCTTAATGAATGGAAACGAACAAGGCCTTATTTGTGTTCATTCTGTTCGTTTACAGCCCTAATTATGACTAATGTTGACCATTTTGTTATGCATTGTGTTTTTTTAATGATGATTTTTAAATAACACAATGTAAATTTTTACGTTTTTCAGTTCATTGTGCAATCTTGATCAGGTCATTGTGTAATCCTCATCAAGTAGCTTATTGTGTCTATTGCTAATCATCGAGTATAGTGCTAGTCATTGTGTTACCTATTGTGTCTAATGTCAACTATTGTGTTTATTCAAATGATGATTTTCAAATAACACAATGCTGAAAATGTATTTTTTTATGTTTTTTCAGTTCATTGTGTAATCCTGATCGGATCATTATGTAATCCTCGTCAAGCAGCTCATTGTGTTTATTGCTAATTATCAAGTATAGTGTTGGTTATTATGTTACCCATTGTGTCTAGTGTCGGTTATTATGTTATGCATTGTGTTTTTCAAAATGATAATTTTCAAATAACACAATGCTAAAAATGTATTTTTTTACGTTTTTCAGTTCATTATGTAATCATGTTCATGTCATTGTGTAATCATCGTGAAAGCAGCTCATTATATCTATTGCTAATAATCGAGTCTAGTGCTGATAATTTTATTACCCATTGTGTCTAATGTTAACAATTGTGTTATGCATTGTGTTTCTTAAAATTATGATTTTTGAATAACAAAATAATGAAAAATGTAAACTTTTTTACGTTGCAAGTTAATTGTGTATTACTCGTCAGATAATTGTGTAATCCTCATCAATTTAGAAGATTACACAGACGAGATTACACAATAAGTTAAAAAAAACTTTGATTTTTTATATCAACACTATAAGCATTTTAAAGTTAAAAAATGGTCGTTTGAATGATGTAATTTTTTTTTTAAATTAATATCGTATGTAAAAGTTATGAATGTTTAAAAAGAAGATGGAACTTGAGAAGAGGGAACATTACCAATTTGCCCCCAACCTAATTTTAATCAAAAGGACACATGTCAACATCTTAATCCTTCTTACACTTTTTAGTTTTAGATTACTTTGTATTTAAACTGTAACATTTGGCCCATCACACCACCAATATTGTCCGCTTTGCCCACGAGGAGCTCACGGATTTGCTTTTGGTTGCCCAGGTAAAAACTTCCCAGGGAGGTCACCCATCCCTGGATTGCTGCCACCTGAGCATGGTTAACTGCAAGTTCTCCTCTCATCTACAACCAACAGACCCAAAACGCGTTGATGATATTTGAAGCCGGACATTTATTGTGAGCCAGGAATCTCTCCTGTCCAGGGCCGATGCGGGATTTGCCTAGAGTGTTACATAAACCCTTCCATACGAGTCACACATTTCTTTCACATGCAAATCACATGTCATTTCCCTCCTTTTTTTAAACATTCGTTACTTTTTTCGTGAAATCATTTTTTCAAAAAAAAGTCACCAATTTGCCATTGAAAATTAGTGGCTCACATTGGTTCCTAGAGTTCTCACAAAAAATAAGTTCTCATTTGATCCCTCCCCTATATATATAGGGGAGGGAAGGGATCCCTTGAAAACCTTATTATAAATGAAAACCAAAAAAACCAGGGGTTATATATATGTAAATACGTGTTACAAAGTGTACAACTAAGAGCCCGCATATGTAGAGGTTATGTATGTGTAAGTATGTGTTACCAAGTGTACAACTAAGAGTTACGTACATGTAACTTGTATAGTTACGTACATGTACCTCATACAAGTTACATATATGTAAGTTGTTTCGTAATCATCAACTTACTTAGAGTTTATATTAAAAAATATGTATTCACCTCAAAAAATAAGGTTAAAATTTACTCAAATATACTTTAAACAATTAAAAAGTTAAATCATTTATGAATTATATGATTGGGTAGTGGTGTTTTTCATGGTTTTCAATTATAAACATGGTTTTCGTTTGATCCCTCCCCTATATATATGTGTATACATATATATATATATATATATATATATACATATATATATATATATATACATATAGATATATGTACATATATACATATATGTACATATATATACATATATGTATATATATACGTATATGTACATATACGTATATATGTACATATACGTATATATGTATATATACATACATATACATACATATATATATACATATATATACATATATATATATACATATATATATATATATACATATATATATATATATAGGGAAAGTTTACGGTACAAAGCCTGTAATTCGTGCGAAGGGTACGAAGTAACGAAGACCATTGATCTAAGAGATGAACGGTTCAGATTTAAGATAAAATAATCACGCAAGGGAATGTGTCTCGGAGGGTAGAATTGGAAATAGCCTACAATTGTTGACTTTTTTTTAAATTCCCCCATTTTTAAAACACATATACCTTTTTCACGTGGCATAATTTTTTTAAAAAAATATACCATAAAACGAGCATTTTATGCGACATCCGGTAATTTTCCATTATCAAACTCCGTTAGTCCCGTTAGGTCTTGCATACACGTGTCGTGAGCACACACTAGTTGTCGTTGAACGTTGGTGGCTTAAAAATAATTAACAATGATTATCTGATAATATCTTGATTAATAATGTTGATTATTAATTTGTAGTTATGTGATTTATGAATTAAAATATTATTTGTGAATTTTACCTTGTAACGTGCCAACGTGTTATATTTATTTCATGTGTTTGTTTATTAGTGGAATTATATAATTATTATTGTTGAATAATAATATATAAGTTTTCTAATTAACAAAGGAGGGTTAATTGTGAATATTGTAATTACCAAATATAATCAAAATCAAACCCTAATCCCTTCCCCACCCCCCTTTTCTGCCGCGACATCACACCCACACACACACACACTTCGATTTTGATCTAAGCAACAATCAAGCATCAATTTTGATCTAGTTTCAAGCATTCCAACGTATAGTAAGCATCAATTCTTGATTACTACAAGATTAAAAGGTTAGATTTTTGATTAGTTTTATGGTTTTTGGTTCTTGAAGAACCCTAGTTCGAAAATCATGATGAAAGTTGAGATTGATATTGTTTGATGATTGTATCATGTTAGATGTATTGTATTGATGTTAGTTTACGTGGATTGTGCAAGAAATTCATGAAATTGAGTGGTTGTTCATACCTTACTATTAATAGTAACTTTTATGCATGAGATTGATGAATTGATGATGTTAGTCATGTTTAGATGGTTTTTATGGACTTGATTAGGGATAAAGTTGGTGAATTTACGAAAGAATTGGATGTTAGATTGGTTTTAGGTGTTACTTTCTTGAAAGGGAAACTTTATTTATGTAGATCATTAGATATTGTTAATTGAGCATGTTTATGATGTTAGGATCATGCTAGAATGTTTGTTGATGACGTCTAAGGTGGCAGATTGTGTTGTTTGGGTTGTATGAATACTTGATGCACAACTTTGGAAATTTAGGCTCTTATGGAATATACATGATAATGGATGTTATTAGGTGATTATGGAGCTATGTTGGGATTATGATAGAATCATGACGAAGCATGATGTGTTAGTTAAAATTGTAATTATGGACTTCTTGAGATTTATATGTCTTGTTTGATAAACCATGGTGTATGATGAGCTGTATAGCACTTAAGGGTTTGTAATGTGGCATACGTGAATAACTTGTGTGATAACCATGTCTGATGGATTGCTATACTTGATCAAACAAGAACTTAACTTGACATGTCACCAACGGGTCAAACGGGTCAACTAGGTCTAATGAGTCTTGTTTTCCAAAACCTTGGGTCAATGTGTTTGTTGAGCACTTAGGGTTGTTAAGTTTTCTGTGTACACGTACTTATGTACTTGTGTGTTCTAGGTAACCTTTGAAGAGTTGTCTTTCCACTCATCATTAGCTTTTAAAATCATTCGTTTACGCACCAGGAGAGTTCAATGCCCTACTTTTACTTACTTCTCTTTTTGGGGGAGAAAGCATACTTGGTTTTAAAACGCTTTACTGTTATAATATGTGTTTGGTAAGACATAGTGGGTTATACCATAGAAAGCCCTCACACTTTCGGATCGTTAATTAAGGAATCTAGTGGGAAGTTTTGGGTAGTACTACTGGGTCTGACAAGCCCCACCCGTGTGATATGAAGTCAAAGGGTGCAATATTGTGCTAAACTACTAACAACGTCACGACCTGGTATGTTGTGGCGGGAGGCAAACAGACAAACATAGTCAGCTTTGATCGCGAAATCACTATTTCTCTTTACTAATGAAATTAGACTAGCTATCTATTTCAATGCACTTGTTTATATTTTATCAACGCTACTGTTTACGATGATTACAAACTCTTGAACTCACCAACCATCTTGTTGACACTTTTAGTATGTTTTTCTCAGGTCCTTTCTAGTAGCTGCACATAGGAGCACGCACATGTCAAGCATGCTTTGTTCAAACATTGTTTACTTTTAATTTAGCATTTACTTGCTTATTTTGGTTTGGGCGCGTGTTTTGGGCAGTTTACATTTAGTACCTTATGTTTGGGTTATTTACAAAACGCTTCCGCAAATATTTTAAAGTTTCAAACTCTGTGTTGTTTTAAAATTTGCATATAGTGTAGTTCTGAGTAACTAATGACTGGGATCCTGGTTTGTTCACTCGCCTCGCGGTAAAACCCCGCAAGTGGATTTTGAGGGTGTCACATTTTATCCTCATTAATATGAGTATAGTATTGCTATACTTCTTTTTTAAAAGAACATTTAAAAAAAAACGTCTATGTGCTGTGCGTATAACTTGCGTGATTATTCATTGCGTAATGATCAACATAACTTGTGTAATTATCATATAACTTGCGTAATTATTTTTTATAACATGAGTAATTTTACTTTGCGTAATATCAAATATATCTTATGTAATAATACATATAACTTTTGTAATTATGAATATAACTTGCGTAATTATGTACATTATATGCGTAATTGTGACACGGACGAAACTACCCCTCCGCCAGAAAACACGTGTCGCGTCCTTGTGACTTCGTACGCTTCGCACGAAAATTAAACTTTGTATAGTAACCGACATATATATATATATATATATATATATATATATATATATATATATATATGTGTGTGTGTGTGTGTGTGTGTGTGTGTGTGTGTGTGTGTGGGTGTGGGCGCGCGTTTATGTCGATTTGGCATGCCAAAATGTTAATTTGGTGTGCTTAAATTAGTTACAAAATTCATTTTTATACAAAATCAATGAATACTAATTAGATATGCATTTTTGTATGTTAAAGTAATCAATTGGTTACAAACTTAAACCGGTACATAGCTAAGATAGGAACCATTTTCATTCAAATTTGAGTAAAATATTAAAAAAGAGAGAATGGTAAAACATTATAAGAAAAAAAAACATTACACTTTTCTTCCCTGACACATAACTACATAAAAAAAGATAAACAAATTTGAAACTCATGAACCCTAATGCTAAAAACAAGAGGATTAACATTATGTTCTTCTAGCAAATTTTAGCTTCCAAACTCTTCACTTCATTTTTAGGCTTGTCTTTTATCTTCGAAAGACATGGATAATGTCCATTCGTCTAAGGAAATAGGTGGGTCATCCCTTCATGTAATCGAGACCTCGAGATCTATAACAGTTCGATAATTAAATATGTATAGATGAGAAGAAATGTGAAAGATAGTTGTACTTACTAGCTTATGACATGAATAGAAGTGTTAACCTGGTTTATGATCTCTCCAAGATATGATAGGAGAGAGGGTGGGAAGGCTTTCTTTGAGTTATAATAAAGAAAATAGGATTTGAAATGGCATAAATACCCTCACATATGGGGTAAGTGCACTGACTTAACGTCAGGATATTACATCAATCCAAGTTGCAGGCTGCTAATATGCAAAACATGCAGAGAATAAATATAGACATGTATTTTCTAAAAATGAAGGATCAGAAGTGGAATGCGTGCATACGTTAGGGGCTATCTGTGTAATAAACTCTATAACAACATGATTATAATTAAAAACATTTTTAATGTTTTCAACTGTTTTATTTGTCCATATTCATATATGTTCCATTGACTAACTTAGTTTTCAAAAATTCCAACATGTATAAACATACTTTATAAGATTTGAAAACCCACCGAAAGTTGACTGATTTTAGAGGGCTAAAAAAACCGGATGAATTTAATACAACACTTAAGAAACTTGATTACTATATTTTTAAAGAGTACTTAAAAATGTGGCCATTGCTTTAGATGTCATTAGCAAGAGACTTTTAGCGGTGTGACCTAATTGATTTTCAGATAACTTTTGTAACCCACTTACTTATATAAAATACTACTCATCAACAGTTCAACATTTATTTTTAATACATGTAATAATATTATAATCTATTTATTTCATGTCTATATATGACAACCGGCAAATCTCAGGTCAATACCCAGTCCGACTTAGTCATAATTATACATATTTTACATGAGTTTTAATTGTGTTCTAATTATTTGAAGTCATTTCATGCATTGCAAAATTTCATGCATAGCACTTTATGCATCAGTGATTCGGCGTAATTACCATTTATCACGCAAAACATCCGGCACACATGAACGTTGGTGATAATTAATATATACATACTAATAAATACTTTAAAGTGTTTCAAAGTATTTTAGATTCCAAATTAAATACATTGGAAAAACTTAAATTTACAAATAAATCTAAATACGTAAATTGATATTTTACCCGGGACGAATCCTTTGAACATGACTACTAGTTCCATGATGTATCATTAATATATCATCAATATTAAAATATGTAATATTATATTAGTTCTGATAATAGTTTAAGGTATTCTAAAAAAGTAAATAGAAAAAATATAAAAATATGTAAAAATACCTATAGTGCAACAAATACCATCCAAATACCCAATACTACTCAAAATAAAACAAAACCCCCATTTCCCTCCCCTTGAAACCGTCCACCACCACCTTCCTTACTTTTCCTTTCACCCAAATCTTGACAAGAATCCTCTTTGCACCACATTTTAAACTAGATTTCTACAAATCTATGGTGTTTCGAGTGCTTTGCGTGAAGATAAAGTGATTTTTGAAGCTTTCAAGCATCCTACAACAACCATTCCATCTTTCCTTGCTTGATTTAAGTAAGAACTTTCTTTACTTATGTGTATATATATATATATATATATATATATATATATATATATATATATATATATATATATATATATATGTATCATTTCACCATGTTTATTCATCTTCTAGTTCATATGTAACAACATTCATCCACAAAAGTCTTTCATTTTCAAAAATGATGTTTTTACCAACAACGTGTTCCAAGAATAATATTTCATACAAGGCATTTTAACATGAACAATATAATGATTCTTGTTCTTAAAAAGTAAATATTTATAGATCTATGTTTGATCAAGTTACTAATTGGTAATTTTATAAATAGTCATATAGATTTGTTAAAACTCAAGAGAAGCTATAAAAGGGTTATGTTATGGCCATGAGATTTTAAACCTTTACAAGTATTATTATAAATACCTATATATATTCTTCAAGTTATACTTAGTTAGTGAGTGGTAATTCCAAATTTACAAGTAGGGTTAAATATATATATAAACATGTGACTTTAAAAATGAAAAATATGAACTTCGTAACTAAATATTATGTTAGTTTAAAGGGTATGTTAAAATAGTTAGTAGATGACTTTTAACAAAGATGACACATGATTTTGTTGCTTTGACAAGAGACTTAAAATATAAATTTATGGACCTTATAATATTAGTTACTAGGTCACTTAAAAAGATGGGTTAAGACAAGTTGGTAAATTGACTAAAGTGACTAATTAATTCATTAAAGTGATTTTACTTTATAATATACCAAAATTACTTAACAAATTAAGGAAACCCTAATTTAATATATTTCAAAAACTAGACAAAATAAAAGAATAATCCTACTAAAAAAATAATTAAATAACTATTTTATGGGCAAATATATATATTTATACATGGATTGTAAAATATGAAAGCTAGTGATTTTACTTGGATGTTAATATTTCAAATTGTATTCTAATTAATATAATATGAATATTATTTTACCTAAGAAGATAAGATTATTTCAAAACCCTAGTTTCTATAATTTCATATGTAAATTACATAACTAATTACTAAACACTCGAGTCACGTCTCAGGTCGAGTCAAAATAATATTTAATTACCTAAATAATATGTCAACTTTAAGATACAAAGGTTTTTGAGCACTTTCAAGCGAAGTATAATTTATTAATATTTTCTAAGTAATATATATATATATATATATATATTTCACAAATATCCATCTTGTGTCACCAAAGGGTCGTCGAGTCAAACACTTTGTTTTCAAGTTTGTGGATGAAATAGTTACATGCTCACATTACATGTAGGAGCAATTACTTAGACATAAGTTGCCTTGATTATTCTAGGGCGAACTTACTTTGGATTTTCCCGAGCACTTTGGATACTTATAGATTTTCACACCCGACTCACTTCACAGGTGAGTTTCACGGCCCCATTTTTACTTATTTTCCTTTTCGGGGAGATTAAATGCAAATTACTATTTTCACGGACACACTTACTTGCCAATGATTTCACATGTTATATAAGTTGTTACTTACCATATGAAGTCCCCTGTTATCGGACTGTTAGTTTATTTCCTAAAGCGAAGTAATCATCGAAAGTACTATTGGGTTTCACTACCCCCACCAGGGTTAATTACCCTAACCTTGACCGGAGGTCTAGTTCACCCCCGTGCTTACTATAGGCATGAGTAGGGGCAATCTATTACAGTTACAGTCTAGTTTCGGTTGTGGTGCTTATATAATGTTGTAGACAATCAAATCATGGAAAGACTTGTGGTCCATTACACTGTTATTATTACTTTAAAACCTATGAACTCATCAATTTTATGCTGACATATTTTCACGCATGTTTTATCAGGTATTTGATATTTGCATCAAGTTAAGCTAGCATGGACCACATCGCATTTAGGGCCATTTATGTTGTTAGATCATTTATTTATGTATTAGTCGTGTTTTGAAAACAATTTACATTAGCTCTATTGCTTCTGCAATTCATATCTGAAAACAATTATGTATTTTCAAACTTATTTGTAACGTATGTTTACTAAACCATATAGTGATCGATCAATGACTGTGATTCCATGACGTTCACGCCCCGCGGGAAACCTCCGTGGTTGGGGTGTGACACTATATAATTACTATTCATTCTATAGATTTCCTATTAAAGGTTACATAAAAACTTTTCAGTACCACTATAACAAACCTAAACTGGATTAGCACTTACCTTCGTAAAGAAGGTCGGAAGATCAGTCCATATAACCAATGTCACATGCTTTTCTCAAATAATTTGCCGGCACACCGTTTGGACCATTATATATGATGTTGTTTTCGGATTAAAAATACTCATTTTATAAAATATTTTGAATAGAAATAAATGCACTTATAATAATAAAACTTTTTCAAGTCCCAGATAGATATTCTTAATTAATTTTAAATTATAAGTGGTTACAATGTAAATAATCTAGTATTTGAGTGTTCTTAATTATGTCTAATAAACATTTATTAACTTGTGAATTTCATTGAAATTTATCTAGCAGCAGCAGCAATAATCTTTCAATGCTATTAGTTAAAAGCAATGACAATTTTTATTTTTACCAAATGAATGCTGTGAGGTTGCGCTTGGGAATCGTTACCAAAACTGATTTTTCCTTTTAGAAAAGCAACATTTAACAACTCTAGTTTTAAAAAGGCAATTTCTTGTACAAAACAAATGCGTGTGGTCCACAATTGAATCAATTAAAGTTTGTTACGGCGTGATGTATAAGTATTCCTAAATTTTAATCAATAAAGAGATACAAATATACGTAAGAATAAGATCATTTTAATCAACAAAAGTTTGTTAAATTTTATCACGTATGGCTCCCTGAGAAGGGAGAGGTTAATATTCCTGTACTACCCCTTCACTACAAGAAATGTACCCTATGGCGACGGCCATAGAGTTCCCTGGATTTTTGCCTATAAGTGACCTATAGCGACGTCGTCGCCGTTGGAGACACCAATCGCGACGACAAGCGGTAACGGTGGTAGCCATAGATATATTTTTCCAAATATTGATTTTTTTATTATTTTGCGTACCCTAAGGAGACGTGCAAGGCCCCGTTCCCGGGACGCTTACAACTGGACCGTCATCGCATAAATTATTTAAAATACTCATTTCTTTGCAGCGGAAATTAATAACTTTTATTTATAATTAGAACATGTTATCTCATTACATAAATCATTTACATTTCAAAATACAATAACATGTCCAAAATGTGGATGCCAGTCTCAAAACGTCCCCAGTAGCGTATGCATCCATGCCTGCAACTCCTCAGCATCAACAAAATATCTGCCAACTATTATGCATACAAAAAGTCAGCGACGCTGAGTGAGTTCTAGTTTTTATAAATAAAATACTTTACTTTCTTTAAAACATATCCTTTGTAAACGTATGCGATCACACATCATATGTACACATTGATAATAATATTTATTATCTTCATCATTGTTCAATTCGTACATTTCGTACTTTCATAATTATCTTTCACTTTAATATGGATCCTGTCTCATGCAATACCCGACTCATGTCCGAAGACCGACAGTACCGGGGTACGCGACAAGGATCCCCTTCGAGTCACAAAGTCTCCCTTCTTTCACTTCAATATGGATCCTGTCTCATGCAATACCCGACTCATGTTCGAAGACCGACAGTACCGGGGTACACGACAAGGATCCCCTTCGAGTCACAAAGACTCCCTTCGAGTCACAAAGACTCCCTTCGAGCCACAAGGACTCCCTTCGAGCCACAAAGACTCCCTTCGAGCCACAAGGATTCCCTTCGAGCCACAAGGACTCCCTTCGAGCCACAAGGACTCCCTTCGAGCCACAAGGACTCCCTTCGAGCCACAAGGACTCCCTTCGAGCCATAAAGACTCCCTTCGAGCCACAAGGACTCCCTTCGAGCCACAAGGACTCCCTTCGAGTCACAAGGACTCCCTTCGAGCCACAAGGACTCCCTTCGAGTCACAAAGACTCCCTTCGAGCCACAAGGACTCCCTTCGTTCTTTACGTTCCACTTTTCATTATCGTTATTTTTCACTTCGTTACATAATACTTTACGTTCATTCAAACATCAAACCACGTAAAGCCACAACATAATACACAACATATAATATAACATAATATATACGTTTTGAAAACCGTTTAACGAAGAAAGACACCACACCACACACAACACCAGGAACCACAACACAACACCAAGTGTGCACCAAGCATAAACCATCACATCCTAATGGGACCTATCTCAAACATCACCTCTTAAAGCCCCTAAGAAAGCCCTAAGTCCAAAACTAGGCACAACAGGTCATTCTAGGCGCATCAGCAGAAAATTCTAAGTATAAAAGCTCCTGGGCGCATGGGAACTATTTGGGCGCATCAGCACTATTTGGGCGTTTCAACACTATCTGGGCGTTTCAACACTTAGCCACAGAAACCATTCTGGGCGCATGGGCACTATGCAGACACATGACCCACACTTAGCCAATTTTCACCCTTTCTGGGCGCACGGCCACTATTCAGGCGCATGACCTGGGTGCATTAGCACTATTTGGGCGCACCAACTTCGGGCGCATGAGAACACTTAACCACAATAAGCTTGGGCTCATGGAATCATTCTAAAATATTTCTAACACTGCCAAACTCACCCGAACATCATTCCAACATAACCCAAACACAGATCTAGCATACTAAGGGCATCTAAAACTTACCAAGCACAATACTAACCCATTACAAGCCTAGAACACACAACTACAGTACATAACATCGAACAACAAGCTAAACATACGGTTATCTTAGAAAACCTTTTACCCGGTATGCATAATAGCCCCAAAACATATGAAAATCAGTAAAAGAGGGGTCTAGAAACTCACCTTCAAGCAGCTCTTCAACCCAAACACTTTCACCTATGATTTCAGCTTCAAAATCCCGAGAACAACCTTCTAAAACATCAAGAACTCGGTTACAAGCTGCAAACCAAGTTAAAACCCTAACATAAGCTCAAGAAACTCACCTTTTGCAGCCTTTCCTTCCTTCTTCTTCTCCAAAACCGGCACCCCTTTCTTCTTCTTCTTCTTGACCGAGAACAGAAAGCAGATATGCTTTAAAGTGGGTGGTCATACCCTTTTTAATAATAAAATATTATAGTTTTGTCCTTTTACAACTTTAGCCCCCTCCACTTGTGTCCATTTACCTTTCTTTCTGGATACTTTTCTTTTCTTGTCTTTTAAATAAAAATTCGGGGTGTTACACGACGGACGGAGGAGGCTAGGTTAGCCAAAAGATGGTTATCGTATCACACCCCGGCTAAAGCGGAAATACCGAGGCGTGATGAAATTGAATTATAACACAAGGATAAAGAGTACTAAAGGAAACTAATTATTAAAATAGAATAGTTGGTTACATCCAATCCTAATAACAAATAAACCAAACAAGTAAATAAGTCTTTATTTTATTCAAAGTCTAACTAGATCCAAGTAAAGCTTATCCTTGAAACCTAGCGTGAGCAAAAGCAACAAACTCAGTTTCCATTACCTAAAAACAAGCTAAAATATGTCAACTAAAAAGTTGGTGAGCACATTGGTTTAGAAGTATACATATCGTATATAACAATGTATCAACCGATAAACAATTTTTCAAATACAAGTAAGTAAACTATTATACATGAGTCCACAACCAACCATAGTGATCGAATTCCCTCCTGTCTAACCCCTTGACACAAGAGGTCAGACTAATAGTATGTTTGTCCATTATACAGTTTCTAAACATCCAACTCCTTTCAAGTCAAAAAGAATATGTTCACTCAAAGGACGCTTGGTATTGATTGGCATGCATCAACCCGAGTACAGAATGAGCTTGTCAGACCAATAGATCTATCTACATACTCACGTGGCTTCCCCAACGTTAATGGTTGTGTAGATTTTAGAAAAATAGAGGGACTTTGTAGTAAAAAGTGTCATAGAATATAGTAACATGTATAATCAGTTTAGTTTTACTAGTATAAGAAAGTTGTCATCAAGTTAGCAAAAGACTAGTTTTAACTTTAGAATCCGAATTCTAAGTTTGATATAGAGAGAATGTTTCCACCCCAAAAATATAAAAGAAAAGGGGGCTATGAACTCACCTTGTGAAGTAGGTGGGTTGATCTTGCAACTTGTAGTAACTTGGAGTGAGAATTGCCCTAAGTAAGTTTATTTAGTTAGTTTATTGCATTTGCCGATAGTTGAGGGATTGTTATTGTAAAAGTTCAAAAATGGTTGTCGTATACTAGATATGTGTCATCCCAGAGTAGCACATCCAACAAAAGGATTTCCAGGAAAGAGTTGGTGCATTTTCATCACTTAAGTACCCCGTCTTTCCTTAGCCAGAACCTTTTGTATGCCATATAACTACATACCGGGTGAAACGATTCTAGATATATACTATGACATGAGGAGATACTTTGAGAGTCTGAGGAATCCTGACCAACTAATGATAAAGGGAATGGTCTTGTTCTGATAAGGACTGTCAACAGATGAAGATCAAGACTCACAGGTCTCTTTAGTTTTGGTAGAATTAACGTAGGGGGAGTTTGTAAGGAATACACTTAAAGGTTGATACAACCAAAGATCAACCAAAAAGCTCTTTGCATGCACATGTGAAGTACTAGGAAAGTATTTCAGAAGATTTGATATAACACAGTGAATTATACTAAGTATCAAATCTTCCAAAGCCAAAAGACCATATCTTCCGAAGCCAAAGATTAAGTCTTCCAAAGATTCAAAGATAAAGTCTTTCGATGCCAAAGACTGATTTCTTCTAAAGACAGAGAAGACATGCTTTCTCTTAATCACCTTTTGACAAAAGCTGAACCACTTTCCACTGCCAACTTATATGAGTTGGTGAAAAGTCCATGCTTTTATCAACTGTAGATGTAGGTCCTTTGTTTGTAACTTTCCAACTATGTACTTTTATCCTTTTTATAATATATTAGGCTGTGAGCTATGACATGTCATAGTCACTAGTCAAAAGGCAGTCTGCTTTTTGACTCTACATTAATCTTGTTTTCTAGATTAGTGTTTCCAACTAGCCTTAAAAGTATGGCCGACTGTAGGATGTAGTATAAAGTGTCTCAAGTACTTGTATTCTAGGATAAGCTTTGTAACACTTGTAAGAACTTGAGAGCAATATACATTATTCTTGGAAACCATATTTGAGTGTTCTTGTTTGTTGTTCTTATTACTTGTGTTCATTGTTTCATCCTAACCGGTTCCTTATTTGATTTGCTAAGTGTTCTAAATCTCTCTACCTTGTGAAACTGTTACATTGACCACTCTTCAACGATCCTGTAATTGGTATCAAAGCATTTCAGGGTCTTAATTGTAAGATCTCACCATCTTAGATCACTTCAGTTTCATAAAACACTTATCAATTCAAATAGCAGCTCTTTCTAAGGCTGATATGGAAACCGGTACTATGAAAAAGTCTCCACTTATCACTCCTGATGACTTTGATACTTGGTTCCAACGTATGGAAGGGTTCATCAAGTCTTAAGATAGTAGGATATGGAGATATGTTGTTGAAGGACCTCACATCCTAAGCACCTCTTCAGCCACTCCTGAAGGTGGGATGATACCAAAGGAAATGGCTTACTACTCTGAAGAAGAATGGGAGAAAATAAATGTAGATCAGAAAGCCATGACCGTTTTTCAAACTGCTCTTCCTAACTCCATATAAAGAGGCTTGAAGAAGTGCAAAACTACTAAGCAGTTTTGGGATGCACTAAAGCTCATGTATGAAGGGTCTGAGGAAGCCAATGAGAACAAGAAAGATATTATGAAGCAACAGTTTGAAAACTTCACCTACAAGACAGGTGAAACCATAACTGAACAATACTTTAGGTATATTAAGATTGTGGATACTCTAATGGATATTAGAGTAAAACTTGAGAATAGAGACATAGTGAGGAAGTTCATTTCTCTCTTCCCAAACAATGGACTTACTACTGTATGGCCATTAAGAGAACTAAGAACCACTCTACTCTTACTCTCACAGAGCTGTGTGGTACCCTTAGTGGTTACTAGATGGAGATGAACTTGCAAAATCCATCAAGCAGCTCTTTTAACAATCAGTAGAGTTCACCCCTTCATGTGGTTGAATAGCATAGAACCATAGTATCATCTCATCTGCTTCCCTAAAAACTCATGAAAGTGTCATTTCATCAACTTCCCTGAGACACCAACGGAGAGCTACATCCAAGGAATACCATTCCAAGAGACAAGCTCTGCTCAAGCCTTTGTGTCTGTTGATGAAAGTTATGGCAACTTTCTCTTCACTCTTGAAGACTTGGACTATATCTATCCAGATGATCTGGAGTACATAGAGATAGTCTAAGAAATGTCTCTTCTCACTTACAGAGCCAAGAAGTTCTACAAGAGGACAAGAAGAAAGTTTCCATCAATATGGCTAGTGGAAAGTTCGGACTGGACAAAAGCAAAGTGAAGTGTTACAACTATAACAAAATGGAACACTTTGCTAGAGAGTGCAAGGCAGCAAGGACAAATGGTGGCCAAGCACAATCCAGACCAAACTACACTGATACAGCTCCAAGAACTAAGAAGCCAAGCCAACCAAAACAACATGCTGCTATTGCTATTGAAGAAGGAGGCTTTGACTGGAGCTTTCAGGTAGAAGATGCTTCTCCAAACCAAGCACTGATGGCTGATCATGAAGAAGCCAAGGTATTAGAACATCTTTATACTCTTGAATGCATTGCTAAAGCTAGCATGTATAGGTCCTACAACTTGGAAGTAAGATCTGACCTTGAGTCCTTAAATATTATAAAAGCTGACTTTAAAAGAGCTGAAAATGACTATAAACTTATAATATAAGATTTAGAGAAAACCATTTCAACTCTTAAGCATGAGCCACAAACTACAGGACTCAAATAAAAGATCTTATTACCAAGTTAACTGAATGCCAGGCTGAGCTTGTGATCAACAAAGTCAAGGCAAAAAAAAAGTGTTCTTGAAAAGGAAACCTTCAAAAACATAATATCCTCATCCTTGCATGCAAAAGTTTGTTACTAAAACAAGCAGGGACAAGGATCAAGTGAGATAACTCTTTCACCCTTTTATCTGTTAGATCTCCAAGGTGTGGATCTTATCAAGATGAGCTGCCTTCTATTGATCCTATCCAAAAGAAGGATAAAGATGAAGAGGAGACAGTGAAGGATGAACCTGAGGTGAGGGACAAGGATTATCCTAAGAAAGGATAATATTCTCCTGGAGAGAAGAAAGAACAAAGGATGACCAAGTCTGCAAGAAAGAACTTGATCAGGGCAGCCAAAAGAAAGTCAAAGAATACCCAAGAGATCAAGGCCACCTTCAACTCCAAGCAAAAGTAAGTTTTCATTTCTGCTAGATTTGAAGTGGTAAAGATTGAAGACTTAACTATGGACTCTAGTACTAGGAGTTCTAGTTCATGTCTAAATCATCCTGGTCAAGAGAAGAAGGCTGATAAAATATGCACCACTACTGCACAGCCTAAACCATCTAGTTCCAAGAGCAAGCCTCATCCCAAGAAGCCTGCTACATCATCTGAGAAGATGAAGAAGGAAGTGGAAAGTGATCAGGCTCAGCCTCCCACTCAAAAGAAAACTCTTAAAGTTTTCTGCTGGTGCATTTGTCAAACCAAATGGCATGACCAAGAACTCGTAATGACCATAACGTGTACAGAAAGCTGTCTTCGAGATGTCTTCCTCTCAAACTCTCAGTTGATGGTACCTAGACCTCAAGTCAATCATAGAGTAATAGCTTGATCCTTGAAGTTGATCGAACAAATCATCTATACGAGGTAGTGGGTATTTATTCTTGATCGTAACCTTGTTCTGTTCCCTATAGTCAATGCACATTCGAAATGTACCATCCTTCTTCTCAACAAATAGAGCTGGTGCTCCCCAAGGCGATGAGCTCGGTCGGATAAACCCTTTATCCAACAGCTCTTGTAGTTGAGCAGATAATTCTTGTATTTCGTTCGGAGCTAACCGATAAGGTGCTCTCGCAATCGGACCGGCTCCTGGAGTCAAATCAATCTGAAATTCAACTTGACGATAAGGTGGTAATCCAGGCAGATCCTCTGGAAACACCTCAGGAAAGTCACGAATGATAGGGATATGCTCTATCCTCTTTTCTTTTGGTTGTTTGTCAGTGACGAGTGCTAATATGGCTAAGAGACCTTTCCGCAACAACTTTTGTGCTTTCATGAATGAGATGATGCCCATCACTGCACCACTTCTATCGCCTCTGACCATAAGAATTTCTTCACCAATAGGGATTCGTATGATCTTCTCATGACATATGACTTCTGCCTGCTTGTCGGGAAGCCAATCCATGCCTACTATTACATCAAAACTCCCTAGTGTAACAGGCATGAGATCTATGGCAAAAGTATGACCAGCAAGTTCTATCTTGCACTTTCTATGGATATGCGTTACGTGAATCTGCTTACCGTCAGCTAAATCTACCGTGTAATTAGATTCCAATGCTGAGGACATATCATTTAAAAGACTACTAAACTTAGTGGAGATGAAACTCCTATCGGCTCCAGTATCAAATAGTACAGTAGCAAAATGACTGTTAACCGGAAATTTACCAGTTACAGTTGTAGGGTCGTTTAGAGCCTCACCTGAGCTAATGACAAAAGCTCTCCCTTTTGCTCCACTGTTGTTGCCACCGTTATTGTTGCCATTGCCATTGTTGTTGTTCTTGTTGTTGCCGTTGTTGTTGTTTTTCCCACCATTTCCGTTCTTCCTCAACTGTGGACAGTTTCTTCTGTAATGGCCCTCTTTCCCGCATTCCAAACAACCTTTTGGCATTTCTTGAGATTGTTGTGGCTTCATCATCAATTCACCACGGCAATCTTTCACTGCGTGTCCAACTTTACCACAACGCTGGCATCGGAAATTGTCACACCTGCCGGTGTGGTGGTAATTGCATCGGTTGCATTTGGGATCTTTCCCCACATAGCCTCCTTGTCCCTGTGGTGCCGAAGATGACCGATTAAAGTTACGATTGTTATCGAACTTTCTTTGTTATTGGTGAGGTTGGTGCTGCTGAGCGTACTGCTATTGTTTTAATGCTGGTTGCTGGAGGATGAGCCTTTATTTCCAGTATTCTCCAACTTACGTTTGTTATCGGGTACGCTAGCCACTGCGCCCCATTTGGGTAATCTTCCCTGCTCTACTGCCTGATCAGTCAGCCTGTGGGCTAACTGGATAGACTGTTGTATGGTCGCAGGGTTTGAGGCTGTCACCATACTCTGGATCTCGGGCACCAGTCCACGTATGTAATGCTCAATCCTTTTGTGCATCTCATTAACCATTCCCGGGCATAGTGTGCCCAACTCATGAGACCGGGTCGTGTAGGCTTCAATCTCGGAGCCTTGCATTTTGAGTTGCCAAAATTCCATTTCTAGCTTCTACACCTCATTTTGGGGGCAATACTCCTCTGTCATAATCTCCTTGAATTCATCCTAGGGTAGGTCATTAGTCATTGCCTGACCTAGCATTTGCACCTGGGCATTCCACCAGGAGAAGGTTGCGCCTTCAAGGGTTCCATTCGCATACTTCACTTGATCAAATGGCGGACAGTTACATTTTGCGAAGACGGATTCAGTCTTCTCGAACCATCGTACTAGTCCCACAGCTCCTTCAGTCCCGTTATAGGTATGGGGCTTGCAATCCATAAAGGATTTGTAGGTACAGGGTGGGGATCCTGTTTCGATAAACCAAACATTAGTTTAGCCTAGACGAGCAGCTAGGATAATCGATTAAACCACTTTTATCATTTACCTGCTGGCTGCCCAGTTTGGGCAGCAGCCACTGCCGCCTGTACATGTTCATTTATCAAAACAGCCAGCTCAGCCGGAGTCATGTTCACCGTAGTCGCGCCGCGTCCGAGTTCCGAGCCACGCCCGCGTCCACGTTCTCTTCCGCGTCCGTCCATATTTCACTTTACATTCACAAATACAATAATGAGTAACATCCAACACATTAATCTCATTGAGGTACAGTAAATAATAAGAAACAATGAATTTGTCACAACCATAATGTTTATAACCAAATAATAACCAAAGATAGATAAATTGTAAATGATTCACAAAATATTCCATCAATGTCAAAATTTTAGTTTTTCAGTTGGGTGGGAAACAACCCTTCCCACATAGGTTTCAAAAGAGAAGAAACACACTATAGTCCGAGTCATGTAAAACTAGAATCAGTCCAACACGTCAGATCCGTCACTGTCTTCTTCCATTTCTTCCGGTTCTTCTTCCTCTGGGGCTTCCTCAGGTGCTTCTTCCGGTTCTTCCTCCTGATCTTCTTCTTCAGGGTCTTTTGCAGGTGCAGGGGCTTCGTCAATCTGAAGCGCTGCTAGCTGTGCCTCTAGGTCAGCAAATCTATCATCTACCACTATGTTCTGATGATCCTGCGCGTTCATGCGCTCGGTAAGCGTTAGCACATTGCCATCCAGAGTATGATGCCCACCAATGGCCATCGATAGTTGCTCCTGGAGCGTCTCTACCTGTAACCGTAACTGTCGTATCTCATATCGTAGAGCGGAGTTCTGATTAGTGAGTCCTCTAATACGCTGTCGCTCAGTGTCAAGTGTAGCCACCAATGCTGCAAACGCCTGCTCGTGTGAAATGTCTAAGGTAGGAAGTATGTGTGCTAATGAAGATGTCGACGATCTCGTCCGGGGTCGGGTAGGGGCTACATGTGGTACTCGCTCCCGGTAAGTCATATGACGTATGTAGGTGGGGTAGAAATCCCAGTTCCGGGGAAGGTCGAGTTCAGGTATCACGAATGGTTGATCCCAGTCAATTTCTTCAGATGGGTAAGGGTGTCGGGGCCAGTCCGATCCCCTATCGGGTACGGGTGAGAAAGGAGGTGATTCAGATCGTGCAGGTCTCTTGCCCAAATCACGGGATTACGATGCCATGCTGCGAAGTACGTGATGCGTATGCCAATGAGTATACAGTAAGAAAGTAAGTGACAAGTAACTAACAAACTGTGCGGTCATAGTCTAGTGTGTGTATGCAACCTAGTTCTCTATAACCAATGGCTCTGATACCAATCTGTCACACCCTCAAAATCCATGTGCGGGGTTTTACCGCGAGGCGTATGACATACCAAGATCTCAGTCATTAGTTACTCAGAACGACTCTATATGAACAAACAAACCAAAATCAGAGTATAACTTTAAAATGATGCAGAAGCGTTTAGTAAACATGAAAAACCAAAAATAATGTAAAACAGTATAATGATGCGGAAACATGCGCCCACTGTTGTGCAAAACAAGTACATAATTGTTTTACTAACCAAAAACCAACAAAGGGTTCCAACAATGCTCACATCTACAATGCTGACCCGTGAATGTGCTCTTAGGCAATGGTAACTTCAACCTAAGAATAGCATACTAAAAGAGTCAACACAATGGTTGGTGAGTTCAAGAGTTTGCGTAAAACATAACAGTAACAGTATAAAATATAAGAGTGCATTGAATTAGATAGCTAGTTTAAATTCACAAGTAATAACCATAGTGATTTCGCGATCGAAGCTGACTGTGTTTCGTTTGTTGCCTCTCATCACTACTCACCGGGTCGTGACAATGTTTATGTTAGGACAAAATTGCACCCGTTTGACCTCGAGTCGCACAGGTGGGGCTCGTCAGACCCAGTAGTACTACCCAAGATTTCCTGCTAGTTACCATTATTAACGATCCGAAAGTGTGAGGACTTTCATGGTATATCATACTATGTTACACTATACACAACTTATAATCAATAAAGCATTTGTAACGAGTATGCTATCTCCCCCAAAAGAGAGTGTATAAAAGAGTGGGGCATGAACTCACCTGGTATGCACACGAATAAAATAAAAGCTAACTTGGAAAAAGAGAGGAAAGACAACCTTCAGAGGTTACCTAGAACACGCAAGTACATGTGTACGTGTGCACAAAATCATCATTAACCCTAAGTAAGTACTCTATAAACACATGGACTCAAGGTTGTGGAAAAACAAGACACATTGACCCAGTTGACCCATTGACCCCGTTGGTGACATTTTTGTTAAAATCCCATTTAATCAAGCATAACAATTCATCATACATGGTTATCATACAAGTTGTTCATGTATGCCACATCATTAACCACTTGTTCTACCAAGATTATCATACAATCTAGTTTATCATCCAACTCATCATCATGTATAACCACTAAGAGTCCAAAATTTCCACATGACCAATTAAGCATCCATATAACTAAATTAACACATTCCATCACATTAAACATCATCAATAAACACTCTAACATGACCCTAACATCATAGACATGTCCAGTTCATAATATCCAAAGTTCCACACAAATAAAGTTTCCCTTTTGGGAAAGTAGTATCCCAAAATCAATCTAACACTCAATCCAATCATGAATTCACCAACCCAATACCTATTCAAGCTCATGACTATCATTTAAACATGTTCAACATCATCAAATCATCCTAATTCATCAATCTCATATCCAAAAGTTTCTACTTTTAGCAAGGTATGAACTACACGATCAATTCATGGATTTTCTTGCATAACAATCACTATTCAACATTCATACAACATCATTAACATCATAGCATCATCAATTCATCATCAAATCATCAAGTTCATGCACAAAAGTTACTATTAATAGTAAGCTATGAACTACGCATCAAAACCACAAATTTCTTGCACAATCCACGTAAACTATCATCAATACTATCTAACTAACATCATAAAATCAACAAACAATCAAAAATTTGACAATCAAGCACCCAAATTGACTAGGGTTTCGGCCCACATCAAAAATCCATGAAAAACCACAAAAATCTAACCTTTAATCGCGTAATGAACAAGAATTGAAGCCTCGAACGTGTTGTATTGCTTGGAATCAATCAAAATCGAGGCTTTCTTGCTTGTTCTTGGTCGAACTTCGCAATTTGTGTGTGGGGGTGGTGATCGCGGCCGAATGGGTGTGGGGAGGCTAGGGTTGGGATTTTTCTTTTTATTTTTGGTAATATTATGTTTAGAATAATTACCTTTTAACCCTTATTATTTATATTTTATAAAAACTAATCTTTTAAACACATTTTAAAAGGTTTTACCTTAATAATACAAACATTATTAGACAACAATAATATTCATATGCATTATTTTCACTAGTCACAAAAATACACCAATTAAATACAAACGTTGGCACGTTACAAGATAAAATCCACAAATAATATTTAAATCGCATAAGCACAGCTAATAACCAACATTATTAGTTAAGTTATTATCTGTTTATCATTGTTAATTATTATTAAGTCACCAACGTTCAACGACAACTAGTGTCTGCTCATGACACATGTATGCAAGACCTAACGGAACTAACGGAGTTTGTAACGGAAAAGTACCGGATGTCACAACCAGGGGTATTATAGTCTTTGCACTTGCCTAGCCGTTATCAGCCTATTGCTACAAGGCCTATAGTCACCCAACTTTTTATGTATCTTTTCATCAGCTACAGTACTTGTTTTGACCTTACATTACTATCTTTTTTTTTATGTTTTTATATATTATAGATATCTTCTTCGCTACTAATTATTATTTCATGAAATTGATGTTCTCATCTATGCCTTTATATCAATTCATCATGAAAATATGTGTTTGAATTTAGTACAGTGGTGTAAAGTAAAGCTACTATATCGTAAATTTACATAGTAGTTTCAAAATTTATATTTGCAATGCCGTAACATATACTTATGTTGGTGTAACAAAAGTTGCATTATTGTAAAACAATTCCTCTCATTCATTAAACAAGTGAAACTAACAAATATCATTAAATTCATTGTTTTTTTAAATACAAATAATTCTAGAAGTTGAAAGTTCTAGTACATATGTTAAACATAACTAGGGATGTTACATTAACATTACATAGTCAGGTAACACAAAATAAAATAAATAATTAGAAAAATGAACAACCAAAATTTTTATATCCATTAATACTCATTATAAATCACACTTAGAAAAGGAAACAGATGAAAAATAGTCTAAAAAACTAAATAGAAAAACTTACAAAAAAGGTACACTAATTGCTACTAGAATATTATAGTAAGGTAAGAAGTTATTAAACTGATGTAAGAAAGTGTTACATTAATGTGAGAATGGTGTTAGATATATCTTTTTTAAATATACGAAGCACAATGAACAAAAAAATTTGTAGACTTCCTTGAAACCTATTCTATAAACCATCATCGCCACTTCCAAGATTCAAATAATGGTTGCTCCTCATACATGACATGATTATCCAGATTTGTTGGTCCTCTAGGTGGCAAAAACTAAGTTTCGAATTGTTCATATTTGGAGGTTAGGATGGCGTGTTGGTGACAGTTAATTAATTGTTTTGGTCGCTGATACTACCACCGATGTGAAGCTTTTGCAGTAGATGCTTCATCTTTGATTGTTTTTGATTTGTCATCCATCATATTTGGTTTGTTGTTCGATCTTAATTTGGGGGATAAACCTTTAGGATGAAACGATTATTATTCAACAATACAAGAGTTTTTGAGCAAGAGCTTTTTTTTTTTTTTTTGAAGAGGGATAACCGGGAACGATGAAATTCAAAATATTCGAAAATGAATCAGTAGCCTTTTTGAATAAATCAGGGAAGATGACGATTTGATGGTGGGTTTGTTCAAAGAAGGGAAACAATGCAGATGCTTTTGGCAGGACATTTAGTGAGAATGTAAAATCACCTTAATACCCTCCTATGTTCAAAAATAAGTCTCGCAAGCATTATAATATTCAGATATATTTTTGTCAATTGGATTATTGTTTTTAGAGGGTAATTAATGGTCAATAAAAAATTAACGGGTTAACACAATAAGGGATGGTTAACATTTGAACACTCCTTATATATATATATATATATATATATATATATAGGGAAAGATCAAATGAAAACCATGTTTATAATTAAAAACTGTGAAAACCATCATTATCCAATCACATAATTTATAGTTGATTTAACTTTTTAATTGTTTAAAGTATATTTGAATAAACTTCAACTTTATTTTTCAAAGTCATTATATATTTTTTCATATAAACTCCAA
This sequence comes from Flaveria sonorensis, assembly GCA_025506505.1. NCBI lineage: Eukaryota > Viridiplantae > Streptophyta > Magnoliopsida > Asterales > Asteraceae > Flaveria > Flaveria sonorensis. The sequence continues at coordinate 11,919,552 of CM046425.1, read as the reverse complement.
GGAACGTTGATAATGACGAAACAACTTACATATACGTAGCTTGTAGGAGCTACATGTACGTAACTCTTAGTTGTACACTTGGTAACACGTACTTATATATATATAACCCATTCATGTTTGTAACTCTTGGTTGTACACTTTATAACATGTACTTACATATATGTAACCCATGGGTTTCATGGCCATCTCATATTCTTGAGGTGGTTAGAGCTGATTAAGGATTATGATTGTGAAATCCACTACCATCTGGGTAAAGCCAATGTAGTGGCTGATGCCCTCAGCCGAAAAGAGAGACCCGAGCCAATCCGGGTGAAAGCTTACCAATTGGTGATGACCTCTGACGTGATGACACAGGTCAAAGAATTTCAGGATGAGGCATTGAAGGAAGATCGCCTTAACTCTGAAAGGATGAGAGGTCTAGTTGGGAGAAAATACCCACAGAGTTAGAACCCACTTCGGGCGGATGTGGATTCCCCGCTACGGTGATCTACGGGGAAGAATTATGGATGAAGCTCATAAGACTCGATACTCCATTCATCCCGGTGCCACTAAGATGTATCAAGATATGAAGAAAGACTATTGGTGGCTGGGTATGAAGCACGATGTAGTGGAGTATGAGAGTAAATGCCTTACTTGCTTACAAGTGAAGGCAGAGCATCAAAACCCATACGGGAAGATCCAACCGTTGGATATACTCGAGTAGAAGTGGGAGCACATCACCATGGATTTCATCATGAAGTTACCCCGTACTGCGAGGGGGTACGATACCATATGGGTGATAGTTGATCGTTTGACAAAGAGTGCTCACTTCCTACCGATTCGCGAGACGTATTCATCCAAGAGGTTGGCGGATCTGTTCATCAAAGAGATTATGGCTCGTCATGGTGTGCCGGTGTCTATCGTGTCAGACCGTGACACTTAGTTCACATCGAAGTTTTGGAAGAGATTCCACGATGTGATAGGGACGAGGCTACATATCAGCACGGCCTATCATCTTCAGAAAGATGGTCAGTTTGAGAGGATAATTCAAACGCTCGAGGAAATGCTCCGAGCATGTGTGATCGACTTCGAAGGAAGTTGGGATGATCATCTACCATTGGCAGAGTTCTCATACAACAACAGCTATCATGCCAGCATTGGCATGCCACCTTACGAGATGCTATATGGAAGGAGATGTAGAACGCCCGTGTGTTGGGGAGACATTAGGCAGAAAGAGTTGGGAAGCGTGGAGGTAATCGAGGCTACGACTGAGAAGCTAGAAAAGATCAAAGCCTTTATGAAGGAAGCCAAGGATAGGCAAAAGTCGTATGCCGATAAGAGGCGTAGACCTATCGAGTTCAATGTAGGTGATAAAGTCATGTTAAAGGTCTCGCCCTGGAAGGGAATCATCCGGTTTTGGAAGAGGGACAAGCTGAGTCCAAGGTACATAGGGCCTTTTCGAATCGTTGCATGGGTAGGGGAGGTGGCCTATCGACTAGAATTGCCTGATGAGCTAAGTGGAATTCACCTGACGTTCCATGTATCTCATCTGAGAAAATTCTTGGCCGATGAAGATATGATTGTGCCACTGGAGGATATCAAAGTGGATGAAAGACTCAATTATGTGGAGCAATTGGTGGCCATCATAGACAGGAAGGAGAAAAGATTGAGAAATAAAGTGGTTCCACTCGTACGTGTGCAGTGGAAACACCGGAAGGGTTCCGAGTCTACGTGGGAGACGGAGGATGAAATAAGACAGCATTACCTACAGTTATTCGAAGAGTGACAGGTTTCAGGGACGAAACCTCTTTAAGGGGGGCAGACTTGTAACGCCCGAAACTTCGGTCAAATAAAAAGAAAATAAAAGTATCATGAAGAAAGCAAAAAGAAGACAAAGATGAGGGTTGTTTTGTGTAAAAGTACACAAAAGTCAAAAGTTCACTTTACATGGGCATGGCTGCCCATATCACTCCTGCTACTACCGTGTTCAACCGAGTCAGAAGAAGAAGAAGCTGAATTCGATTTCTCTCGGTTTCAAGGAGAAGAAGAGGCTGATTCTCGCTCGTGGTTAGTGTTCTTTGTATTTTATGGTTCGGTTTGTTGGGTTTTGACCATGAAACCGATTTATATGTGTTTATGTGTTTTGTTGTCTGTTTTTGCTTGTTTTAGGCGTTTGAACTCTTGTGCACACGAGTTTGGAGGATTTTTGCTTGTTTGCTGCACTAGGTGAGTTCTAGACCCCAGTTTTATGTGTTTTAAACTTCTTTGGGGTTGAAAATGCATGTTTAAAAGGTTTTACAGCTGTTTTATGCTTCACCGTATGTATGTGGGTGTTTGTTTTTGTGCTTGATGGTGGTTTATGTGTTGTTGATGCTTGTGATGTTGAGTTTAAGCATCGAACAGATGGATAAGCATGATTGGTTACGACCTGTTGGTGTTTTTGTGGTTGTATGCCTGCTCTAGATATTTAGCATGTTAGATCTATGATAAGGATGTGTTAGATCTAGGATTGGGGACTGAATAATTGCATAAGTGCATTAGCAGGTTGGTTAGTTCATCCGCATTTAAGTACTTGTTCATGCGCATTGTTGTTTGTTCATCCGCATTTGTTGTTGCTTATGCGCCCAAGTGTTCTTCCGCATTTCTTTCATTCAAGCGCATTTGCTACAGTGTTCATGCGCATTTGTTTCAGTCATTCGCATTTGTTCTACCCACATTTAGTTGGACACTTGGAATAATCTGAAGGCATTCATCCACATTAGTATTGTTCATCCGCATTAGTATTGTTCATCCGCATTAGTATTGTTCATCCATATTAGTATTTTTCATCCGCATTAGTATTGTTCATCCGTATTTGTCTAAGGACTTAGGATTTTTCCGAAGCTTGGGAAGTAGAATGTAGCGGGTAAGTTCTGGGATGTTTTGCTGGTTCATGTCTGTTGTGGTGATGCATGTTGTGGGCTGCTGTTGATGCTTTATACTATGTATAATGTGACTTTACATGGTGTATTTATATTCGCATGCGTAAAGTATTATCGTAAAGAAAGTGAAAGATTAATGTTAATAAAGAAGTGGAACATAAGAAAAGTATGAAAAGTCTTGCAAGCAAAGGTTGAGGTGAGTGACTGTGTTGTCACAAAAGACTTGTATGCCAAAGTTGAGGTGAGTGACTGTGTTGTCACAAAAGACTCGTAAGCCAAGGTTGAGGTGAGTGACTGTGTTGTCACAAAAGACTTGTATGCCAAAGTTGAGGTGAGTGACTGTGTTGTCACAAAAGACTCGTAAGGGATTCAATCCATGAGATTGACCCGAGTCCTTGTCGCGTACCCCGGTACTGTCAGTCTTCGGACATGAGTCGGGTATTGCATGAGACAGGATCCGGATTATAGTGAAAGATAATGAATGAATGAATATGTGAGTTAATGAAAGATAATTAAGTCTATACCTTGATGTATGTATGATGAATGCTCACGTGTGAAAGTAAAGGAAGTATTTTATTAAAAAGGGTATTTTCATATATAAATCCTACAAGGTATTTTAAACGTTTTAAAGCTAGAACTCACTCAGCAACGCTGACTTTTATGTATTTTCAGTTGGCAGGTAATTGTTGCTGAGGGTGGCACGCGGGGGAAGCTACTCGGCAGGGCAAGATTGGCATCCATTCATCTTTAATGATATTGTTGTTTTGTAATGCAACGTAACAGGGTCTTTTGTGATTCAAGAAAACAATGATATATTGCTTAACAACGTTAATTATTAATAGAATGAATGGTTTTTATTAATTTAATTTCCGCTGCAATATCTTATGAAATGTGTGATGTTTAATGTTTTATGCTATGATTGACCAACTGTGAGGTCTCCGGGAACGGGGCCTTACATATATATTATAAGAATAAAATTGATGCTACGATGTTAGCATTTTTAGTATAATAATAGCACTAATACTACGAAAATAACATTGATACTACGAAAATAACACTGATACTTCGAAAATAGCACTGATACTACGAAAATAGCACTGATACTACGAAAATAGCACTAATACTATGATAGTACTAGGTTCATTATTTTCACAAGGTTTAAATGATTAAGGAGGAAGATGCAAATGAAGTTATGTATTTTGAACCGGTAACCATCGTTAATTTTTAATGTTGATTATTGTTAGAGATAGATTAGGAAAATGCTTAAATTAAGGGTTGATAAAAATAAACTTTTATGCAATTGCTAATGTACCCTTTATTCCTAGTTATTAGGTAATCCACATGGCACAAATGTATTGGTTCTCATGATTTTTACAAAAAAAATATTTGTATTAGATCCTACTTTTATATATGTATATTATACCTTCTAAAATTGTTTTATATATATATATAGTTATTTTAGTAACTAGAAGTATATACAGATTTATATATTTTTTTAACTACCCAACTTATGTAAAACACATATTTTTTTAAGCTAGTCAAATATAAAGATTGATTTTCTATCATTCTTCGCTGGCTCGATGGTTATAAATTAAGTGTAGACCCTACTTCCTAAAGAAGATTTTTAATGGGTATATGATTCTTCAGATGGTAAGGCTTCATTGTTTTTTATTATATATCAAGGTGCAGGACCTTTGAAGGGTGGTCAATGCAACAGTTTTACAAGGTGGAGAGAGTTAGAACACTTAGCAAATCAAATAGGGAACCGGCTTAGATGATAAAGCAATGAACACAAGTAAAAGAACAAGAACAAGATATTATGGTTTTCAAGAATATTGTATATTGTTCTCAAGTTCTTACAAGTGTTACCAAGCTTAATTCTAAATACAAATACTTGAGATACTTTATACCACATCCTACAGCTGGCCAAACTTTGAAGGCCAACTGGAAACACTAATCTAGACATCAAGATCAATGTAGAGTCAAAAAAGCAGGTTGTCTTTTTGACTAGTGACTATGACATGTCATAGCTCATATCCTTATCTAATACAAAAAGGATAAAAGTACGTAGTTGGAAAGTTACAAAACATGGACTTTTCACCAAACCATGCTGGGTGGTGAGTCTTCAGAAATAGCAATGGAAAGGTGGTTCAGCTTTTTTCAAAAGCAAGTCAGAGAAAGCATGTCTTCTCTGTCTTCGAAAGAAATTAGTCTTTGGCTTCAAAAGACTTTGTCTTTGAAGCTTCGAAAGACTTCATCTATGGCTTCAGAAGATATGGTTTTTTGGCTTTAGAAGATTTGATACTTAGTATAATTCACTGTGTTATATCAAATCTTCCAAAATACTTTCCTAGTACTTCACATGTGCATGCTGAAAGCTCTTTGATTGTTCTTTGGTTGTATCAGCCTTTAAGTGTATTCCTTACAAACTCCCCCTAGGCTGATGCTACCAAAACTTAAGAGACCTTTGAGTCTTGATCTTCATCTGTTTACAGTCCTAATTAGAATCAAGACCATTCCCTTCATCATCAGTTGGTCAGGATTCCTAAAACTCTCAAAGTATCTCCTTATGTCGTAGAGATCATGTAGAGGGAGATCAAGAATGTTTTGTCAGAAGTACATGTCTTGACCTCCTTGATCTCTAGTGACATACCATCTGTTTGGATTAGTAGCAAACACCTAAGACAAGATGGGTCTCTCAACAGCAAGAGGCTCTACTATGAGTGGACTTTGTTGAGCAACCTCTTCTTGAGCACCCTCAAGATGTTTTGACCCATCCTGAGGTGCAGAGGTGGGTGCCTTGGACTTCTCTTCTTCTTCTTGTCCCTTCTTATGGCCATCCTTTTCGTCTTTGTGTACTTTCAATGAGAGGACTGACCTGCAGTTCCAAATTGTTCTTGTTTGCCCTTCTCGGTTGGGTCCTTGTCCTTCATAGGTTCAAATGAGAAGGATCAAGACCCTGCTATGGATCAAAAGATGAAGCTGGCTATGATGCAGCACTAGGTGTAGGTTGTGTTGTCTCTTGGGTTTCAACCTTGATATCATCTTCAGGTGCAGCCTGACTTGGTAAAGAATGCAAGTCAACCAGCTCACCCCTTTTGATCTTCTTCTTAATCATTCTAATATGCTCATCCATAGTGGATAGAGACATTAGACCAAGTATCCTTCTGAAGAATCCATACAGCTTCAAGAAGCTCACCATCTTTTGTCTATCAGTAGACTTTTTTAAATTTGTTCTGATGGTGGCTCTTGACCTCGTAGCCTCTTCCCTCATCTTCCTTTTAGCATCTTTTTGCTCTTTTAGAAGTTGTTGCTCAAGGTAAGGGACCTTTGGCACTCAAGTAGGTTATCATGTTTTGCCTGTCTTGTTCCCTACCTATCTGCGTTTGTTGCTCAGTAGCCACAACCTCTGCCTCAGGACTTTCCTGAAGGAGAGGGTAGGAGCTTTGTAGAGTCTTTTTCTCCTCCTTTCTTCCTTTATCTTGAGGAGCAATTCTGCATCCTCAGCTTCACTCCTCTCCTTTGACACTTCCATGTCAACCAGTTCATTTAGTTCATCTAAGAGGAAAGAGATGAGTTCATCAATATTATAGTTCGTAGACCCCAGATAGTTTAATCTGGTTGCCCTTAACTCATCGTCTTGAGTGCTTGGCCTAGGGGCAGCCTTAATTGCAGCTTCCATGAAGCCAGGGGTCCTACTTGAACTTCCTCCCCTTGCCTTCCTCTCCCTCTCTCTCTTCTCCTCCTCAATCTCCTCAGAGGTCATCTTCCTCTTCCTTTTGTCAGTCATTGGCTTATGTGACTCAAGGTGGAGAGATCTTTGGCCTTCATTACTTGGTGTTGCATTTGAGCTCTGGCGAGAGATAGGCTGTCAGACACCTTCATAAGCTGGTGCCTCACTGAGGGTAATGGGTGTTAAAGCAGTTCTTGTCTCAACATTCACAGGCTCAACTACTGGGCCTTCAGCCAAGGTTTCCCCTTCGAAGCTAATCTTAGGATCCACCTCAGCATCCAGTTGACCAACAGTCTTACCTGCTAGCCTCTGTCTATATAATTTAGATCTTAGCTTGAACTCTTCAAGCACCCTTTCTTGAATCCTATCAGCTAACCTTACAGCTTGCTTGTTTTGACTTGGGTTGGCAAGTGGGAGGTCAACTAAGTAGGTGCTCTCATAGTATCTCAGTTGTAGAAGTTGAAGATTTCTTATTGTCCCTGAGACCTAGAGATTACTAGGGCTCTCCTTTCAACATCATACCTCCATCCCACTATTGGATTCTCAGCAGGGTGAGATGGAGTAGGCATTGCCCTTGGTATACCCTCCTCAAACAAGCTTTGAATGAATGAGTCCATATCAATGTAGACCTGAGGAGGTCATTAAGTACAGATAACTGTAAGTGAGGGTGGTGAGTCCTCTATGTCCATACTCTGAGAGGAACTCACAGGTTCTGTGATTGTAGATAGGACTTTCTCTCCCTTTTTGGTAGCATCACCCTTTTGCACAAGGGAGCTAAGGCTGAGCATGAGATACCTCAACACTGATCATAAAAGTAATAGGAGTGGTCTTCTCCTCAAGAGAAGTAGGAGATTTGTCCACTTTTTCCTGCAAGGTTGGTGATTTAGGGGACTGCTAAAACTGAGTAGACTGAGCAGGGGTTGGTTTGGATTTTCTTTGGTAGGTGATGGTGATTTGTGATTGTGTGGGTGGTGCAGATATAGAAGGTGCGGGTTCAACATTGGCTTGTGTTGCCAAGTTGTCACCTTGAGCAATGAGCTCTAATATTTTTGGGACCAACGCTGTTTCTACCCCTGAGAAGCCAACATTGGACTTTCTCACTGTCTTAAAGATGTTAGGCTTCATCTGTCCTAGTTTAAGAGTGTTACCTATTCCCCTTAACTGTAAGCTCAGTTCATAGTTAAGAATGTGTTGAACATATCTAGGGAACATGTAATACTCTAAGGAGTACAGTTAGCAAGCAAGTTTGTATAAAAAAATTGAGAGTATGTGAACTTGACCCCTTGAACCATTCCATGGGCTATGTAGGATAAGTTCTCAGGAATTTGGTCCCAACCTCCATGTTTATTGGACAAAGAATGGATGACCACATGAAGGAGGTACTTCTATTAGGAGGAAACCTTATCCTTTTTGAAGGTTCTTATTGAGTAGTCCCCTTCATAGCCTATCTGCCGGAATGAGTTGTTTACAGCAGATTTGGAGAAGAACAATTCGCCTTCTTTATCATCCAGCCTCAGATGAGTGTTGATGGTGGCTGGAGTGATAAAAATTGTCTTCCCCTGCACTGTGGCAGGTCCTCCAAAACTCTAAAATTTGATGTTCGTACAAGGGAGGGTCAATGGTAAGTATGGTGAGGTAGTTTGAAAGAGACAAGAAGCGGAAACGTGTGAGAAACATGGATCTTTCTCGGATGATAATAGAGCAACTTGGTTGTATTGCCTATATAACTACATGGAAAAATAGGATTGGTTTTGAGGATCAGTTTTTTGGCCATTTTTGAGTAGCTTAGAATTGAAGGAAAATAAGAACAAAGGTGGTTTGTGGGTGAATTTAGGTTACGAACTTTTGAAGATGAAGAAGAAAGTGAAAGAGGGGGAACCGTTAAAGGTATATTTATATAGATTGGATTTGAGACAAAGTTAATGCAAAAGGATAAACTTTGAAATCTGGATGTCGGTCCCACCTCTGGAAAAGTGCCCAAAAAGGTAGTTTTCTTGGAAGTCTAAACTCTTTCGAAGGTAATTTGTCTTCGGAAGGTTTGAGAAAAACTGCCGAAGCCAATTTGGCTTCAAAAGATATTCTTTAGTCTTTCAAGAATTTTGCTTTCGAAGAAAAATACTTAGAGTATTTTTACTTGTTAAACAAATTTTGTTTTGGAAGATATCAAAAATCAGAAGTTTTATTCAAAGAGAGAATAAAGCTTCCGAGACTTAATTGCTTTCGAAAGAAAATAGTCCTTCAACGCATATAAGCACTTGGTTACAAATACAAGCTTCGGAAGATATAACAAAATTTCTTTCGAATGTAGATTTCTCAGAAGTAGTTATTTGTTTTGAAGACGTAATTTTCATCCAAAGACAACTTGATGTCTTCCGAAGAAAAATATATCCAAAATTGTAACACCCCGAATTTTAATTGAAGGAAGAGAAAGTGAAAGTACGAAGAAAGAAAAGTAAATGGGTACAAGTTGAAGGGGGCAAAGTGTACAAAGGACAAAACTTTAATATTTTATTATATAAATAGGTATGGCCGCCCATTTTGGGTTCTTCAACCTGCGGTCTCAGCTGAAAAAGGAAGAAGAAGAAGAAGCTTTCTGTTTTAGAGAGAGAAAGAGGAAGAAAAAGCTTCAAATGTGAGTTTTTCTTGTGTATGAGCTCGGTTTCAGCTGGGTTTTGAGTTCCAACCCGAAGTTCTTGATGTTTGGTGCTTGTTTTCAGAGTTTTAGTGTTGAAACCGTGGGGGAGCTTCAGATTTGAAGTGAAGTGCTCAAGGCTGTTCAAGGTGAGTTCTAGATCCTCTCTTTTACTGATTTTCTAAGTGTTTGGGTTGTTATGCATACTAGACAGAAGGTTTTCTAAACCAAACCATGAATTTTAACTTGATGTGCGATTGGGTGTTGTTGGTGTATGTTTTTAGATGTTTTCCTAAGATGTGTATGATGTTTAGTTTGTTCTAAGTGCGTAGTATGATAGATCTGTGCTAAGGATGTGTTAGAACGATGATTGGGGACTAGAAATGGCATTAGTTGCATTGCAGGCTAGCTTTTGTTCATTCACATTTCTTTTGTTCATCCGTATTTGCTACAGTGTCATCCGCATTTGTTTTACCAACATTTCTTTGGACACTTGGAATATTTTTGAAGGCTTTCATCCGCATTTGCTACAGTGTCATCCACATTCACTACAGTTCATCCGCATTTGTTACAGTGTCTTCCATATTTCTTTGGGGACTTAGTTTTTTTTATGAAAGTTTGGGAAGTAGAATTTAAGTGCTAAGAAATGATGCCTTGTGTTGGCTTATGCTTGATGTATGTATGATGTTGTGATGTGGTTTATGTTGTGTGTGTGGTGTGTTATCTTTCTTCGTTAAACCGTTTTCAAAACGTATGTATTATTTTATATTATACGTTATGTATGATGTATGACTTTACATGGTTTGATGTATGGCTATGAATGAATGTAAAGTATTATGTAACGAAGTGAAAGATAACGATAATGAAAAGTGGAACGTAATAAATGAATGAAAGACTTGCAAGCAATGAGGTGAGCGACCATGTTGTCGCAAAAGACTCGGATAGAGTGCAATCAGTGAGATTGCCTGGAAGGGAGTTCAATCCGCAGGGTTGGCTCGAAAGGAGTACAATCATTTAGATTGGCTCGAAGGGAGTCTATTATTGACTCGAAGGGAGATCGATCCTTGGGAAGAAGATGCAAGTATATCTTGTGAAGTCATCTGTGATCACCAAATAATATGAGGTCCTTCCTAGACTCATTACACTGGTGGGGCCAAAGAGATACATATGTAATAAGTATAGGGGAGTAGTGATAAAGTTTATTTCCTTTGGCTTGTGAGACACTGTGTTGCTTACCTTTCAGGCATGCAACACAATGGTCATCACTAGTAAACTCTTTTGGTATTCCAGTTACCAAATCATTCTTAATTAATTTATTCATGTTCTTAAAGTTTACATTGCACATTCTTTTATGCCAGAGGAAAGACTCATCACTATTGGCTTTAGATAGAAAGCAAGAAGCTTCTCCTGAAGGGGATGTTTCTTGCAGATCCATCTTGTACATGTTCCATTTCCTGGGGGCTCTTAGCAAGATATGCTCTTGGGGAATGACCACCCCGGGCTTGAGAACAATGCACTCATGCTCAGTAAAGAGTGTGTTATGTCTCTGATCACAAAATTGCAATATACTCAAAAGATTATACCCAAGCTCCTTAACAAAATTTACCTTCTCAATGCTGAGTTTACCATTTGTGACCCTGCCCCTTCCAGTAATGTAACCACCTGATTCTCCTCCACAAGCAACTGGCCCTCAATTAATTTTCTCAATGTTCAAAAGCAAAGAACCATTGCCTGTCATGTGCCCGGAACAACCACTTTCAATGATCCATACATTCCCTTGGTCTTTAGCTGTTCCTGCACATAAAGAGATGGTTAGTTATATTTGAAAACCCAAGCCTTATTGGTCTTGGGCTTGCTAAAGTGAACTGAAGATAATGCAACAATAATTGATCCTATATGCAAGCTCTGAGGATCATTTGCTATTGTTGATGAAGACCTTTCAGTCACATGGCCTTCCTTCCTCTTCCATACCATCTTTGGAAGACTAGACTTGGCCTTCAACACTTCAGAAGTTTTGATGACTTCGGAAGTTTTGGAGACTAGACCTTTGGAAGCTTTTACATCCACTGCAGCAAACTTCGGTACTTCGGACGCATTCCTTTCTTCCGAAACCAAATTTTCTTATGAATGTAAGTTTTCACTTATCTTCTTCTTCACTTTGGAGCTTCCGAAAGGAAGAGATTTTCCTTCCAAAGCTATCTTTTTCTTCTTTTTCTCAGAAGTTTTCTTCTTGGTCATATGGATAGTACTTTTAGGATGGTAGATGTAATCCTTGGCAAAGTGAGAAGTACTACCACAAATGATGCAATCAGTTGGCATGCTTCTGAGAGTCTTCTTTTAAGTGGGAGGCTGGGCTTGATCACTTTCCACTTCCTTCTTCATCTTCTCAGATGATGCAGCAGGCTTCTCAGGGTGAGGCTTGCTCTTGGAACTGGATGGTTCAGGCTGTGCAGTAGCAGTGCATATTTTATCAGCCTTCTTCTCTTGACCAGGATGATTTGGACATGAACTAGGACTCCTGGTACTAGAGTCCATTGTTGAGTTTTCAGTCTTTACCACTTCAAATCTAGCAGAAATGAAAACTTGCTTTTGCTTGGAGTTGAAGGTAGCCTTGATCTCTGGGTGTTCTTTGACTTTCTTTTGGCTGCCTTTATCAAGTTCTTCCTTGCGGACTTGGTCATACCTGGTTCTTTCTTCTCTCCAAGAGAATAGTGTCCCTTCATAGGATAACCCTTATCACTCACCTTAGGTTCATCCTTCACTATCTCCTCTACATCTTCATCCTTCTCTTAGATAAGATCAATAGGAGGAAGCTCATCTTGACAAGTTCCACACCTTGGAGATCTAACAGATAGGAGTGTGTGTAGAGGAGCTATCTTACTTGATCTTAGTCCCTGCTTGTTTTGGTTACAAACTTTTGCATGCAAGGATGAGGATATTATGTTGTTGAAGGTTTCCTCTTCAATAACACATTTTTTTGCCTTGGCTTTGCTTATCACAAGCTCAGCTTCGCATTCAATTAACTTGGTTATAAGATCTTTGATTTGAGTCTTGTAGTTTGTATGCTCATGCTTAAGAGTAGAAATGGTTTTCTCTAAATCTTTAATGTTAAGTTTATAATCATTTTCTGCTCTTTTAAAATCAGCTTTAGAAATATTTAAGGACTCAAGGTTAGATCTCACTTCCAAGTTGTAGGACCTGTACATATTAACTTTAGCAATACATTCAAGAGTACAAGGATGTTCTAATACCTTGGCTTCTTTATGATCAGCCATCAATGCTTGGTTTGGAGAAGCATCTTCTACCTAAAAGCTCCAGTCAAAGCCTCTTACTTCAACGACAACAGCAGCATGTTGTTTAGGTTGGCTTGGCTTCTCAGTTCTAGGAGCTACATCGGTGTAGTTTGGCCTGGATTGTGCTTGGCCATCATTTGTCCTTGGTGCCTTGTAGTCTCTAGCAAAGTGTCCCATTTGATTACAGTTTTAACACTTCATATTGCTTTTATCCAGGCCAAACTTTCCACTGGCCATATTGCTTGGAAACTTCCTTCCTGTTCTCTAGCAGAACTTCTTGGCTGTATGAGTAAGGAGAGCCATCTGCTGGACTATTTCCATGTACTCCAGGTCATCTAGATGGATGCAATCCAAGTCTTCAAGAGTGAAGAGAAAGTTTCCATAACTTTTATCAGTAGACACAAAGGCTTGAGAAGAGCTTGTCTCTTTGAATAGGCTTCCTTGGATGTAGCTCTTCCTTGGTGTCTCAAGAAAGGTGATGAAAGGACCCTTTTGTGAGTTATCAGGGAAGCAGATGAGATAATGATGTGGTTCTCTGCTATCCCTTTCAACAACATGAAGGGTTGAACTCTTTTGATTGTTGGAAGAGCTGCTTGATGGATTTTGCAAGTTCATCTCCATCTTGTAACCACTAAGGATACCATACAGCTTTGTGAGAGTAAGAGTGGAGGGTTCTTAGTTCTTTTAATGGCCACACAGTAGTGAGTCCATTTTCTGGGAAGAGAGAACATGAACTTCCTCACTATGTCCCTATTCTCAAGCTTGACTTCAACATCCATTAGAGTATCCATAATCTTAACATACCTGAAGTATTATTGAGTCATGGTTTCCCCAGTCTTGTAGGTAAAGTTCTTAAACTGCTGCTTCATAATGTCTTTCTTGTTTTCCTTGGCTTCCTCAGACCCCTCATACATGAGCTTTAGCGCATCCCAGAACTGCTTAGTAGTTTTTCACTTTATGAAGCCTCTTTATATAGAGTTTGGAAGAGTAGTTTGGAGAGCGTTCATGGCTTTTTGATCTACATCTATTTTCTTCCAGTCTTCTTCTGAGTAGTCAGCCATTTCATTTAGAATCATCCCACTTCCAGTAGTGGTTGAAGAGGTGCTTAGGATGTTAGGTCCTTCAATAACAGATCTCCACATCCTTTTGTCTTAAGACTTGATGAACCCTTCCATAAGTTGGCACCAAGTATCAAAGTCATCAGGAGTGATCAGTTGAGACTTTGTCTTGGTACCGGTTTCTATATCAGCGTTAGAGATAGCTGCTATTTGAGTTGATAAGTGTTTTTGTGAAACTAAAGAGATCTAAGATGATAATATCTTATAATCAAGAGCTTGAAAAGCTTTGATACCAATTGCAGGACCGTTGAAGGGTGGTCAATGCAACAATTTCATAATGTGGAGAGAGTTAGAACACTTAGCAATTCAAATAGGGAACGACTTTGATGATGAAGCAATGAACACAAGTAAAAGAACAAGAACAAGAACAAGATAATATGGTTTTCAAGAATGTTTTATATTGTTCTCAAGTTCTTACAAGTGTTACCAAGCTTAATTCTAAATACAAGTACTTGAGATACTTTATACTACATCCTACACCCGATCATACTTTAAAGGCCAGCAGGAAACACTAGTCTAGACAACAAGATCAATGTAGAGTCAAAAAGGCAGATTGCCTTTTTGACTAGTGATATGATATGCCATAGCTCACATCCTTATCTAATACAAAAAGGATAAAAGTACATAGTTGGAAATTTACAGACTCAACACCTTAATCTACAGTTGACAAAAGCATGGACTTTTCACCAAACCATACTGGTTGGTGAGTCTTTATAAATGGCAGCGGAAAGGTGTTTTAGCTTTTGTCAAAAGTAAGTCAGAGAAAGCATGTCTTCTCTGTCTTCGGAAGAAATCAGTCTTAGGCTTCGGAAGACTTTGTCTTTGAAGCTTCGGAAGACTTCATCTTTGAAGCTTCGGAAGACTTCATCTTTGGCTTCGATAGAATTGGTCTTTTGGCTTTGGAAGATTTGATACTTAGTATAATTCACTGAGTTATATCAAATTTTTCAAAGTACTTTCCTAGTACTTCACATTTGCATGCTGAGAGCTCTTTGATTGTTATTTGGTTGCATCAGCCTTTAACTGTATTCTCTACACAAGGCCTTTTTTTTTGGATCGTGATGGTTTATGGATTGAGTACATAACATAGGTTTAGATCCTTCTCTCATTTAGGGCTTTAATACTGATACATTTACATAGTGATGATTAATTTGTTGTTTCAATTCATTATTTGTATGTTGTGTGTTTGAATTTTTATGATTAAAAGTTAATAACATTTATAAGTTACAAGCAGGATTAGTTTATTTTGAGCTAGAAAGAAATATGGTTATAATTTTGTGGAATTTTTTGAATGAATCAATGATTCCCATTAGGGTCTTCTATAACTAAACATATTGACTAATGCTAATTTGGAGTTTCATTGCACATATTCCCAACAGTTTGAAGATCACTGATAAAAGATGCAAACCTAAAAGCGATCAATCAGAAACAAACACTCATACAATCGATTGAATTTGTGATGATAATAAATAGTTAAGTTTATTTGATTTTAGAATTTTGAATGTTTTAGATATAAGATCATATGTAGTGGTTCTTAGTTAAAATACCATATAAGTGTCATCAGATAAAAACCATTTCACTAAGGTCCATTTAAATCAAGTATAGTGGTTATCTGATGTTTGAAGCCCTATTGATGCAATAATATAGCCAAGGTTGTGTCCGAAGCTCATTAAGGGCTTAACGCCTTATAGGTTTGGATCCTCTTTTAACTATCATGTAATAGTCTTTGAAGCCCCACTTATGTCCATGTCACCTTCTTGTCCACTACGTATAGCCTAAGACCATGTATACTGGTTGTTTAGTTAAAATGTCACATAAGTTCCATTTAGATAAGAACCATTTCACTAAAGCCATTTTAAATCAAGTGTAGTGGTTAACTAATGTTTGGAGTCCTATTAATATAATAATGTACGTAATGTTGTGATTGGAACCCCTCAAGGGCTTAACACCTTATAGGTTTAGAGTCCCCTTTCACTATTATATGGTGGTGTTTGAAGCCGGACATATGTCCATGTCATCATTATTGGTGCCCCTTCCTTGTCCACTACGTGTAGTCTAATGATGTGATTGCATAGTTTTTACGCGTACAGTCAAATGTAATTTGATTTTAATAATTAGCTATTTCAATTGTTGGAAAATACATCATGGATTTCGAAACAAGTTCCATGATGATTGTTTTGATTTTTAAAAAGGAGTATTCTTTTTAAAGAATAGGTGAGTGAAAAGAAAGATGTGCGTGAAAAGAAACAATCAGTGACATGAAGGTAAAAGGATTTACATATATGTAAATAATAGTTTTACACTTCTGTAAAGTGTTTTACGTATATCTATAAATAAGCAATTAAAGACTGTATTTTTGTATGTCTATGTATATATAAATAGATAGCCTATATGTAAATAACGTGCAATCTGAGAATAAATGATTAATATGAAATTTACATATATGTAAATAGTTATTAGTTTAAAAAATGTATAATCAATATCAATACTTACATAAATGCAAACAAACATTCATCTTTGTAAAGTTTTTTTTTCACATATGTAAATAGTAGTTCTAAGTATTTAGATATAAAAAATTCAACTCATCTTTAACATCATTTATATATTTAATATATTTTAAAAAAAATAATCTTATTGATGTTTAACATATATTAGAGATGACATATGAGAGATAAATTATTTATTTATTTAATTGGAGAAAGAATTTAAAACTTTACCATTATACCTTTTTCATTTATTATTTAATTTTAAAATTGGAAAATAATGAGTGGTCAAGATTAGTTTTTTAAGTTTTTAAAATAAAGTGAGTCCTGTAAAAAACCTAACCCTATATATATATATATATATATATATATATATATATATATATATATATATATATATATATATATAGGGGAGAGATCCATTGAAAACCATATTTAAATGAAAATCATAAAAACCTGGAATTACATATATGTAAGTACGTGTTACAAAGTGCACAACTAAGAGTTACATATATGTAGGGATTATGTATATGTAAGCACGTGTTACCAATTGTAGAACTAAGAGTTACGTATATGTAAGTCTAGCTTTTCATCATCATCTTTGTTCCTTTGAGTTTAATTAAAAAATATATAATGACCTTAAAAAATAAGATTGAAGTTACTTAAATATACTTTAAACAATTAAAAAGTTAAATAAATTATAAATTATATGATTGGATAGTGGTGGTTTTTATGGGTTTTAATTATAAACATGGTTTTCACTTGATCCCTCTCCTATACATACATACATACATATACATATTTATATATATATATATACATATATATATATATATACATATATATATATATACATATATATATATATAGGATTAGTATCTTTACAGAACCACTTTTTTTATTTTCAGAACCAAAAGAACCATTGATTTACATAAATATAAGTTACAGCTGGTGATATTCAGTTGTTTTATATAGTTTATTATTCATTTCTGATATACACATATGTAAAACAGATCAAGTATCATCAGATTTAGTTTATATTTATGTAAATCAATGTTTCTATGGTTTTGAACATGAAAAGCGATTCTGTAATGATACTCACCTTATTAATTTTATATATATATATATATATATATATATATATATATATGTGTGTGTGTGTGTGTGTGTGTGTGTGTATGTATATATATGTGTGTGTGATACGTATCAAATGTTAACCCCTATTCATTCCATTAACTCGTGAACCATACTAACGATCCACAGCAGTCAACATTGCCACTATAAGTTAGCATTACAGTGATATAATTGTGGCCCACAACGAACGTTAAAAAATCAAAGAAGAAATGTACTAAGACTATACTCGAATTAAAGATATAAAAACGATCTATTTAATGGTGTATATTTTATAGAAATAATATAATATAGAAAAGTTAAAAAGTTTTAAAAAATGGATAATTTTTTTTAAATAGGAGGGAAATTCTCGGGGGGGGGGGGGGGGGGGGGGGGGGCGATTATTTCATAAATGGTAGCATGGTGTAAGTGTTTGTTACACTGGCCCTTACGTGATAAGTACGGTATAAGTGTTCCTTACATTTGAATTAATAGGTCTCGTAATAAACAAGGGTTAACAAAAACATCTCACCCTATCTACGATACAAACTTTGAGTCATCTATAAACCGTGAGAACAGATTTGATGCGTTAAAAATTTAGACTAGGCCGGTTGTTGATGACACCTGATTAAACAACAATTAGTGTAGCTACTAAATACAAGCAAGGGCATTTTAAGTTCTCAAAATCCCTTGAAAGTCTCACCATCATCTATATGTTACCTTTATTAAGAAACTTAAATGCAACTAAAATATAAACATTCAAAATTAAAAAGTCAAACTAATAGTTTAAATAATATCATTTTTAATTTTATTCGATTAAGAGTATTTTTTACTGTTTTATATGTGTTTATACGTAAATATGTTAGTGCTATTATGTAATATAATACAACTTACACAATTAGTTTGTACTATTTAGACAATTAATTTGTGCTATTATTTAATATAATACACGTAAAATATGTAGTGCTATTTACAAATGTATTGTGATATTATATGTTTATAAAGTTGAAGTTTGTGAACAAGATAACCGACATATACACATCAAAATTTAGCTCTTTTAATATACGGGTAAACCTAGGAAATATAATCTCAAAATTTAACTCATGTACATGAGCCATTATTTAACCTAAACAAAAACCAAACATTCAATAACTCAAACTCTAACTTAGCTAACCCAAATTTAAATAAAATAATCTCTTACTAACCTAATCAAATAAGATGAACATACTATAATTCAAACCTACAAATTAAGAATTTAAACATAAAAAACAATTAAACCTAGCAGATATCTCAAACACTCTAAATAATGCAATTAATATAAAGTTTACTGTTTCATCTCTCAATTATCATATTTTAGGACAATTGCAACAAGTAAACTCCAATGAAAAATTATAAGTTTGCAAGTGTTTTAAGAACTAGATTTGATTTGAAACCAGTTAAAATTCGAATCAGTGACTACTTAGATCGTTTGTTTTCGAATCAATTTAGTAATACTTTATCTGTATTTTAGTTTGTTGAATCTTCCTACTTTTTATTTTTCATATTATGTTTATGTTAGATATATAGAAACAAAATTAACTTTTCTGTTATTTATTATGTGATCTAGTTCAAAACCTAGTCCAACCAATTCCATCAATCGACTATGCTATCCGGTCCGGTTTTAAAACCTTGCTAATAACAATATAAAAGAAAATAGAACTAACCTTGTCACATCCCGACGGAAGGGTGAAATGCTTTGATGTGACTTATCGGTTCAGAACGCATTGATTACAGATACAAATAATCATAATAAGTAACTTAACATAACAGCACATCATCCATTCATAGATATATTCCGGTTACATACAAGATTTACATATACAAAATTAGCCAACATAATGATTTTTACAAAATCTAGTGTAACCCTATTACAAAGTACTAGTAACCGCTCCAATCTTTCAGTAATAGTGGATATGTGCGTCCACTGATATGCTGAGATCATTCAAATTCACGGTTACTTTCACACACATCTTCCCAATAACTTCATACCAACCATTATACACATCAAATGAAAGTATAACACTGTTAGTCATTCTGATTACCTGAAAAAGCATACTCAAAACTGTCAACATAATATTGGTGAGAACATAGGTTTAATGACTCACAAAATATATATTGATGCAACATAAATAAGAATGCAATCAAACCTACTTATATGCCAGGTGATTTATAACTGTCACAAATACAAATCGCAAAATCAAATAACATAGCATCACAACACTCATCCTGTTGGTGCAAGAAATATTTTCCTAAGTAGCGCTACCTACATTTTCTGACGATTTCTCATCCGAATTAATGGTTGCAACTTACGGCATAAAGGCAGTATATCTCGAGAAGGTCTTATTTAAAATTTGCATCAATCAAAAACAGTATGCTTTTTACCCCAAAAAATCATAGATATAAAAATAAGGCTATGAAACTCACCTTAATTTCCAGCAATATCTTATAAAAATTAATTTCTAAGTTAGAAATAAATTAATTTATTTTTTCAAAATTTTCAGCACTTTAAGTTATAACTAATAAAACATAATTATAAAAATCAATCAAAAATTCATCAAAATTCACCAAAGGTAAGATCTAAATTTCAGTTTACTATATAAATAATTTCAATAAATAATCTTTAAAAATCATTTTTCTAGAATTTTTATAATATTCCTATAAAATAGTAGAATAGGCTTCGGACCTCTAAAAATACTGTAATTTGTACAGATGGTTTTATATGATATTTAAAGTCACACATAAAATTTTCATGATTTTTCACACTGTTTAACTATTTAATCTGATTTTCGTCAGATTATACTTTAAAAAATACATCACTTTAATATTTTAACGATTAATTCATAAAATTCATTCTGAAAATCTAACTTAATGTAGAAATCATTATAAAAGTTTTCCAGATTTTTATCACTTTTAAATCTTTTGTTAGACGTTTTTCTCTTATTTCATGGAATAAATTATATAAATTCATACATCAAATAATAAATTCCCAAAATTTTCAAATTGTTATATTTTGTATTTTCTGATTGATTTTTAATTTTTGTTCCTACAATCACAGTCATTTAATTATTTAACTCATTTTACTTAATATTTCAAGAATCAATCTTCGTCTTTTATTTCAAAAATCTTGATTATCATAAGTCTCTTTACATTTTCAGTTTTAGAATTCTTTGTTACTGTATTTGATGAAAATCAGATGTTAAAGATGTTTTGGGAATAGTTTTGATGTTTATATATATCAAACTAGTTACATATGTATGTATAACACATGTGTAACCTCTTGTTTTCAAGATATTTTATAGGGATTAAAACCCTGTAATTGGATTGAAAGAAAAGGCTGAAGATGATTAAAAGATGACTTCCAACTTTCTAGATTCCAAGGTCTTTGTTCTTGAGATTATCTTCCAAAGAATTTGATGTTTAAAACTTGATTGATGAGATGAAAACCGAGAGATACAAGGTGTTTATGGCTGTTTATGTGTTGTGTTTTGAGAGAACTTTGAAGAAGTATGATAGTGTTTTGATGGTGTAAGAAGGAAAGTTATTACATTGCTTTCGGAAGTTACTTATAGCCAAAGAGATAAAAGTGTTAAGGTTTAAGTGGTGGTGGCGGTTCAAACATGGTTTAGCTGAGAGTTTGCCACATTATCTCCTAGTAATGATGCTCATTTGTTGAGGTGTCATTAGGAGAGATAATCTTAGTGTCTATGGTAATCATGGGGGTTTCGGCCGAAGGTACAAGAACTTGCCACCTATCACTAGTAATAATGGTGGTTTATGTGGCACTTTAAGAAGGTGATTAGTGTCTTCAAGTTGGTGATGAGGCATAGATCGGCCGAGGATAGTGCAAGGGTGATTAAGGTTAATTATTTTAGTGTTTTAGGTTAATGATTAAGGTGTTAATATAGTTAATGGCCGAAGGTGTCAATAAGTGTGGTGTAGTTTGGTTTAAAGGGTTTTAAAGTGTATCAAACATTCACTTAGATGTTATGTTTGGTGTTTATGTTATTGGTTAAGGTAAGGTGATTTAAAAGATTGATATCAAAATCTAAAGCTTGCTGCAGTTGAGTCACCAATGTAGGCATTGCGGCTTCCAGCTGTCGGGTTACTATCCGAGAAATCCTCTCGTCCTCAGTTGTGGCAGTATTTACTGGCGGGGCTTTTTCTACAAACCTGGTTCTTGGTCGCCCAACACGTGGAGTTCTTCGTACTGGTTGAGTATCTTTTCTTGGCGGCATTTTTCACTACATACCAATTATTTTAATATTATATAATTTCTACTCATACTATATAATAATATTAAATGGTCATAAGCAAAATATTCTATTATATCGTTATTTTATATATTAAAACAGTCACATATAATATATAAAGTTTCTTATTTTTCTAATCTCCCCAAACCCAGTTCCATATCTTAGTGAAGATACTTTTGCTTTCTTTCTTCACTTTCTTGACATCTTCTTGAAGCATCCGAATTTCTCGTTGTAACTTCTTAACTTTCTTAAGAATCTGGTGGGTAGTCCTTGTCTGACATTCCTCCAACCTTTGCCTCTTAATTCCTCTTTCTTCAATTTCAGAATTATCAGGTTAGACTGCAGGTGTTATATCAAATGTCGGGGAGAGGGTTTCGGGATCTTTGTTTTCTTGCTCCTTAACTTCCTTAGTTGAAAACTTCTCACCACGCCGTACACTTTTTCTTGGTGTCATGATTGTATAGCCTCCCATGGTTACTGGTGCACGTCGGACGTAAAACTTTGGCGCTGTGCTGGTCTGGGTCTCAGATTGAGGTGTTTCTAATTAGTTCTGAGGCTCTATCTCAGGTGTTGTTTTTCTATGGTTGCTATGATCCGAAGGATTAGTTTCATTATAGTATCTATCAGATTTATTAGAATTCATACTGCAAAAATTCTTACAAATTAACTTATGTAAATAACATAAAATTCATAAAATTTTCAAACATGAATCATATATATCTCAAGTTTCATTCTTATCTAAGCATGAATACGATCACATAAAATCATAGAGAGGAAACAACATCACATTGATGTCTTATTATCATAAGAGCTTATGGTTATAGTCTAGGCATTTACTAATAATACCTAATTCTCTATAACCAATGGCTCTAATACCAAGCTGTCACATCCCGGCAGAAGCGTGAAATGCTTTGATGTGACTTATCGGTTCGGAACGCATTGATTACAGATACAAATAATCATAATAAGTAACTTAACATAACAACACATTATCCATTCATAGATATATTCGGGTTACATACAATCTTTCAGTAGTAGTGGATATGTGCATCCACTGATATGCTGAGATCATTCAAATTCACGGTTACTTTCACACACATCTTCCCAATAACTTCATACCAACCCTTATACACATCAAATGAAAGTATAACATTGTTAGTCATTCTGATTACCTGAAAAAGCATACTCAAAACTGTCAACATAATGTTGGTGAGAACATAGGTTTAATGACTCACAAAATATATATTGATGCAACATAAATAAGAATACAACCAAACCTACTTATATGCCAGGTGATTTATAACTGTCATAAATACAAATCACAAAATCAGATAATATAGCATCACAACACTCATCCTGTTGGTGAATGAAATATTTTCCTAATAAAACATAATTATAACAATCAATCAAAAATTCATCAAAATTCACCAAAGGTAAGATCTAAATTTAAGTTTACTATATAAATAATTTCAGTAAATAATCTTTAAAAATCATTTTTCTAGAATTTTTATAATATTCCCATAAAATAGCAGAATAGGCTTCGGACCTCTAAAAATACTGAAATTTGTACCGAAGGTCATATATGATATTTAAAGTCTCACATAAAATTTTCATGATTTTTCACACTGTTTAACTATTTAATCTAATTTTCTTCAGATTATACTTTCAAAAATACATAACTTTATTATTTTAACGAATTAATTCATAAAATTCATTCTAAAAATCTAACTTAATGTAGAGATCATTATAAAAGTTTTTCAGATTTTTATCACCTTTAAATATTTTGTTAGACATTTTTCTCTTATTTCATGGAATAAATCATATAAATTCATACATCAAATATAAATTCCCAAAATTTTCAGATTCTTATATTTAGTATTTTCTGATTGATTTTTAATTTTTGTTCCTACAATTATTTATTTAATTATTTAACTCATTTTACTTAATATTTCAAGAATCAATCTTCGTCTTTTATTTCAAAAATCTTGATTATCATAAGTCTCTTTACATTTTCAGTTTTAGAATTCTTTGTTACTGTATTTGATGAAAATCAGATGTTAAAGATATTTTGGGAATAGTTTTGATGTTTATATATATCAAACTAGTTATCTATGTATGTATAACACATGTGTAACCTCTTGTTTTCAAGATAGTTTATAGGGATTAAAACCTTGTAATTGGATTGAAAGAAAAGGCTGAAGATGATTAAATGATGACTTCCAACTTTCTAGATTCCAAGGTCTTTGTTCTTGAGATTATCTTCCAAAGAATTTGATGTTTAAAACTTGATACTTTGATGAGATGAAAACCAAGAGATACAAGGTGTTTATGGTGGTTTATGTGTTGTGTTTTGAGAGAACTTTGAAGAAGTATGATAGTGTTTTGATGGTGTAAGAAGGAAAGTTATTACATTGCTTTCGGAAGTTACTTATAGCCGAAGAGATGAAAGTGTTAAGGTGAAAGTGGTGGTGGCCGTTCACACATGGTTTAGCCGAGAGTTTGCCAAATTATCTCCTAGTAATGATGTTCATTTGTTGAGGTGTCATTAGGAGAGGTAATCTTAGTGTCTATGGTAATCATGGGGGTCGCCGAAGGTACAAGAACTTGCCACCTATCACTAGTAATAATGGTGGTTTATGTGGCACTTTAAGAAGGTGATTAGTGTCTTCAAGTTGGTGATGAGGCATAGATCGGCCGAGGATAGTGCAAGGGTGATTAAGGTTAATTATTTTAGTGTTTTAGGTTAATGATTAAGGTGTTAATATAGTTAATGGCCGAAGGTGTCAATAAGTGTGGTGTAGTTTGGTTTAAAGGGTTTTAAAGTGTATCAAACATTCACTTAGATGTTATGTTTGGTGTTTATGTTATTGGTTAAGGTAAGGTGATTTAAAAGATTGATATCAATGAAGTGTTGTAGTGAGATTATTGTATAGCCTTGTAGTGAACTTAGATCATTAGATAATAGTTAGGTATATGATACATATAACTAAGCATAAAATCATATAACTTAGTTTCTAAACATCTTATCAAGATTATAACATAGTTGCATATTCATATGAAAAAGAATCATGCATATAGATAACATTTATGTAATATGCACACATAAATTTATACATGTTAGCACATATATAATCACAAAGTTAAATCACATAAGATATCTTAGAAATATGCGTAGTTGTATGAGGTTCTTAATTCCTATAGAATCTTAGCAATTTAAATTTTCTAACCTTTGTTTTAGGTTCGTCACAAACCTTGTTCTGGAAATCGACTTGATTGCAAGCGGCTTTATTAGCAGTGTCCGTAACCTCTTTAAATGAAGGTTTAAGAGGAAAGGTTTTCTTAAGCCAACCCCCATTTGCAAAAGACAATTGAGGTCCTCCTTTTGGGCTACCATCTGCGAAGATCAAGGGCACAAGCCGCGCATAAAGAGAGTTCAGTTCATGGGTGGTGTTTGCTTTGAGGGAAGTGAGGAATTGGTTGTGTCCGACCTTTGGAACCAGCTGCTAACAAGCTAAGGACCACATGAATCGAAAGGGGCAATAAGACAACGTTGGAGTTAGGGTGTTTCTTAGATAAAAGGTGCGTTGTGAGTGTAGTTGAGACGTGGGTTTGGTCTTCGATTGATTTTTTAAGGGCCAATGTGTTAGCTAAGATTTGAGAATAAGAACAGAGAGGAAAATTCACAAATCTTAGCTATCTCCACTATTCAATTAACGAGGGTTAAGTAACGACCCTTCCCAACTAACAACTGTTAGTCGTTAAGAACTATTGCAAAATAACAATTGACCCCCTTGACTATACAAATGTGTACAATTGACCCCAAACTAACAAATTTCAATTACTACCACCTAAATGAGTGTAAAAAATCTTCCCACCTATTGAAATTTGTGTCCTCAAGAATTAAAATAAGGAAAATGAATAGTGAATTCATCCAAATATTCCCAAGTAGCCCCTGAAATCGGTAAATCTTTCCAGTGAACTAGCACTTGAGTTGCTAAACTGTTACCACGATGAACAACCTGATGATCGATGAGTGAGCGGGCTTGATACAACATACGAGCAGCCGTTGGAAGAGGAGAAAGCTGAAGATGAGAGCCATGCGAAGCCTTAAGCAAAGAAACATAGAACACAGGGTAAATTTGGCTCTCTGCAGGTAAATCTAACTTGTAAGCTACCGAACCCACCTTAGCGATGACTAAAAAGGGCCATAATAACGAGGACCCAATTTAGTATACTTGTGAGTCCATAAAGAAGATTGCATATAAGGCTTCAGCTTTAAGTACACCCAATCACCCACATTGAAACTACGTTCAGTGTGATGCCTATCCGCTTGTTGTTGCATACAATTCCGTGCCTTACTCAAAAAGTGTTTTAAACATTAAATCATGGTTTCTCTGTCATGATGGAATACCTCCACTTCCCACAAGTGAGCGTCAGAAGGTAGAACAGGAAGATGTATTGGAGGTTTATAGCAATAGAAAGCTTCAAAAGGACTCATGCGAATAGTAGAGTGATAGCAGGTGTTATACCACCACTCGGCTAAGGATAACCATCTGCACCATTGTTGAGGTTCATCCATCGTCATACATCGCTAATAAGATTCAGGACACCTGTTTAACACCTCTATTTGACCATCACTTTAGGGGTGATAACCGGTGGAAAATGACAGATGAATACCCTACAGCCGCATAAACTCTTGCCAAAATTGACTAAGGAATAAAGGGTCTCGATCAGATATGATGTTAATTGGATTACCATGGAGCTTAAAAACATTATCCATGAAGACCTGAGCCACCTGAACAGCCAAAAAGGGGTGGTCGAGTGGCATAAAATGACCATATTTGGTCAGTCTATCCTCTACAACAAAGATGGTATCTTTTCCTTTACTCTAAGATAGAACACTAATGAAATCCATAGAGACATCAGTGAAGATATGTTATGGGTAAGGAAGAGGTTGTAAGAGACCAGGATGAGCAACTAGTTCGTACTTATCTCTTTGACAAGCTACACACTCTTTTAATAAAAGTCTGCACATCTTTGGAACACCCTTTCTAGTAGCAAATAGTGGACAACCATTTGAGAGTAGGCTTGACACCAGAGAGTCCCCCATCTCCGAACAATGGAACAGTTGTAGCAAATCTATTCTCAAAGTTGAATCACCACCAATCACCAGCTTATTCTTTCGAGTCAGAAGACTGCCATTCATTGATACTTAGGAACAATTTCGCCTTGTTGTAGCTTGCTAATTATAAGTTGAACCTTAGAATCCTAAGACTAAGATACTTTAATTCAATATAAGAGTAATGGGTCTAAAGAGCTGAATCCCAAACTAAATAAGGCCAGACTAGGCATTCTAGACAAGCCATCAGCAGCTACATTCTCCCTTCCTTATTTATAAGAAATTTCATAGGTATAGCCTATCAACTTAGCTAACCAAGACTGTTAGAGTGGAGTAGTTACTTTCTGAGTCAGGGGGTATTTTAAACTCCTTTGACCGGTCTTGATTAGGAACTTTTTAGGAATAAGATAATGATGCCATTGTTTCACAACCATCATAATAGCCAAAAGTTCTTTTTCATAAACAAAATATGCATGTTGTCTAGTAGACAAAGCTTACTAAAGAATGCTATAGGGTGCCCTTCCTACATAAGAACTAATCCAAAACCTTTGGAAGAAGCATCAGTCTCCAAAACAAAAGTTTTAGATAAATCAAGCAATGCAAGAACAAGAGCTTAAGTGAAGGCATTTTTCAGAGTCATGAAGGCTAAATTAGCTTCATCAGACCAGCCAAAGTTATCCTTCTTCAAGAGATTTGTAATAGGTGTAGCAATGATGCCATAGGATTTGATAAATCGCCTATAGTAGTCAGATAATCCCAAAAAACCCCTTAACTGTTTGATAGTTGTGGAATTGGCCAATCTTGAATTGCCTTAATTTTGGTTGGATCAGTAGATACTCCTTGGGCGGATATAATATGACCCAGATGCTCAACTATGAATCACCAAAGGAACATTTAGACCTCTTAGCATACAAGGAGTTCTTTCTCAAGGTCAAAAGCACTTTATCTAAGTCTTTAATATGCTCATCAAGACAGTAAACTAGTTTATCATCAAAAAAATACGAGTGTGGATTTCCTCATAAGATGCTTGAGGTGGAGTTCATTAAAGCTTGAAATGTGGCACGGGCATTGGTAAGCCCAAAAGCCATGACCACAAATTAAAATAACCCCTAAGTAGTCCTAAAAGTTGTCTTATGTATATCTGGCTTAGCCATTCGAATCTGATAGTAACCAACCCTCAAATCCTACATGGAAAAGACAGTAGCCCCTCCCAATTCATCAAACAACTCTTCTATTAAGAGAATAGGATACCTATTCTTGACAGTGGCATTGTTCAATTGTATATAATCTACACAACCTCCAACTTCCATCTTTCTTTTTCACTAAGACCACAGGAGATCAAAGGCACTCTGGCTATCTTTTAGCACACCAGAGTCTAATATTCTTGAGTGAGCTTTTCAATCACATCTTTTTGACTGGCTGGGTATCTATAGGGTTTCAAATTAGTGGTTGTGGATTGATCTAGTAGGGTAATTTTGTGATCACAAGATCTCTTAGCAGGTAATGAAGTAGGAGTAACAAAAACATCAACATAGGAATCCAATAAAGAATCAAGAACTGAATTAGGAGTGAGATCGTGGATGTTGGGTTCATGTTGGAAACGTCCCTCTTGTGATGTTTGTAGGCGGAACAGCTGAGCACTAGCAAGACTGGTAGGTTGCCCCAATAAGGTATTCAATTTTTCAGTAGTACATAGAGACGTTTTGTTAGACTCAACTCCTTCTAGTTCTAACTGATGCCCCCCAATGAAAATTGCATTATTAACTTCTTAAAGTTCCAAATAATATCATTAAGGGTTTGTAGCCATTGCACTCCCAGAACCATATCATAATTTGTTAATGGAATTAACAATACATCTATTATGAACAAGTTCCCTTGCATAATCCAATGGAAATTTTCACACAACTTTGAACAAGAGAGCTTATTACCATCGGTAAAGGTAGTATTGAGAGCAGGAACTTGTTTAGTGGGGCCTTGAAGTTTATAGGCTAGATTAAGATCAATGAAGTTATAAGTAAAACCTGAATCAATAAGCACATGCAGTGGTTTAGTTCTAATAGTTCCTCTAATTCGTATAGTAGAATAAGAGGGAACTCCCAAAAGAGCATTCAATGAGATCTATGGTACATCAATCATTTCAAATAATTGGTCTGAGGAATATCATCTTACCCATCGGAATCTGGTGACACTTTAGTGACATCAATGACAAATCTGTTTTAACTTGCAATTATGCCCTGGAGTGAACTTCTCAGTACATCCGAAACACTCCCATAGTTCGATTAGGTAAGAGAGGTAACCTCGTGGCATTTAATGGTGTGACCCCTTTGCCACCCGCATCCCAATTCTTATTAGGTATGAGGTAGAACTACCAAAAGACATCACAAATTTAGAACCAGTCTAAAAATTACCAGTAGCTGCATTAGCTTCATTTTGCAGTCTGGCTAATAAATAAGCCTCAGGTAAATTCTTAGGCGTGGACAATCTCACTGGATAACCTATTTCAGGTTTCACTGCACACAAGAACAAGCTCACTGCATATTCATTGCAAAAGTTAACTTTGGTCAACCACAAATCAAATTCTGGACAATGATCTTGCAAAGAACCCGTCTGTCTTAATGCAGCCAAGTGTCACGCGCCGCTCATATTTCAAGCTACAATGCTCGGGATTCCAGAATTTTCAAGCAAAGTATCTATACTTCAAAGATTCATAGATTACTCTAAGATATCTCAAGAAATCTCTAGATTTAACCATATAAAAATCTTGATGTATAGCCTAGAATTTTCCTTGTAAAATATCTTAGATATTAACATACAAATATCTAAGATATTTAGCACTATGATAATTCTAGATTAGGAATACTCTAGATCCTTAGAACAAGTATAAATAGGTGGTGATAGTATCATTACAAACTACCACACAAGTGTTGTAATCAAGCTTCCTTGTATACAAGTTCTCAAGCAATACAAGTGTTCTTTTCTTTCAAGCTTTCTTGTGATCATTCTTGCAAACTCTAAAAGTCGTTGAATCGCTGCTAACTTGGTGATCTAGTCGAGATCAAGGCTGACTTAGTACGGGGACTAAGTGCCGCATGAGAGTTTGGAAATCACTCCGTGACAAGTGGTATCAGAGCACGTCGATTCACTGGGATGGCGACTGAATCGGAGAAGATGGGGGTCACAAGCGTTGCCGGAGGAGAAGAGAATTATGGCCGTGAAGGAACTTCCCATGGAAGCAAGAAGAGTCATGGGACGTCAAAGGATAAGACCCTAGAAAAACGAGTTGCTGATTTAGAATCAGCAATGACAAGTCTGTGAACCCAAGTTGATGCCCAACTTCAACAAATCGAAAGCTTGGAGACTGAGTTCACCGAACTTAGGGAGGACCTTAGAGCCGCCATCGAAATGCTTCGTGGAGAAGTGAAGATCATGATAAATGATGAGGTCAAGGAGGCTACCAAGGATGCTCTCAGACAGGTCCAAAAAGACATGGATGAGCTTTCAGCCGACACGCACTTCAGCCTTATCGGCTTGGAAGCAAAGGTAAACGATTGCAGCAAGGTCGTGGTCACAGCAGGAGGCAACATCGTCAGCTTCACACCAAGGATAGAAGTCCCTAAACCGACACCCTTCATGGGAAAACGTGAGGCAAGGGCTGTAGACAGCTTTCTATGGGAGATGGAACGTTACTTCGATGGAGTAAACATCACCGACGATGCTACCAAAATCAAGGCAACCACGCTTTACTTGAAGGATACCGCGGGGTTGTGGTGGCGACGAAAACATGGAGAGATCGAAAGAGGTATGTGCACTCTCGACACTTGGGCTGATTTCATTAAAGAGTTAAAGAAACAATTCTATCCGGAAAACGCTGAAAATGAAGCAAAGAGCCGGTTACGTAAACTAAAACAAACCGGCACCATCAAGGACTACATCAAAGATTTTACCACTCTTGTCCTTGAGATTCCGGATATGTCCGACAAAGACTCCCTGTTCTACTTTCTTGATGATCTACAACCATGGACCAAGACAGAATTGGAACGGCGTGGGGTTCAGGATCTCTCTTCGGCCATCGCGGTAGCCGAAGGACTAATCGATTACCACCGAAAGGATCCTAAACCCAAGGATCGAAAGAGTAACCACGAGAAAGGTGCGGGAGATAAATCAGCCCAAACAAAAGATAATGCTGCACGTAAACCACTACCACATTGGAAATCCCGAGAAAAGAAACTACTTGTGACGGATTACAAGTGTTTCATATGCGATGGCCCGCATAAAGCTCGGGACTGTCCAAAAAAATCAAGCCTACATGCTATGATCGCAAGGGAGGAAGGTTGCCATGATGAAGGAGAAGGAGACGTTTGCATGGGGTCAATGCAAGTGCTAGGTGCAATCAAAGCGAGAGCAGAGGCTAGAACAGTACCGGGTAAAGGACTACAGTACGTACATGCCAACATCAATGGAAACCAAGTACAGGCCCTTGTGGATACAGGAGCTTCTCATAACTTCATGACCATCAGAGAAGCCCAACGACTTAACGTTGGCTTTGTTAAAGGCGGTGGTACAATGAAGACTGTTAATACCAAGGCCACACCAATACACGGGGAGGCAAAGGATGTCCAAGTGAAGATTGGAGCATGGTCGGGGCCAATTAGCTTCACAATAGTAGAGATGGATGACTTCAAAGTAGTTCTCGGCATGGAGTTCTTTGACAAGGTACGAGCCTTCCCTATGCCATTCGTTAACTCCTTGTGTATCCTTGACGAGGGAAAGACTTGTATGGTAAGTACGGAGCGGGGGTCAAGAAGTGGACCTAAGACCCTTTTAGCCATACAATTCAAGAAAGGATACAACAAGAAGGAGCCATGTTACTTAGCAGTAACCAAGGTGGATAGCAAGGAAATCACCAAGGAAAAAGTACCCAAAGTGATTCGGGATGTACTTGAAAAGTACAAGGATGTCATGCCAACGGAACTACCAAGAAATTACCTCCACGAAGAGAGGTTGACCACCAAATAGAGCTGGAACCAGGGTCAAAACCCCCAGCCAAGGCCCCTTATCGTATGCCACCGCCAGAGTTGGAGGAGTTGCGTAAGCAGCTCAAAGAATTGCTGGATGCAGGTTACATACGTCCCTCTAAAGCCCCTTATGGTTCCCCGGTATTGTTCCAAAAGAAGAAGGATGGCTCACTCCGCATGTGTATCGATTATCGGGCACTAAACAAGATCACAGTAAAGAATAAGTACCCGATTCCACTGTTCGCCGATCTATTTGACCAACTTGGCAACGCAAGGTACTTTTCAAAGTTGGACCTTCGATCAGGATACTATCAAGTTAGAATTGAAAAAGGGGATGAAGCTAAGACTACCTACATTACAAGATATGGATCCTATGAGTTCCTAGTGATGTCGTTCGGTCTGACCAATGCACCGGCCACCTTTTGCACGCTTATGAATAAACTCTTCCACCCATTTCTGGACAAGTTCGTAGTAGTATACCTGGACGATATTATGGTATATAGCCATACGTTGGAAGATCATGTAGCCCACTTGCAACAAGTATTCCAGGTACTACGTGAGAACAAGTTATATGTCAAGCTGGAAAAGTGCTCGTTCACCCAAGAGGAAGTTGAGTTCTTGGGACATCGAATCAAGGAGGGACGACTCTTGATGGACACCGCCAAAGTAAAGGCCATTCAAAGCTGGGAAGCACCAACCAAGGTTCCAAAATTACGGTCATTCCTTGGGTTGGTTAATTACAACAGACGTTTCATCATGGGCTACTCCGTAAAAGCAGCCCCCCTGACCGACTTACTAAAGAAAAATAAGACCTGGAGATGGGACGAACAGTATCAAAGGGCCTTTGATGAATTAAAGGAGGCCATCATGTCTGAACCAGTTCTGCGGCTACCCGATGTCACCAAGCCTTTTGAGCTACACACTGACGCATCAGATTTTGCAATTGGTGGAGTACTTATGCAGGAAGGACATCCGATCGCCTTCGAGAGCCGCAAACTAAACGACACCGAGAAGAACTATACAGTACAAGAAAAAGAGATGACAGCTATCATCCATTGCCTACGGACATGGCAGCATTATCTTCTTGGGTCCAGGTTTGTTATAAAAACCGATGATGTTGCCACTAGCTATTTTCAAACACAAAAGAAGTTAAGTCCAAAGCAAGCTAGGTGGCAAGATTTCCTCGCTGAATTTGATTATGTCTTGGAATACAAACCTGGGAAAGCTAATTTTGTGGCTGATGCCTTAAGTCGTAAAACCAAATTGGCTGCCATCACAAGGCCTTCGTTTGACATCCAAGACAAAATCAAAGAAAGCTTAGAACAAGATTCCTTTGCCAAGCACCTAGTCTCTTTAGATCGTGACGGGAAGACTAGACGGTTTTGGTTAAAAGGAGACTTGTTATTTACCACCGGAGACCGGCTCTTTATGCCTAGATGGGGTGATCTAAGACGCACGATCATGAAAGAGTGTCATGATTCAAGATGGGCCGGGCATCCCGGAATAAAACGGACATTGGCACTTATCGAAGGTACTTTTTATTGGCCCCAAATGAAAGATGATGTTGAAACTTACGTAAGAACCTGCTTAGTCTGCCAGCAAGACAAGATTGAACAACGCCAACCAGGGGGACTACTAGAATCGTTACCAACGCCCGATGGCCCATGGGAAAGTGTCTCAATGGATTTCATCACTTGCCTGCCAAAGTCAGAGGGAAATGGGAGCATAGTCATGGTGGTGGATCGATTTTCCAAATATGGAACATTCATTCCCGCACCAGCCGACGTAACGGTCGCTGAGACAGCAATGCTATTCTTCAAGCACGTGGTGAAATATTAGGGCATTCCCCAAGTCATTGTAAGTGATCGTGACCCGCGCTTCACGGGGAAATTCTGGTCTGAGTTGTTCAAGATTGCCGGAACAAGTCTGAATTTTTCAATGAGCTTCCATCCACAAACTGACGGACAAACCGAGCGGGTCAACGCATTACTAGAGTTGTACCTTCGGCATTATGTAAGTGCCAACCAGCATGACTGGGCACGGCTTATCGACGTGGCTCAATTCTCTTACAATATGCAACGAAGTGAGTCAACCAACAGGAGCCCTTTTGAGATAGTCACAGGCCGTCAACCACTAACTCCAAATGCTCTTGCCGCCTCTTACAATGGAAGTAGCCCTGCTGCTTTCAAGAAAACTAAAGAGTGGTATGAACAGGCAGATTTGGCACGCGCTTCACTTAATAAGGCGGCTAAAAGGATGAAGAAATGGGCCGACAATAAGAGAAGGCACGTCGAGTTCCAGGTTGGGGACCAAGTCATGGTAAAACTATTACCCCAACAATTCAAGTCATTACGAAGTGTACACAAGGGACTCGTGAGGAAGTATGAAGGCCCCTTCCCAATAATCGGACGAGTGGGCAAAGTCTCTTACCGCCCCAGCTACCGCCCAAATTAAAAATACACCCCGTCTTTCATGCAAATTTTCTTAAGCCGTACTATGAAGATACTGAAGACATGGAGAGAGGGGTATCCAAACGAGCACCAACCGCTATGGTTACATCTTTTGATCGAGAAGTCGCCGAAATTTTATCAGATCGTACTATCCGTAGGAGGGGCGTCTGAAGCTACAAGGAGTATTTGATCAAGTGGAAGAATATGCCAGATAGTGAGGCCAGCTGGGAACCAGAGAACACATTATGGCAATTCAAGGACGAGATCAAGAAATACCAAGAGGAAAGCACGACGAGGACGTCACGAGCTTAGGTGGGGGAGAATGTCACGCGCCGCTCATATTTCAAGCCACAATGCTCGGGATTCCAGAAATTTCAAGCAAACTATCTATACTTCAAAGATTCATAGATTACTCTAAGAAATCTCAAGAAATCTCTAGATTTAACCATATAAAAATTTTGATGTATAGCCTAAAATTTTCCTTGTAAAATATCTTAGATGTTAACATACAAATATCTAAAATATTTAGCACTATGATAATTCTAGATTAGGAATACTCTAAATCCTTAGAACAAGTATAAATAGGTGGTGATAGTATCATTCCAAACTACCACACAAGTGTTGTAATCAAGCTTCCTTGTATACAAGTTCTCAAGCAATACAAGTGTTTTTTTCTTTCAAGCTTTCTTGTGATCATTCTTGCAAACTCTAAAAGTCGTTGAATCGCTGCTAACTTGGTGATCTAGTCGAGATCAAGGCTGACTTAGTACGGGGACTAAGTGCCGCACGAGAGTTTGGAAATCACTCCGTGACACAAGGTACCCATCGCACCATGAACCAAAGAATCAGCAAACCTAATAGAGAGAAATCCAACATACTCTAACCAGGACATGCCAGTAATAGATCCTCCTCTACCTTTAACGTGCGATTGATGCCACAATAAGGCAACATCCTCAAAATGGGCAATAGCATATCTGATGTTCAGTCGTTTAGGAGTATCATCAATAGAGAAGAAATGATCTACTTTACAAAGCCATATTATTGATGTTGCTAGCACCATCAACACCATTGCCGTTGAGCAATTGCAGATTCTTGATTATTTCACCCATCTGCGACTTCATCGTCGACATCGCCACGTTCGTCTTCTCCGTAGTTGATTTGATCTCCGCCAAATCGGACAAATTCTTCATTTCCACATTCTCCAAGTTCAACAACTAAACTTTGTGCTCCTTCAAAACTCGATCAATTTCTTGACTACGAGTGCTTACCATCTATAATTGCTCCTATGATCTTTGTCGGAATCTGAATTACGCCGCCGTGAGCTCCGATAAGGATCGGTGCTCTTATACCAATGTTAGCTAAGATTTTAGAATAAGAAGAACATAGAGGAAAATTCACAAAACTCAGTTATCTCCATTATTCAATTGACGAGGCTTAAGTAATGACCCTTCCCAACGAACAACCGTTAGTTGTTAAGAACTATTACAAAATTAAAATTGACCCCAAGCTAACCAATTTCTATTACTACCACCTAAACGAGGGTAACACAATGATGTTTGTGGTGGAAGAGATTGATTGACAAGACGATGTATGGTCAAATGGTATTGAAATTGGTCTTTGTGTAACGATGTTGGAGCAGAGGTTTGAGGTTGTTGAAGATGGAAGGGCAAAAAATAGGAGCCATGGTTGGACTTGGGAGTATGCGAAACAGCAAAGAAGAAGAAATTATGTAGATAATGGGAGATTTTAATGGTATTTAATCAACCTCTACTCATTCAAATTACATTATTTTTTTAGTATTATTTCAAATTTCGTTTCCTTATTCTTAATCATCCTACTTGATAAATTTAAATCAAATCAAATATAATACATATACTAGATAAATTTTGAATCTATTGTATAATAATCATTCTTAATTATATTTCACTTATCCACTTTACACTTTAATTATAGTATATTATTTTTTTTGGCAATCTTATCAAGTCACAGATATTCAATAACCACCTATTTCACGTTTATGTGTTCCCGAGTTTATTAAAAGAAAGAAAAAAAAAATATATAAAAATACAAGAAATTGAGGGAAAGGAAAATTAATAATTTAATTTTATGGTTTTAGAGTTTAAATTTAGAAAGAAAAATAATACATGTGTTTTGAAGTTGAGAAGAAAAGAAAAAAATATTATAGTTTACTATTATACCCTTTAAATTTCCTAATTAACCAACATGTTTAGGGTTTGATCTTTAGTCGCTCATCAACAATATTCATTTCGTGCTTAATGAATTTGTGTTTCCACAAAAATATTCTAGATTTATAACTTCTTCTCACCAACAATAGAATAGTAGGACTGACGAAATCTTTCCGTGTAACAAACTAACATGCGTATAGATGTTGCTAGTAGGTCGCTATACAACATGTTATCAACACAAATTGCATTTTGGAGTTGATCATATCATTAAAAGGTATGTGTTCTTTTCTTAATTCTCTTATACAAAATCCATGTTGTAAATCATATAATTCTAGATTTTGTTGAGATTTATTATTTATTTTTCCTGTATTGATTTTTTTAAACATAACTCATATCATAAATCATACATTCTAGCTTAAACTTAGTATATAATTTTTATTTCAATATTACTATTACCGTAACACCCTGAATTTTGGGATAAAGTCGGGTTCAAAAGAGATAAAGGATGATTACGGTTTCAATACACCTTAATTAAAAGAGTAGGGTTATACTAAAATG
Organism: Flaveria sonorensis; assembly: GCA_025506505.1. NCBI lineage: Eukaryota > Viridiplantae > Streptophyta > Magnoliopsida > Asterales > Asteraceae > Flaveria > Flaveria sonorensis. Next base: position 11,882,666 of record CM046425.1, on the reverse strand, counting down.
GAGATTTAATCTAAAAAATCTAAGAAAGATTGTGGGCTTGATACATGTTTTTCTATTGTTTTAAAGTGGAGGGTATTTTGGTTATTGTGTCAAATATATCAGCTCATTACGTTACATATGTTTATTGTGTCATATATTTTACATCATTTGTTATATTTATTAATCGTTACGTTTTATGTTTTAGATCATTTTATGTTATTTTTGTCACTGATTCTATAGATTATATAGAATTGTCATCTATCATTGTGTTTTGCAATAGAAATACACAACAATATACTTTCACTAATATATTTTGCAAATCTAATAGTGTTAAATATAACAAAATATGTTATTTTTGTCATTGTTTTTTATAGTTTATAGAAATTTATTGTTGTCTATCATTGTGTTTTACAATTAAAAGTACACAATGATGTTATTTCACCAATGTGATTTTTAAAAGTCATAGTGTTTAAGATAAAACAATGAGGATCAAAAGACATAATAACATATTGTGCTATTTTGTCATTGTTTTCAATGAATTAGATTAAGAGTTATTAATATATTATTGTCTTATGCATATTAAAGAAACACAACAATGTTATCCCACGATTATATTTATCATATGTTCATCATTTAAAAAAAACAAAATAGTATTAAAGATAACACAAGAACTAACAAAAAGTGACCATGAATTGCACTAAAAACAAAATGACGAGATATGAGTTTAAAACATAATAAAATTTATTATATTTTTATATAGCAATACTGTACTCATATTAAAAAAAAATGCTTATTTTTATGGTGTAAATTTTACCAAAAAATAATGTCGTATATAAAAGTTATGAACGTTTAAAAAATAGGTGAACTTGCAAAAAGTTAACAAAAGTAGTTATTTTTAAAATATCATCTAACAAACTTTTTCCTATAATTTGATCTTAACCATTAATTAAAAATATTGATGGTTGAGATTACTTCTTACACTTTTTAGTTTTATAAAAATTTTTATTTGAATCTTTTTCTAATTAAAATTGCATAGATCTTCTTCATCTTAAAATTGAAAAACTACCCTTTCAAAATAAAAAAAATAACTCTAGTAGAAGAAAAACATCAATTCTCATTCGATTTTTGTTATGCACGTAAATAAAGGAACATCTCTCAAACAAAATCTTAGTTACTGTTCATTCAATTGGCTTTTAAGGTATGTTAAAACCATTTAACTTTAGAATTTTTTTTTTTAATTTAATTGTTAATTATATGATTGTAATTGGAGAAAGATTCAAATAAAAAGGCTCCTAAAACTAAAAAGTGTAAAAATTAATATCAACCATCAATTTTTTAATTAATGGTTAAAATTAATTTATAGGGAAAAGTTTGTTAGAAGGTTATTTTATGAACAACCACTTTTGTTAACTTTTTGTAAATTTTCCCATTTTTGTAAACGTTCATAACTTTTATGTACGATATCATTTTTTTATAAAAATTACACCATAAAAACGAGCTTTTTTTTATCTTTAAAATGAGTGTAGTATTGTTATATAAAAATATAATTAATTTGTTTTACGTTTTTAAGCCCACGTCTCATCATTTTTTCTTCACTGCAGCTCATTGTGTCTTTTTGTTAGTTATTTTGGTTTTCTGAATACTATTGTGTTTTTTTCTAAAATGATAAATTTTAAAAAAATATAATGGTAAAATAACATTGTTGTGTATTTCCAATATGTAAAACACAATAATGAAGTTTCACCTAATTAATCTAATATATTAAAAACAATAACAAAATAACACAATGTCTTATTATGTTTTTTTTATTATCATTGTGTTATCTTAAACACTATAAGTTTTAAAACTATATTGGTAAAATAATATCATTGTGTACTTTTAATTATAAAACATAATAATAGATATCAAGTTTATAGAACTATAAAGAACAATAACAAAAATAACACATTATGTTATCTTCAAAACCATAAGTTTTAAGCGAAAGTATATCATTGTGCATTTCTAATTGTAAAACACAATGTAGATAACAAGTTAATATAATCTATAGAAAAAATGATAAAAATAACACAAAATAATCTAAAATGTAAAACATAATGATAAATACATATAACAAATGATGTAAAATATATGAAATAATAAACTGATATTTGACATAATAAACATATAAAACACAACAAGATAATGTATTTGACACAATGACTAAGATACCCTACTTTTTAAAACAATAAAATGACACGTGTCAAACTTACAATCCTTCTTAAGCTTTTTAGATTAAACACCCTTTTTAGTATAACGATAGTAATTATATGTTTGTTTGATTTAATTGAAGATGACATGATTAAAACTCATCACAGTACAAATAAAAAAGAATACAATTTAGAATTTGATTGGAAATTAGTGTTAGCTTTTTGAAATAAGATCCATTATTTGTTTATGTAAACTATGACCGCAGCATGGTGACTTTTTGTTTGTTTAAGATTGATATTCATGGCTTTTGTTTAATAAGTTTTAGATGGTGTTGCCTACTAGGAAAATAAAAAAAAAACTATGTTAACATAATTTATTTGAAAATTTTAAAATTTTAATTAATAAGAGTAAATATACCATTACATAATTTACTTTTAATAAAATAACTTAAAATGGGTAAATTTGAAAATTCTATTATTAAGAGAGGGGATATGCAATTTTAATTGCAGTTTCGATGAATATGCAATTAATAAGATTTGGAAGGATATATGCAATTGTTCATTGAGATAAAAAGAAATAACTAAAGATGATGAAATTAAAATTTGCTTACTATTATGAATGATTACCATAGTAAGTAGATGAACTTTTTGTCAAACTTGTAGATAAGTTTACTATGTTAAATAGTTTTACTTGTCTACCAAAATGATTGATCTTTGTAGTATAAATACATCCTCAATGTAGAGGAGAAGATGCACCTATTGTATACACTTTCATAAGTTATACATTTCTCTTCTTCTTGCTCTTGCAATTCTTTTTAAAGTTCTTTAGGTTATAACACTAATCTTGTGTTAATCATTGTGATATTATAACACGTTATCAGCACGAGAGCTCTTAAACTCTAATCAAGAAGATCAATAAAACACAAAGTCATCCATTAATCAAGGTAAGGGTTTCATTAAGTAATAAATATAATATCTTATATTGAGAAGATAACTAAGATAAATAAAGTAAGCATAAAGGAGATCTTATTATGGACATCTTGATAACCATGAGACTACTAACAAGCTAACTTTTATTTATGCATCTAACTTTTGATTATGCAACTAACATTTTATTTTGTGTCAACTAACTTTTACATATTCATTTAACCTATTATTTATGCATCTAACTTTTACTTATGCAATTAACATTTACTTATGCATCTAACTTTTACTTAATCTTTAGTTATACAACTAACATTTCTTTATATGTCAACTAACTTTATACAACTAACATTTTGATTATGTTTATTCGTACTAACGTCTTATTCTAACTTGTCGTTCTTATTCTCTTTTGTTTTTATAAACTAAATTCATGTTTTTATAACATAATATTATACTTATCTATTTTATTTAAAATTGTTGTCGATATATACACACACGATGGTTATTAGCCATGGTGGGTCGGGAGAAAAAAATGAATCGGACAGAGGAGGTGATCGGCAATTGAGTGGCTTAGAGGAGCTTTAGGCTCTTGATACCATATAAACTTAGATGTATATGAATATTGAATCAAGGTTAATTTCTCATTATTTACATCTTCAATATATAGTGATACAATAATGAATACAATAATTACAAAGGCTTAATTCTAGAAAAAGAATTATGCAAAGGCAACAATCTTGTTTGACTAAGTAAATGAAGAATAATATTCAATTAATGGTGACTTAATTTGTGATGTTGATAAAACTGTCTGATTTCTACTTTACAGACCGGAATGTGACGGTCAATAAAGTCGGTTTTGGAACCGACTTTCTTTACTAATGACTAAAGGTCATTTTTGACATTTGGAAGGTAAATGTACATTGTGAACTGGCGTTTAACTTCTCCTTGAAAATAAGGAAGACCTGGAACTTTAAAATCTTTATATTCTGGCACGAATTGAGCTCTATTGCTCGTCATGAAGGTGGAAGTCGTGTTCTTTTGTCTTTGATGGGTTGAAGTACTTGTGACCCCATGATCCCTTGAAGTAGACCACATTTGCAAAGATGAGCAAGGCAAGGTGAGGTCATTAACTTCATCACGAGAAATGAATTCGGTGATAAGCCCATTTGTTTTCCTTTCAAACCATAAATTCACTTCATTGGCCACCTCATCCGCCTTCGTTAATCAATAAATCAAATGTTAGATGAGTTTTTAAGTTTATGGAGAACTTTAAGTGTCTATGTTGGTTTCAAGTCTTAATATTGTTTTAGTTTGGTTTATTAGTAGTCTGCTATCTTAGCGTTAGCGAGCTGACACTGGCTCTGTTTGAGTGAATAGTGGACTTTAGACATGGTATGCTTCCTGGGTTACCAAGCTGCAACAAATGCTATTAAAAAAATCAACGTCCGTTGGTTCTGATAACATACTCTCCATAAGTAGGCTTTTAAACAAGCTGAGTGGAGCCATCTCGTTTATCTTAGAAAACCCAAAATGTGAGCCGAGTCAAGCTTGCGAGCCAATTCGGTTATATAAAAAGAGTTATTTTTTTTAATAAATATCCATTTTTATAAACACAAAATGTAATACTTTTATATATGTTTATTTTAATTATTTAAAGTAATGATATGATATTCATATTTTATTGACTCTGATCATCCTCTATATTTTTATACATTTATTAAAATAAATTAGATTGATTTTATGTCTATAATCTATTTAAATAATGACTTAAATTTGGTTAATAAATTTTATAAATGTTATAAATTAACCTTTAATTTAAACGAGTACAAGAGCCAACCAAGCTAGCTAACAATCAAGCGAGCCACAAGTCGAGCTGACTTTGGCTCGAACTTGACTCGTTTACAAACCGAATCGATTTCAAACAAGCTACTTTTGCGCAAACTTCAAACGAAATACGAGGCGTGAGTTGTTTAACAGCCATAACCCACAGTGAAACCAAAAGTTTTGATAGAGGAACAATATGAAAAAACTTATTGAACAACTGACCTTATTCTGAAAATCGACTCGCTTACACTTGGCTTTATAAACTGTTTTTGCAACCTCTTTGAAAGAAGGTTTAAGAGAAAGGGTTTTCTCAACCCATAGCCCGTTTGCAAAACACAATATAGGTCCCCCTTTTGGGCTATACCGTCGGCTAAGATCAATGACACGCGCTGCCTATAAAGAGAGTTGAGGTCATCGGCGGTACTTGCTTCGAGGAAAGCGAGGGTTTCTTCGTGTGTTTGGCCTTTGGAAGCCGCGGCAAATAAGTTGAGGATGACATGGAAAGAAAGGGGCGAGAAAACAACGTTGGTGTCAGGGAACGTGTTGGAGAGAATGTGGGTTTAGAGCTCGATTGAGACATGAGTTTGGTTGCGGATCGATTGTTGAAAATGGCCTTTTATCAAGTAAAGATCCTTTGATTTAACAAGAGTGATAGAGCTTGAAGTTGAAAAAAAGATTCGTTGTTGGAGTGTATATATAGGGAAGAATAAACTGAGCGTAAAATTAAATGACAGTTTATAAAATTGTGAAATATGATTTGAAAATGGTGATGATAGGCAACGAAATCCCTAATAAAACGGCGGTGAATACTAGAATGTAGTTCGAACCGGTATGTTAAAATTAAAGAAAATTACTTGATCATGGTCATTGTTATATACTTTCATTAACTAACAAAAACCGAGATTTACATCAATAATCTTGTCCATTCTTTAATCAAAAATAAAACAATTTTCAATTAAAATATTTTATCAATGCCTTTACTTATTAAAAATTCTATAAAAAAAATAAATTATATAAAATAATGTACGTATTTTTTTTATGAATCTCGCCCATCTATTACGTATTTTATAAATAAATAAAACTCTGTATTTTATTAATACAATATTATTTAAAAATGGATGTATTAGTTTTTTTATTTTTTAAATTTTCGTGAGAATCCTTTTGTGTACGTAAGTTCCCATTTTTACAGTTTTATATATTTTAAACAAAAAAAAAATATTAAAAGTTAAAAGATCTGTTTTTAACATATTTTAGTTTCAAATAGGCAATATATTATAAAGAGAAACGCAATAACTAAGTTTTGGATTTTGATGAGTAAATTAGTGTTTTACTGATAATCTTAAAACTTGTTATTGTTTCCTTTCAAGTGCATATTGTATATTAAGCTAAGATTTTGGTAGAAGTGACTAGATTTGTTTTAAACTATTATCTTTTTTTCAGTTTTTTAAAAGTGTTGAGATTTAAAAGATATATATCATTCATGATAGAGAAAGGGCTGATATTCGACCTTCTACATTTACAAGGATTTAATTTTATTTTAAATTTTAAAAAATATTAAGACAAACTTTGTTTTCAATAGTTTTAGAAAATAAGCTTTTAATTACTTTATGTTATTATAGAAATAAAAAAAACTAATACAAAAATACATTTAAGTAACTGCAAGTTATTATAAAAATAAAAACTAATACAATAATATCTTTAATAAAAAAACTTTAGTATCAAATTTAATTAAATATAGTTTAATATTTATAAATTTTGCTTTGTTTTAAAATGCTAAAATACAATAAATAACTTTTGCATTTTAATTTGTAAATTTTAGTTATTAGTTTTTTTATTATGTCTTTAAAAATTACCGCACATACATTATCGCAAGGCTTGAACTTTGGTTAGTTTTAATTGGTCAATTTTTCTCTTTAATAATTTCTATATTCAAATTTTAATATTATTTAATTTTGTACAATTAATATTTTACATATTTTATATTTATCTTATAATTTATAAAGTATAATATTTTTAAAATTCAAATATTATATATCTTTTATCTTCTTCATGACAAACTAATTTTTTTTTTTAATTCTAAATATTTATTTTTCAATTTGGTTAATTGTCACACCCTCAAAATCCGCGTGCAGGGTTTTACCGCGAGGCGCGTGACATATCAGGATCTCAGTCATTAGTTACCAAGAACGACTCTATATGATTAATAAACAAAACCAGAGTTAACGTTTAAAATACTGCGGAAGCGTTTTTAAAACAGAAAACCCAAAACAAGTAGTATGTAAAGAGAATGCGCAAAACATACGCGCCCCAAACACAATTGTTTAATATGAAAATAATCCCAAATTTGTAAACAAGGCAAATGTAGACAACTCAACGATGCTGGTGTGTGTGCTCCTAGGCAACTGGCAACCTTAACCTGAGAATAGCATACTAAACAAGTCAACACATGGTTGGTGAGTTCAAGAGTTTATGTTAAAATATAAACCAATCAACAGTTTCCAGAGCATAAGTAGTGTATTGTAATAGATAGCTAGTCTATTAACATAAAAATATTAATCATAGTGATTTCGCGATTGAAGCTGACTGTGTTACGTTTGTTGCCTCCCGTCACGACTTACCAGGTCGTGACGAATATATGTTAGGACAAAATTGCACCCGTTTGACCTCGAGTCGCACAGGTGGGGCTTGTCAGACCCAGTAGTACTACCCAAAATTTCCCCGCTAGTCAATATTAACAATCCGAAAGTGTGAGGACTTTCCATGGTAAACAACACTATATCAATATTATACACACTCATATATAAAAGCGTTTGTGAACAGTATGCTATCTCCCCCAAAAGAGAGATTATGTAAAATAAGTGGGGCAAGAACTCACCTGATGCGCGCAAGAATTAACTTAGAGCTTAACTTGAAAGAAAGAGGGGAAAGACAACCTTCAAAGGTCACCTAGAATACAAGAGTACATAAGCATGATCCATGAACAGGTAACAAACCAAATCAACATCCCTATAACCTAAACAACACATTTCATCACCTTAGAAACCATCCATGAACACACTAGCATGATCCTAATATCCCAAACATGCTCAAATCATCCAATTCAAGGATTTGCACAATTAAAGTTTCCCTTTTGGGAAAGTACATCCCAATTTCATCAAACATCCAAGACATTCATGGATTCATAATTTACATACCAATTCAAGTCCATGACAACATCTAAACATGATCAACAACACCTAATCATCATGATTCATCAACGTTCAACACCAAAAGTTACTATTTTTAGCAATGTATGAACTATAAGACATCTTCTTGTTTTTCAATTGTTCATATCATCAACCTAGCATCTAATCATCATCACAAACACATCCATAACATTCATACATCATCCAATCATCAATTCATGCAAAATAAAGTTACTATTATTAGTAACCCATGAACAACGTATCAAAATCATAGCTTTCTTGCATAATCGACGTTAACTAGCATCTATACAATCCAACTAACATAATAGCATCAACAAACAACCAACAACTAACATCAAATTCAGATTTTCGAGTTAGGGTTTCGGCCCTAATGTAATTTCCATAAAAACTTGTAAAAATCCAACCTTTATTGAATACTTGACGTTAATTAACATGTAATCTATCTAGTAAACACATTAACATCAACAACTAGGCATCAATCGACCACCAATTGCAGTTTTCGCATGGAACATTCGGCCAACATGAGGAATCATCAAAAACATATAAAAATCTAACCTTTAAACTTGTAATGGCTTGCAATTGATGATTCCAACGTGTTCTATGCCTTGTAATCGACCAAAACCGAAGATGATTGCTTGTTCTTGGGCTGAATTCGAAGAGGAGAGGGATAGGGGAGGTCGATCGCGGCCGATTATGGTGGTTAGGGTTAGAGTTTTTGTTTTATTAATTTAATTTTGCATAAATACCCTTTAAACCCTTGCATTTTGTATTGTATAAAAATTAGACTCTTTGAATAGTTTTTAAACAATTTTTAACTACTAAACACAATTATCATTAGTCACAAATAATAATCATGCATAATTTCCATTTGCCACAAAACACATGAAATAAATATATACGTTTCCACGTTACGCGATAAAATTACAGTTAACATTTAAATCACATAAGCATAACCAATAATCAACATAGAAATTATTGTTTAACATTATTAATTATTATTAAGTCACCAACGTTCAACGACAACTAGTGTGTGCTCCCGACACGTGTATGCAAGACTTAACGGAACTAACGGAGTTTGGTAACGGAAAATTACCGGATGTCACATTATCCCCATGTTGAAAGAATTTTCGTCCCGAAAATTGCGTTACATGGTGAGTGTTCCATCACTGGTCTACTGCATTGGCACAAGAAAATTGAAATCGTGTGAGTTTTGGATGAGTTGTCACATCATCCCCATGTTGAAAGAAATTTCGTCCCGAAATTTAATCAGTACCTTCGCCGGCTGGCATCGTCCTTTCGAATAACTGAGGGTACTTAAGCTTCATTTGGTCTTCACGTTCCCACATGAATTCTGGTCCACGTCTCGAGTTCCAACGAACTTTGACAATGGGTATCTTGCTTGCTTAAGCGTTTTCACCTCACGATCCATCACTTCGACAGGTTCCTCAATGAAACGTAACCGTTCGTCTACTTGAACTTCTTCTAGTGGTACGACCATCGTTTCATCCGTTAAACATTTCTTTAGATTTGAAACATGGAATACATCATGGATTCCACTCAATGAATCAGGTAAGGCTAGTCGATAGGCCACTGGACCAATTCTTTCCACTATCTCAAATGGTCCAACGTATCTCGGATTTAGCTTTCCTCGCTTACAAAACCGAACTATGCCTTTCCACGGTGAGACTTTTAATCAAACCTTGTCACCTATCTGAAATTCCAAAGGTTTTCGTCGTTTGTCAGCATAGCTTTTCTGTCTGTCTCGCGCTGCGGCCATGCGGTTTCTTATCTGAACAATCTTCTCAGTTGTCTCGTGTACTAACTCGGGACCCGTTAATTGACTATCACCAATTTCAGCCCAGCAAACTGGCGATCTACACTTTCTCTCATACAAAGCTTCAAAAGGTGCTGCCTTTATGCTAGTGTGATAACTGTTGTTGTAAGAAAATTCCACCAATGGTAGGTGAACTTCCCAGTTATTCCCGAAGTCAATCACACAAGCACGTAACATGTCCTCCAAAGTCTGTATAGTACGCTCGCTTTGACCATCAGTCTGTGGATGATAAGCAGTACTCATATCCAATCGCGTACCTAAAGCTTTCTGCAACGACTGCCAGAAGTGTGATGTGAAACGAGAATCGCGATCAGAAATGATTGAGATCGGTACTCCATGCCTCGAAACGATCTCCTTCAGATAAAGTCGGGTTAACTTCTCCATCTTATCTGTTTCCTTTATCGCTAGGAAATGAGCAGATTTTGTCAATCGGTCCACGATAACCCATATTGTATCACAACCCGTAGAAGTACGAGGTAACTTAGTAATAAAATCCATTGATATTTGATCCCACTTCCACATAGGGATCTCGGGTTGTTGTAGTAGACCAGATGGTTTCTGATACTCCACTTTAACCTTCGAGCAGGTCAGACACTTGCTCACATAAGTAGCTACATCTGCTTTCATGTTAGGCCACCAATAGTGCGCCTTCAAATCGTGGTACATCTTGTCAGATCCAGGATGTATAGAATACTTGGACTTGTGAGCCTCAATCATGACCAAGTCTCTCAGATTTCCGTGTAGAGGTACCCATAGTCTATCCATGAAGTAACGAATTTCATCCGCTTTTACTTCCAATTGTGTTTCCATTCCCCTTAACCCTTCTAAACTCATATTTTCTACCTTCAGAGCTTCAGTTTGAGCATCACAGATTTGTTCAGGTAATTGCGTACTAATCGTTAGCTGCAGAGCTCGCACTCGTCGAGGTTTAGCAGTCTCTTTTGTACTCAGCGCGTCAGCAACTACATTTGCTTTTCCCAGATGATACTTGATAGCACAATCATAGTCATTCAATAACTCTACCCAGCGCCTTTGCCTCATATTCAACTCCTTTTGCTCAAATATATGCTGAAGACTCTTGTGATCGGTGTAGATGGTGCATTTGGTACCATACAAGTAATGTCTCCAGATCTACAGGGCAAACACTACCGCACCCAGTTCCAAGTCATGGGTGGTATAGTTCTTCTCATGAACCTTCAACTGTCTAGAAGCGTAAGCTATCACTTTATCCCGCTGCATCAGGATGCATCCAAGTCCTTGAACAGACGCATCGTAGTAGACTACGAAGTCATCACTACCATCCGGTAACGCTAATATTGGTGCGCTACACAATTTATGTTTCAGCAACTGAAAAGCAGATTCCTGACTCTCACCCTATTTGTATGTTGTTCCCTTATGAGTCAAGGCTGTGAGAGGTTGTGCAATCTTAGAGAATCCTTCAATGAATCGTCGATAATATCCCGCTAATCCAAGGAATTGTCGTATCTCACTCGGTGTCTTAGGAACTGACCAATTCTTTATCGCTTCAATCTTAGCAGGATCAACATGTATTCCCTTCTCGTTGACAATATGACCTAAGAATTGTACCTCACGTATCTAGAAATCACACTTAGAAAACTTTGCGTACAGTTGTTCCTTTCTAAGTAATTCTAAGATTAAACGTAAGTGCTTCTCATGTTCTTCCTCGGTCCTTGAGTATATCAGTATGTCATCAATAAAGACGATAACAAACTGATCAAGATAGGGTTTGCACACGCGATTCATGAGGTCCATGAATACTGCTGGTGTATTCGTCAACCCAAATGGCATGACCAAAAATTCATAGTGACCATATCGTGTACGGAAGGCAGTTTTCGAGATGTCCTCTTCTAGAACTCTCAGTTGATGATACCCAGACCTCAGATCAATCTTAGAGTAATAGCTTGATCCTTGCAGTTGATCAAACAAATCATCGATACGAGGTAAGGGATATCTATTCTTGATAGTAACCTTGTTCAGTTCCCTATAGTCAATGCACATTCGAAATGTACCATCCTTCTTCTTCACAAATAGAACTGGCGCTCCCCAGGGCGATGAACTCGGTCGGATGAACCCTTTATCCAACAACTCTTGTAGTTGGGCAGATAATTCCTGCAGTTCGTTTGGAGCTAATCAGTACGGTGCTCTCGCAATTGGAGCGGCTCCTGGAGTCAACTCAATCTGGAATTCAACTTGACGATGAGGCGGTAATCCAGGCAGGTCTTCCGGAAACACCTCAGGAAACTCACGAACTACGGGGATATCCTCTATCTTCTTTTCCTCGACTTGTTTATCTGTGACGAGTGCTAATATGGCCAGTCGACCCTTTCGTAACAACTTCTGTGCTTTCATAAAAGAGATGATGCCTATCACCGCACCACTCCTATCACCTCTGACCGTAAGGACTTCTTCACCAAGGGGAATCCGTATGATCTTCTCGTGGCATATAACTTCTGCTTGTTTATCGGAAAGCCAATCCATGCCTACTACCACATCAAAACTTCCTAGTGTAACAGGCATGAGATCTATGGTGAATGTATGACCAGCAAGCTCTATCTTGCAGTCTCTAAGAATATGCGTTACGTGAATCTGTGTACCGTCAGCTAACTCTACGGTGTATTTAGATTCTAAGGCTGAGGGCATATCACTTAAAAGACTATAGAACCTAGTGGACACGAAACTTCTATCGGCTCCGGTATCGAATAATACGGTAGCAAAACAACCATTAACCGAAAATTTACCAGTTATTGTTGTAGGATCGTTTAGAGCCTCACCTGAGCCAATGACGAAGGTTCTTCCTTTGGCTCCATTGTTGTTTCCACCATTGTTGTTGCCATTACCATCGTTGTTGTTATTGTTGCTGCCATTGTTATTATTGCTGTTGTTCCCATTGTTGTTGTTGCCATTACCATTCCTCTTAAGCTGGGGACAGTTGCGTTTGTAATGGCCTTCTTTTCCGCACTCAAAACAACCTTTCGGAGTTTCTTGTGATTGTTGAGGCTTCTTCATCAGTTCACCCCGGCAGTCTTTGGCCGCATGCCCAACTTTACCACAGCGTTGGCATCGGAAGTTGTCACACCTGCCGGTGTGATGGTAGTTGCATCAATTGCACTTAGGACTTTTCCCCACATAGCCTCCTTGTCCCTGCGATGCCGAGGATGGCTGATTGGAATTTCGGTTGTTATCAAACCTCCTTTGTTGATGTGGATGCTGATGCTGCTGAGTGTGCTGTTGTTGCTGCTGATGTTGCTGAGATTGGTTGTTTGACAAAGATCCCTTATTGCCAGAGTTGTCCCAGTTGCATTTATTGTCAGGCACGCTTGCCATAGCGCACTGTTTGGGTAGCTTTCCCTGCTCCACTGCTTGGTCAGTAAGCTTGTGAGCCAATCGAATAACCTGCTGGATAGTGGTGAGGTTCACAACAGTCACCATGCTTTGTATCTCCGGAACCAAGCCACGCTGATAAAGCTCAATTCATTTGATCGGCGGATTGATCATGCCTGGGCAAAGCGTTGCCAAATCGTGAGACCTCATGGTGTAAACCTTGATCTCAGATTCCTTCCATCTTTAATTGCCAGAAAGCCTCCAACTTTTGGACTTCATCCAGTTCTTCCTCCGGATCTTCTTCTGGTTCTTCCTCATTAGGGTCTTCCCCAAAGGTGCAGGGGCTTCAGCAATATGAAGTGCTGCTAGCTATGCCTCTAAATCAGCAAACCTATCATCGATCACTATGTTATGGTGATCCTGTGCGTCCATGCGCCCACTAAGTGCTACCACGTTGCCTGCCAGCGTATGATGTCCACCAATGGCCATCGAAAGTCGCTCCTGAAGCGTCTCTACCTGGAAACGCAACTGATGCATCTCAGATCGTAATGCAGAGTTCTCATCAGTGAGTCCTCTAATTCGCTGTCGCTCTGTGTCCAGTGTGGTTACTAGGGCTGTAAATGCCTGCTCCAGAGGGATGCTCAAGGTAGGAAGTGTAGGCAAAGTAGAGGCGGTTGATGACCTAGTCCTAGGTCGTGTAGGTGCTACCGGTGGTACGCGCTCTCTATATGCCATACGGTTTATGTAGGTGGGGTAGAAATCCCAGTTCCGCGGAGGATCGAGCTCAGGAGGTATGAAAGGCTGATCCCAGTCTATCTCTCCAGGAGGATAAGGATGTCGAGGCCAGTTAAATCCCCTATCAGGTACGGGAGAAGTAGGAGGTGACTCAGATCGTGCAGGTCTCTTGCCTAAATTTCTGGACGACGATGCCATGCTGCGAAGTACGTGTTGCGTATGCCAATGAGTATACAGTAAGGAGAGTAAGCGATGAGTAACTAACAACTGTGCGGTTATAGTCTAGTGTGTGTATGCAACCTAGTTCCCTATAACCAATGGCTCTGATACCAATCTGTCACACCCTCAAAATCCGCGTGCGGGGTTTTACCGCGAGGCGCGTGACATACCAGGATCTCAGTCATTAGTTACCAAGAACGACTCTATATGATTAATAAACAAAACCAAAGTTAACGTTTAAAATACTGCGGAAGCATTTTTAAAACAGAAAACCCAAAACAAGTAGTATGTAAAGAGAATGCGCAAAACATACGCGCCCCAAACACAATTGTTTAATATGAAAATAATCCCAAATTTGTAAACAAGGCAAATGTAGACAACTCAACGATGCTGGTGTGCGTGCTCCTAGGCAACTGGCAACCTTAACCTGAGAATAGCATACTAAACAAGTCAACACATGGTTGGTGAGTTCAAGAGTTTATGTTAAAATATAAACCAATCAACAGTTTCCAGAGCATAAGTAGTGTATTGTAATAGATAGCTAGTCTATTAACATAAAAATATTAATCATAGTGATTTCGCGATTGAAGCTGACTGTGTTACGTTTGTTGCCTCCCGTCACGACTTACCAGGTCGTGACGAATATATGTTAGGACAAAATTGCACCCGTTTGACCTCGAGTCGCACAGGTGGGGCTTGTCAGACCCAGTAGTACTACCCAAAATTTCCCCGCTAGTCAATATTAACAATCCGAAAGTGTGAGGACTTTCCATGGTAAACAACACTATATCAATATTATACACACTCATATATAAAAGCGTTTGTGAACAGTATGCTATCTCCCCCAAAAGAGAGATTATGTAAAATAAGTGGGGCAAGAACTCACCTGATGCGCGCAAGAATTAACTTAGAGCTTAACTTGAAAGAAAGAGGGGAAAGACAACCTTCAAAGGTCACCTAGAATACAAGAGTACATAAGCACGTGTACACAGAATCAACATGAAACCCTAAGTGCTCTACAAACCAAGAGACTCAAGGTTTAAGAAATACAAGACACATTTGACCCAGTTGACCCGTTTGACCCGCTGGTGACATTATAGGTGATAACTCGTTAATACTAACACAACAGCATATCATACATGATCAACATACCACTTGATTACATATAGAACTTCATTATCCACACGTACTACCTAGATCATCATACAACTAGATATCATACAAGTCATGCGAATCACAACAGGCCAAAACAGGTAACAAACCAAATCAACATCCCTATAACCTAAACAACACATTTCATCACCTTAGAAACCATCCATGAACACACTAGCATGATCCTAATATCCCAAACATGCTCAAATCATCCAATTCAAGGATTTGCACAATTAAAGTTTCCCTTTTGGGAAAGTACATCCCAATTTCATCAAACATCCAAGACATTCATGGATTCATAATTTACATACCAATTCAAGTCCATGACAACATCTAAACATGATCAACAACACCTAATCATCATGATTCATCAACGTTCAACACCAAAGTTACTATTTTTAGCAATGTATGAACTATAAGACATCTTCTTGTTTTTCAATTGTTCATATCATCAACCTAGCATCTAATCATCATCACAAACACATCCATAACATTCATACATCATCCAATCATCAATTCATGCAAAATAAAGTTACTATTATTAGTAACCCATGAACAACGTATCAAAATCATAGCTTTCTTGCATAATCGACGTTAACTAGCATCTATACAATCCAACTAACATAATAGCATCAACAAACAACCAACAACTAACATCAAATTCAGATTTTCGAGTTAGGGTTTCGGCCCTAATGTAATTTCCATAAAAACTTGTAAAAATCCAACCTTTATTGCATACTTGACGTTAATTAACATGTAATCTATCTAGTAAACACATTAACATCAACAACTAGGCATCAATCGACCACCAATTGCAGTTTTCGCATGGAACATTCGGCCAACATGAGGAATCATCAAAAACATATAAAAATCTAACCTTTAAACTTGTAATGGCTTGCAATTAATGATTCCAACGTGTTCTATGCCTTGTAATCGACCAAAACCGAAGATGATTGCTTGTTCTTGGGCTGAATTCGAAGAGGAGAGGGAGAGGGGAGGTCGATCGCGGCCGATTATGGTGGTTAGGGTTAGAGTTTTTGTTTTATTAATTTAATTTTGCATAAATACCCTTTAAACCCTTGCATTTTGTATTTTATAAAAATTAGACTCTTTGAATAGTTTTTAAACAATTTTAACTACTAAACACAATTATCATTAGTCACAAATAATAATCATGCATAATTTCCATTTGCCACAAAACACACGAAATAAATATACACGTTTCCACGTTACGCGATAAAATTACAGTTAACATTTAAATCACATAAGCATAACCAATAATCAACATAGAAATTATTGTTTAACATTATTAATTATTATTAAGTCACCAACGTTCAACGACAACTAGTGTGTGCTCCCGACACGTGTATGCAAGACTTAACGGAACTAACGGAGTTTGGTAACGGAAAATTACCGGATGTCACATTAATTCAGCCTACAACATTAGTTTTTCCATAGAACTCATGACTTGAATATAATAACACATATTTATATAGAAAGTTTACGCTATAAAGTGATCAAATCATGCGAAGTGTGCAAAGCAACAGGAGAACGTCATGTAACTTCTGTGCGTTTATACATAAAGGGGTATTTTCGTTCGTCGACTTATTTTTGTTCCTTCTTATGTCATATTACAACTATTGTGTCACGTGGAAGTTGAAGATTTTAAAGAACCATGTGTGCATAATATTCTAACATGCGTAATTTAATAAGAATCTTGAATACTTTATTAAGAACCTTGCGTACTATTTAAGGATCTTGAATGGCTTAGATATAGTTTAGAATGACTTATCATTACTTTTGAATGGCTTACAATTAGTTTTTGAATGAGTTGCGTAATACATGTAGAACTTTGCATGAAAAACGTATAACTTTCGTGATTTTCCATCTAATGCTTAAATAACTCGGGACTATTTTTGAATGGCCAAGAAGTAGTTTTTGAATGGCTTGCTTAATCTTTTTCGAACCTTGCATATATATTATTATAACATACGTAATAAATATTATAACTTGCGTGATTTAATAAATTATTACGCAAGAGTTTGTGTCCGCCGTTTCGTAGTCGCGCTTGAGTACTGAAATTAACTATTACTCTTTTTTTAGTAAAAATGGATATAATTATCATGCAATGCATATCAAGTGCTTATATTTTTTTACGGACGGCCTAGATTGATTCATACGCCTCGCACGTTTTTAACACTTTTTATAGTAACCGACCATTATATATATATACATATATATATATATATACATATACATACATATATACATACATATATACATACATATATATATACCTACATATATGCCTATATATATGTATATATATGTATATATATGTATATATATATGTATATATATGTATATATGTATATATATATGTATATATATATATATATGTATATGTGTGTGTGTGTGTGTTTATGACAACTTAATATTATTTTACATTTCGAATATTTATTTGCGATGTGGTTACTTCAACCTACAACATTAGTTTTTCATAGTTTTATAGACCCCTTCAACGTATGGATTCGCAACTAAGTTTAAATGATAGTTTTCATTATGGTTTTACGTCCTCATCACAACGCAGGTGTTATAACACTAGTTGTAAAAATTTTTGATTCAAATCATGCAAACAAGTATATTAATTTCGTAAAAGTGGTGTGAGTTTAAATTTAATGTTTTGGAATTTTAAATTATAAAATTTCAAATCAAGCAAACCAGTATATTTATTTTATAATTACTTTTGCAGGACCATTTAAGGGACGGTCAATACAATCAGTCTCACAATGAGTAGATCGTTATAACATTTAACAGATCAAATAGGGAACCGGGCTTATGTAAATAATACTAAGAACACAAGTAAAATAATGAGACAGAACTAAGAACAAGAACAGATTAATATGTATTCAAGGATGTTATATATTGCTCTCAAGTTCTTTTACAAGTGTTACAAAAGCATTAAAAAGAAATACAAGGACCTGAGATACTTTATACTATATCCTACAGCCGATCATACTTTGAAGGCCAGCTGGAAACACTAATCTAGACAACAAGATCAATGTAAAGTCAAAAGACAGATTGCCTTTTGACTAGTGACTATGACATGCCATAGCTCACATCCTAATATATTACAAAAAGGATAAAAGTTACAAAGTAGGAAGTTATAGACTCAAGACCATAATCTACAATTTACTAAAGCATGGACCTTTTCACCAACTTATATAAGTTGGTGAGTCTTCAGAGTTGCAGCGGAAAGTAAGTCAGCTTTATGTAAAAGTAGATCAGAGAAAGCATGTCTTCTCTTTCTTCGGAAGAAATCAGTCTTCACTTCATTGGCTTCGGAAGACTTTTTCTTTGAAGCTTAGGAAGACTTCTTCTTTGGCTTCGGAAGATTTGGCCTTTGGCTTCAGAAGATTTTACACTTAGAATAATTTATGTGATGAGTGTAAAACTTCCGAAGTAACTTCTACCTTGTACATCAGTGCATGCATGTAGGAAACTCCTTGGTTGTTTTGGCTTCTTTGGTTGCATCAGCCTTCTAATATAACCTTACAAACTCCCCCTAGGCTGATGCTACCAAAATAGAGAAGTTATTCAGATGTTGATAGTCCTCATTAAGATTAAGACCATACCTTTCTTTATCATCTGGTCAGGATTCCTCAGACTCTTATTCTCATGTCATGGAGATCATGTAGAGGAAGATCAAGCATGTCTTGCTAGAAATAGACATCTTGACCTCCTTGATCTTTGATGACATACCACATGTCTGGATAGCAACAAATATGCAGGATAAGATTGCAGGACCGTGTAAAGGGTGGTCAATACAATCAGTTTCATAATGAGGAGAGTTTTAGAACACTTAATAGATCAAATAGGGAACTGGGTTTATGTGAGATGATACTAAGAACACAAGTAAGTAATGAGACAGAACTAAGAACAAGAACAAAGAAGTATGGTTTTCAAGGATGCTGTATATTGCTCTCAAGTTCTATTACAAGTGTTACAAAGCATAAAAGAAATACAATGACCTGAGATACTTTATACTACATCCTACAATGTCAATACTTAGAAAGACAGTTGGAAACACTAATCTAGACAACAAGATCAATGTAGAGTCAAAGGCGGATTGCCTTTTGACTAGTGACTATGACATGCCATAGCTCACATCCTTTTCTATTATAAAAAGGTTTATAGGTACAAAGTAAGAAGTTACAGACCAAAGACCTTAATCTACAGTTTACAAAAGCATGGACTTTTCACCAACTTGTATAAGTTGATGAGTCTTCAGAGTTGCAGCGGAAAATATGTCAGCTTTATGAAAAAGTAGTTCAGAGAAAGCATGTCTTCTTTGTCTTCAGAAGAAATCAGTTTTCACAGCAAATTGGCTTCAGAAGACTTTGTCTCTGAAGCTTCGGAAGACTTCATCTTTGGCTTCAGAAGTTTTGGACTTTGGCTTCGGAAGATTTTACACTTAGAATATTTTCTGTGGAGAGTGTAAAACTTCCGAAGCAACTTTTACCTTGTACCTTCAGTGCATGCATGCAGGAAGATCCTTGGTTGTTTTGGCTTTTTGGGTTGCATCAACCTTATAATCTTCTAATATAACCTTACAAACTCCTCCTAGGCGGGTTGCATCAACCTTATAATCTTCTAATATAACCTTACAAACTCCTCCTAGGCTGATGCTACCAAAACAGAGAAGTTCTTCAGATGTTGACAGTCCTTATTAGGATGAAGACCATACCTTTCTTCATCATCTAGTCAGGATCCCTCAGACTCTCATAATATCTTCTCATGTCATGGAGATCATGTAGAGGAAGATCAAGCATGTCTTGCTAGAAATAAACATTTGACCTCCTTGATCTCTGATGACATACCATTTGTCTGGATTAGCAACAAAAGTCCAGGACAAGATAGGTCTTCCAGTTGCAAGAGGCTCTACTTGAATAGGAGTTGATTGAGCAGCCTCTTCATGTACTACCTCAGGATGCTCTGACTCATCCTGAGGTGTAGAGGTGGATGCCTTGGTCTTCTTCTTGGAAACACTTTTCATGGCCATCCTTTTCCTCCTCTTTGAAGTCTTTAATTGAGAGGACTGGTCTTCAGCACCGGTTTGTTCTACTATGTCTCTCTCAGTTGGGTTCTCTTCTCTCACAGGTTCAGAAAGAAAGAGAAGAGGACCCTGCTATGGATCAAAAGATGAAGTTGGCTGAGATGCAGCTCTAGGTCCAGGTTGTTTTGTCTTAGGGGGTTTAACCTTTACCTCAACTTCAGGTTGAGCTGGACTTGGTGGAGAATGCAAGTCAACAAGCTCTCCCTTCTTAATCTTCTGCTTGATCACTCGGATATGCTCATCCATAGTGGATAGAGAAATTGGACCAAGCCTCCTTTCGAAGAATCCATACAGCTTTAAGAAGCTTATCATCCTTTGTCTGTCAGCAGACTTCTTTTGGCTCTTTTGGATGATGGCTCTTGACTTTGCAGCTTCTTCCCTTAGTTTTCTCTTAGCAGCTTTTCTTTCTTTGGTGAGTTGTTGCTCCAGCTGCTTGAGATACTCAAATTCAACATACTCAAATGATAAGGGAAGAAGTGCATATGCCTGATAGAGTCCTGTGGCACTCAGGTAGTTGATCATGTTCAGTCTCTTAGCTTCCTTGTCTACCTGAGGTTGTGCAGTTGCCACAGCCTCTTCTTAGGACTTTCCTGAACTGGGGAAAGGATAGGAGCATGCTTGTAGAGCCTTTTCTATCTCCTTTCTTCCTTGATCTTGAGGAGCAATGCTGCATCCTCTGCCTCCTTCCTCTCCTTTGACAATTCATTATCAACCAATTCATTTAGTTCATCTAAGGGAAGAGATATGAGTTCATCAATGTTGTAGTTCCTGGTCCCCAAGTAGTTTAGCCTGGCTACCCTCAACTCATCATTTTGAGTGTTTGGCCTAGGGGCAGCCCTGATGGCAGCTTCCATGAAGCTTGGAGACCCTCTTGAACTCTCTCCCCTTAGCTTCCTCTTTCTTTCTCTATTCTCCTCCTCGATCTCCTCAGAGGTCATCTTCCTCTTCCCTTTGTCACGCACAGGCCTTGGTGACTCAGGGTGGAGAGAGCTTTGGCTTTCATTACTTGGTTCAGTAGTCAAGCTCTGGCCAGAGAGAGGTTGTGAAGCACCTTCACCAGTTGGTTCCTCACTGAGCGTAATGGGTGCTGAAGAAGTTCCTGTATTAAGGTTCACAGGTTCAACTTCTGGGCCTTCAGTCAAGGCTTCCCCTTCGAAGCTAATCTTAGGGTCCACCTTAACTTCCAGTTGACCAAAAATCTCACCTGCTAGCCTCTATCTATATAATCTTGATCTCAGCTTGAATTCTTCTAGCACCCTTTCTTGAATCCTATCTTCTAATCTTGTAGCTTGTCTGTTTTGACTTGGGTTGTCAAGTGGAAGATCAATCAGATGGATACACTCATAGAAACTCAGGTTGGAAAGTTGAAAATTTCTTGTTGACCATGAGATCTAGAGATGACAAGAGCTCTTCTTTCTGTGTCGTACCTCCATCCCATGATTGGATTCTCAGAGTGATGAGATGGGGTAGGCATGGCTCTGGGGATAACCTCCTCAAACAAGCTGTGTATGAGTGAGTCCACATCCATGTGGACTTGGGCAAGTAATTCCACATTCATGTAGACTTGAGGAGGTTGCTGAGTATGGACCATTACAAGTGAGGGTGGTGAATCCTCAAAGTCCATACTCTGTGAAGAACTCCCAGGTTCTATGGTTGTTTGGACTTTCTCCCTTTTTTGGTAGTATCACCTTCTTGCATAAGTGAGCTAAGGCTTGGGTCTATCATATCCACAGGTTCTTGTGGACCTGGTTCTGTTCTCTTGAGTGGACTCTTAGCTAACTTGCCCTTGAGATCGGTGATCTCAAGTTGCTGGTCATTGACCCTCCTTTGTAAGATAGTCACCTGAGATTCCAGGTGACTTATCTTTGAGACTAAATAGGTGCATGTTTTAGTCAGTTGTGGCACCTTTAGTTCTAGACTCCCCTCATCTTCATAAGAAGAATCACAAGGGAATGAGAGAATAGGACCAAGGTCTTCTTCCTCATCACCAGCACTTTGTTCTTGGCTGTTGGATTTCCCATGCGTCATGAAAAATTCAAGAGAAGTGTCAAGAGGTTGGGTTGCCATGGTTGAGGTCTGAATGATGTATTCACTTGCTGAAGTGAGAGCCTCTTTCATATGGACCTCCTGAACAGGTTCAGGGAGATCCACCTCAGTAGTGGATGGATGATATGGGCTAGACATGGGAGAGACAGGAGTACTCATCTCTCCTTGAGTAGGGGTGGAGAAGAGAGACTCATGATACTCATTGAATCCCATGTCTTCATCATCATAGAATTCAAGGCTGGGAATTGGTTGGTTGAGATCTAGTGGCTCGGGATGGTAACTGTCCCCGGAAGGTTGTTTACTAGAGTGTTGAGATTCTGAGTGGGCTTAAGGCTGGTTGGGTTGTGAGCTCATCAGGCTGAGCATGAGGAACCTCAGCACTAATCATTTGTGAGATGGGAGTGATTTGCTCCTCAGGAGAAGTGGGTGCTCCAGTGTCCACATCCTCCTATATGGGTGATGATATAGGGATCTGCATAAACTGAGTAGCATGTGCAAGGGTTGGTTTAGATTTTCTCTGGTAAGTGATGGTTATTTGTGGCTGTATTGGTTGTTGGGAAGTTAAATGTGTGGGTTCAACACTAGTTGGTGCTGCTAGGTTGTCACCTTGAGCAATGAGCTCTAATATTTTTGGGACAGGGGCCGTTTCTACCCCTGAGAAGCCAACAGTTGGCTTCCTCATGGTCTTGAAGATGCCAAGCTTCATCTGTCTCAATATTAGAATATTACCTGTTCCCCTCAACTGTGAGCCCAGATCACAGTTGAGAATGTGCTGGACATATCTAGGAAACATGGATACTCTAAGGAATCTAAGTTTGCAAGTAAATTGGTATAACCAAATTGTGAATACCTGAACTTGACCCCCTGAACGAACCTATGGACTATAAAGGAAAGGTCTTCTGGAATCTGGTCTCAACCACGATGCTTGTTGGATAAGCTATGGATAACGACATGGAGGAGATACTTCCACTGAGAGGAGACCTTCCCCTTTCTGAAGGTCCTGACTAAGAAGTCACCTTCATAGCCTGTCTGCTCAAAGGAGTGGTTAACAGCAGATTTTGAAAAGGACAAATCACCTTCTACATCATCCAGCTGAAGATGAGTGTTTATAGAGGCCATAGTGATGAAGATTGTCCTCCCCTGCACTGTGGCAGACAGTGCCTTCTCCCTATCCATGGTGACCTCTTGGCAGGTCCTCCAGAATTCCAACAACTGATCCTCATAGAGAGGAGGATCAATGGTGAGGGAGGTGAAGTAGTTCGTCAAAGAAAGGTAACAGCAAACCTCTAAGAAACCGGGATATTTCTCAGAGTCTAACAGAGCAACCTGATTATGTTGTCTCTGAAGATGCATTGAGAAATCGGGTTGGTTTCTGCGGTCGGGGTTGGCTACTTGAGGTAGCTTTATAGAGAAGGAAGATAAGAACAAAGGCAGTTTGTGGGTGAATTAGGTTAGAGAAAAATGCAGATGAAGAGGACACTGAGAAGAGGGGGAACCGTTGAGAGAATATATATGAAATGGATTTGAGACAAAGTTAAAGCGAAAGAATAAACTTTGAAATCCGAAAGTCGGTCCCACCTCTGAAAAAATGCCCAAAAAGTAGTTTTCTTGGAAGTTGAAAATCTTCTGAAGGTAATTTTGCTTCGGAAGTTTTAAGAAAAAGCTTCCGAAGCCAATTTGGCTTCGGAATATATTCTTAAGATTTGTGAAAATTTTGCTTCGGAAGAAAAATAATTAGAGAATTTTTCTTCCGAGACATGTTTGGTTTCGGAAGATATTAAGACTTGGGAGTTTTATTCTAATGAGAATAAATCTTCCGAGACTTAATTGCTTTCGGATAAAAATTGTCCTTCAAATACATATAAGTACTTAGAAGCATATTTAAGCTTTGGAAGATATTCTCAGAATTTCTTCCGAAGGTAAATTTATTATAAGTAGTTATTTGATTTGAAGACATAATTTTCTTCCGAAGGCAACTTGAAATCTTCCGAAAGAAAATATGTTTGAATTTTTTTTTTAAAAATCTAAGGAATATCATTTTAAAGAATTTTTTTCAAAATAATCTGGGCTTATTAAAGCGATAAAATAAACAACTTAGGACACACATGTTTTAGAAATAAAGTTGATTTAAGTTTAAGAAAATCTACTCAAAGTTAATCATCCTAATAGCTGATACAAGATATTTGAATCTATGTTCATCAAAAGCTTTAGTGAACAGATCAGCATATTATTCATTTGTGTTAACTTTGACTAGTTTGATTAATCCCTTTTCAAAGTTATCTCTAATCAAACGATACCTGATATCGATGTGTTTTGTCCTTGAGTGCTACACAGGATTCTCTGTAATAGAGATAGCACTGTTGTTGTCTATATGGATGGGAGTCTCGTTGAATTTGAATCCATAGTCCAGCATCTGATTCTGAATCCAAAGCACTTGAGCACAGCAGCTTGCAGCAGCAATATATTCTGCTTCAGCAGTTGATGCAGACACACAGGATTGTTTCTTGCATTGCCATGAGACAATCCTTCCACCAAGGAATTGACATCCCCCAGATGTAGACTTTGCAGTCATGTTCCAGCCATCATAGTCACTATCTGTATAGGCATGCAGATTGAAGTCAGAATTCTTTGGATACCAAAGGCCAAGCTTGGGAGCACCTTTGAGATATCTAAGAATCCTCTTGACAGCAACCAAGTATGACATCTTGGGGTTGGCTTGATATCTTGCACAAATGCATGTGGCAAACATGATATCAGGCCTAATGGCTGTGAGGTACATAAGAAACCCAATCATAGCCCTGTAAAGATGTTCATCCACACACTCCCCCTCAAGATCAGGTCCAATGGAGTGGTTTCTAGCTATGGGTGTCTTAGAAACCTTACATTCAGTCATGTTGAATCTTGTAAGTATGTCTTGTACACACATTGATTGACTTATGAAGATGCCATTGTCAACTTACTTCACTTGAATTCCTAGAAATAAAATGAGTTCCCCCATGGCACTCATTTCAAATCTATTCTTCATCATCCTATCAAAGTCTTTACAGAGCTTTGGATTAGTTGACCCGAAGATAATGTCATCTATAAATACTTAAACCAGCATTAAGTCATTCCCTGTTCATTTGATGAAGAGAGTTCCATCTATAGTACCCCTCTTATAGCCATGTTGATAGAGATACTGAGATAGTATCTCATACCACTTTCTTGGAGCTTGGTGCAGCCTATAAAGAGCTTTATCAAGCTTGCAGAGATAATTAGGATCATCTGGGTCTGGAAAGCCAGGTGGTTGTTTGACATACACCTTTTCATCAATCATCCCATATAAGAAAGCACACTTGACATCAAGTTGGTAGACCTTGAAATCCTTAGATGCCAGGAATATTCTTACAGCTTCAAGTCTTGCCACTGGAGCAAAAACATTTGTGTAGTCAATTCCATCTTCTTGTGTGTATCCGTGAACAACTAGTCTGGCCTTGTTCTTGATGACAAGTCCTCTGTCATCCTTTTTGCTTCTAAAAAC
This sequence comes from Flaveria sonorensis, assembly GCA_025506505.1. Classification (NCBI taxonomy): domain Eukaryota; kingdom Viridiplantae; phylum Streptophyta; class Magnoliopsida; order Asterales; family Asteraceae; genus Flaveria; species Flaveria sonorensis. The sequence goes on along the minus strand of CM046425.1, from coordinate 11,856,583 downwards.
CCACTTGGTTCCTATGCTAGTCTTCCCTTGAGGAAGAGGACATAGGTTCCAAACCTTTTGTCTTTTAAATTAAAACAGATCCTCTTGTATTGCTTTAACCCAACTTCCATCCTTTAAAGCCTCATCAACTTTCTTTGGCTCTATCTGGGACAAGAAACAAGAGTATAGACAAACATTTTTGTCATGGGTTTGTCCTCTTGTTCTCACCCCTATATCAACATTTCCAATGATGTTTGTGGTGGGGTGTGACTTGTGGATCCTAAGTTGAGGGATCACAACAAGTTGGTTGGAAAGATCTAAATTTGAGAAATTTAGATATGGCAATAGAGTATCACCCATCACATCAGCATACTTATCAAGAGAGGCTTGATCCAATGAGTGTGTGACATCATTTATGTTGTCTTCAATGGAACGGTTATCAGGATCAAGAGATTCTTGATCACTGTCGCCACCTCCATTTCCTTCTACATTTGAAGCTCCTTCACCTGAGTTTTGTGCCTCTGAGCTGGAATTTGTAGGCACCTCAGATGTATCAGCTGAATTTGTCATGTTAGTGCTGATAGGATCTTCACTTATAGGGTTAGTTACCACTGGTGTTGAGGTAGTTTGCTTGCTTGGTCTTCTCAGGAAACCAATAAATGGTCTCCTTTTGTGCCACATCTCATAAGGAGTCTTACCATAAGTCTTAACCACTAAAACTCTATTTTGCACATAGCAAGCTGTGTTGACTGCCTCTGCCCAGAAGGTGATGGGCAGTTTAGAGTCAGACAACATGGTTCTTACCGCCTCAATAAATGTCTTGTTTCTCCTCTCAACAACACCATTTTGCTGAGGAGTCTTGGGAGCACTATATTGTCTTCAAATACCTTTTTCATCACAAAATGTATCAAAGATTTGGTTCATAAATTCTATTCCTTTATCACATCTTATGGTTTTGACCTTGTGATCACATTGATTCTCAATTTTCAGAATGAAGCTCTTCAAGATCTCAGGAGTCTCATCCTTAGTTCTAAGGAAAAAGACCCAAGTGAATCTTGTGAAGTCATCTATGATCACTAAACAATATGAGGTCCTTCCTAAACTCATTACACTGGTAGGGCCAAAGAGATCCATATGTAATAAGTGTAGGGGAGTAGTGATAGAGTTCCTTTCCTTTGGTTTGTGAGACACTTTATGTTGCTTCCCTTTCAAGCATGCTACATAGTGGTCATCACTTGTAAATCTTTCTTTGGCATTCCAGTTACCAAGTCATTCTTAATTAATTTATTCATGTTTTTAAAGTTTACATGGAACATTCTTTTATGCTAGAGTAAAGACTCGTCACTATTTGATTTAGATAGAAAGCAAGAAACTTCTCCTGAGAGAGATGTTTCCTGCAGATCCATCTTATACATGTTCCCTTTCCTGGGGGCTCTAAGAAGGATCTGCTCTTGAGGAATGACCACCTCGGGCTTGAGAACAATGCACTCATGCTCAGTGAAGAGCATGTTGTGTTTCTGATAACAAAATTAGGATACCCAAGCCTCATTGTTCTTGGGCTTAACAAAGTGATTTGAAGACAATGTAACAGTAAGTGATCTTATGTTCAAGCTTTAAGGAGCATTAGCTGTTGTTGATGAAGAACTTTCAGTCACTAGGTCTTCCTTCATCTTCCACACCATCTTTGGAGGATTAGACTTGACCTTCAACACTTCGAAAGTTTTGACAACTTCGGAAGTTTTGCAGACTGAGCCTTCGGAAGATCTTGCTTTCATTACAGCAGGCTTAAGTACTTCGGAAGCATTCCTTTCTTTCGAGACCAACTTTTCTTCCGAAGGCAAGTTTTCACTTGTTTTCTTCTTCACCTTGGAGCTTCCGAACGGAAAATATTTTCCTTTAGAAGCTAGTTTTTCTTTTTTCTTCTCAGAAGTTTTCTTTTTTGATCATGTGGACAGTACTTTTAGGATTGTAGATGCAATCCTTAGCAAGATGAGAAGTACTACCACACATGATGCAATCCATTTGCTTCCTTTTGAGAGTCTTCTTTTGAGAGAAAGACTGAACTTGATCACTTTCCACCTCCATCTTCATCTTCACAGATGATGCAGTAAGCTTCTTAGGGTGAGGCTTGCTATTAGAACTGGATGGTTCAGGCTGTGTAGCAGTGGTACACAGCTAATCAGCCTTCTTTTCTTTGCTGGAATGAGTTGGACATGAACTAGAACTCCTGATACTAGAGTTCATAGTTGAGTCTTTAGTCTTCACTACTTCAAATCCTACAGAGAAGAACATTTGTTTCTGCTTCTAGTTGAAAGCGGCCTTGATCTCTTAAGCCTTCTATGATTTCCTCTTTGCTTTTTTGATCAAGTTCTTCCTCTTAGACCTGGTCATTCCAGATTCTTTACTCTCCTCAGGAGAATAGTGACCCTTCTTAGGATGATCTTCTTCACTTCTCTCAGAATCATCCTTCACTATCTCCTCTGTTGGACTATTTGAAGATGATACTTACCAAAACCTAAGTGCCGAATCTCATGATGATTACCAAAACTGACACGGTGAAGATATGCTAAAGATATGATCAAAACGAAGAAAATTGACCAAAGTCAAACTTGGTCAACCGTGGTCAAAGTCAACAGTCAACATCAGCGGTCGTCCCGAATGACGTCAACACCCTGCAGTCGCGCATCAGCAACAGAAGAATTTATCAGACTTAGAACTATATTTGTGTAATCATTCTGTGCTTAAATGTAATATTTTCTTATTTTTGTAAAGGGTATAAATGACTAAGTGTAGTCATTTATACTAAGAACAACCAAATAATCCATAGAGGATTCACTAACAATATATAGCACAACTAGAGTGAGAAATCAAGGTTGAGTGTGTGTGAGAGAGTGTTCTTACAAAATCCCTTGTAATCCTCTAGAATCATACATATGAATGAATGAAATCTTTACGATTATATGTTCTTGAATTTGTTCATCATTCATTCATCATCATACATGTTCATCTTGCATATAGATCTTCACTTGAAATCATCAACGGTTTTGTGAGATTCCGCATCACAAATTCGATAAACGGCAACAATACGATTGCAATATTCGATCCACTAGCAGAATCAGTGCTTTCCACAATTGGTATCAGAGCCTTGGCTCCTTGTTCTTCAAATTTTTCTCAAAAATTTGAACCACAAGTTTGATCTGCAAATTGTTGTTGTTTTTGATGAAATCAAGCTACCATTAGCTTAGACTTGTTATTTTGTGAAGATTCGCAAGTTTTCATATCAATTGAAGTTCATTTGAGCCATTAATTTGAAGATTTAAGCAAACTTGTTCTTCAAGTCTTCAAATGTTCATGAATGTGAAATTTTGATTTTGATGTTGTTTCATCGAATTTAAGCTTCTAATAGCTTTAGTTTGTGATAACTAACACATCTGCAAAGTTTCATATCAATTGAACATCCACAACTCTTGAATTTGAAGATTTTTTGAAAATTTTGTGTTCTTAAGAAAAGTTCACTGTTCTTAAGGAAAAATCATCAAAAATCACGAATCTGATGTTGTTTAGCTGAAATTGATAGTGGTTTTAGCTTAGAAACATCAAATCTAAGGTTCGTTTATCGTTCACAACATCCAAATCATACATTTTGAACATTGATTCTTAGACCTGGGTTTTTTTTCTTTATTGCGTCTTTATGGGTTTATCATCTAAATCCAAGTTTAGATGATGATTATATGAAATTGATTGTTGTTTTAGTTTAGAATCACTTATCTACAGCTATTATAACCTTTGATTTCACCCAATTCCATCAGAAACCCAAAAATCAAAAGTTAGTTTATTCAAGAACATAAAATTTGACTTTTTCAAAGTCAAACTGTTTTGAAATCAAAAATCAGCCAAATACATGATTTAATTTTGTTTTTGATTCATTTTTTCATCATACATTCATCATACAATCATTCAAAATCATTCAACAAACATACATACAACAAGTGGTGAATTTGAAAGTGAATTTTCATTCATAATCAAGTTTACAATAACATACATATTACACTTGTTTTTGATGTTTTTTCCAAGTGTTCACAGCTAATGAACATCTAATTCTACAGCTGATGTGTTAAGTGTTTCTTAACTTACACCTTCTTTCAAGGGTGTCATCATACATTCATACATCACACATTCACAAACATCATATTTACATCATCTTCAAACTTCACATCATCTACCAATTAGCAGCCCAAACTCCATCATCCATCCATATTCACAGCTTGCTCACCACATTCAAAATAACCTTTACCAACATCAAACATCATTACCATCATCTTCATTCACCATCCATCCACCGCAAAAGACCCAATCAACATACAACAGTTATCATCAATTTTGTAATCATTCATAACATCATCATCATCACCTTCAAACTGCTGTGAATGTAAACTGTTGACAGCGGACAAAGGACCAACATCAACACAGCGGACAAAATTCCTGAATTCTCAGCTGACATTTACCAAAGAAATTCACAGCAGACGACCCAAAGAAACACACAGCCGACAAACAAGCAAATCAACATACAAACGGACAGCAACCAAACAGTCCACAGCGGACGAAACTTCTGTCCACAGCGGACGCTCAAGTTGTGTCCACAGCGGACTACCCTGAACTTGTCCACAGCGGATAAGGAAACTTGTCCACAGCGGGAAAGGAAACTTGTCTACAGCGGACAGCTATAAACATACAGCGGACGAGCAGAAGACATCCACAGCGGACGTGTTGAGACTGAGGCAACATACAGCGGACGGAAAGTTCGGAATCCACAGCGGATTCACAGCCTCAAATTCTACAGCAGACGAATCTCTGAAGAAGCCACAGCGGACAGCAAGTTGATTCCACAGCGGACGAACAGGTCCTGAGATTCAAAGCGGACAACTTACCTCGGACACAGCGGACGACCACTCCTAAACCCACCATCGAACCAACACCCAACTCCCTGTCAACCTTCGAACACCATCGAAGCCCCCCAAATCACCAATCGACACCCACCATCGTCCAAACACCCCAATCAACAGCTTCGGTCGATTGAACACCCAAATCATCTTTCGACCTTCGATTCTGCATCTTCATTGAAGAAACTCCTTCATCACCGAATCAAATCACCACTGTTGATCAAAACACAAAATCAAACATTGAGTTCGATTGTGAGTGAAGAACCGAGAGATCTTCGTGAGTTCTCTGTTGAACTAGTCAGTTGAATTGATCGAGAGAAAGTTTTGGGATGTTTCTAACTTACTGTCAGTGACCAAGGGTTTGAAGAAAATAAGGAAACTCATCTTTGACTTTTTGTGTTCTTTGTTAATCTTTTCTTTATAATTTTATTGACCGACAAGAAGTCAGTTGTTTTAAAGAACTTTAATTTTGATTTTTGTTTGAGTTTTAATTTTGACCTTTTTGTCTGAGTCATAAAACTCTGATTTTACTTAAATTTTAACCAACAAAAGTTTTATATTTTTTTAATCAAACAAAATTATGTTTAGGACTCTTGTTTGTGTTTAAAGAAGTTAACATTAAAGTTTCGAAAGTTCTTTAAAACAAATAAACAATTCAAAGTTTCATGAGTTGTTAACTTTGACCAACTTAAAAATTTTAGTCTCAGAAGATATTGAGTTTTTCAAAGTTTTTAAATTGACTAATATTTAAAAGTTCTTCTTAGAAGATTTTAAATAAGTTGAAATATTTGAAATCAAGTCACAAAATTATATAATTTTAATTAATAAAATCCAAATTTTATTACTTTTAATTAAGCTTGATTAATATTAATTGAGCTTAACTAAATTGTAATTAAACAAAGTTAACTCTTTAATTAGGCCGATCTAATTAAATTGAGTTTTGACTTCTTTGGATTTCATTAAAATTCAAATTTGATTTTGATTTAAACACAACACATATTTTCAAATCATTTTTGTCTTTAAACAAAATGGAAAATTTAACATCATTCACTGACAATCGTGTTTCAAGAAACCAAGCTATCTTTCTTGCTGCAGGTAGAAAGAGGTTTTAAGAATTCAAGCAAAGCAAACCAAGCTACAAACAACCAAACAACAACAGCAAATCAAACAATGGTTGCAATCAACCAAACAACAACAGCAAATCAAACAAAAGCTGCAAACAACCAAACATCAGCAACACATCTAACAACAATTCATATTTTGACAAGACAAACATTCAGTTGTACATCAGTCACATTGAGAAAGAACTGATGCACTTACATGTATGTGATCTTGCAAACTCAAACAACATATTGTCTAATGATTTGATAAAATGCAGGTCAGAGATGGAACAATCTCAAAGAAATGATCAAGCACAAATCAAGACATTGAATCAACAAAACATCAGTTTAACTCAAGAGATGAACCTATTGCAAGACAAAATAGTTCAACAACAAATCAAGCTTGAAGAGTTAACTGCTGAGCTTGCAAAAGTCACAAACATCAACAACACAAACATTGCTCCATTGCCTGAAATTCCTAAAGATAGAAATATCAATCTGTGCTCATTAGCATGCATAGATGAAGTATAGGCATATCGGAAATATTGCAACAATGTAGCATACATGATAAAGGAGGAAAGGGCTTCACATGCAGAGGAACTACAAACTTCTACAAATCAAATCAGTTCACTAGAGAAAGAAGTTGATAAATTGCTTAAAGAAAATCACAACCTGAATGCTCAATTAACTAAACTCTCTGTGAAGTTAACAAACACAAAGGCTGAAGCTGAAGCCAAAATATCAGAAGCAAGTACAACCAAAACAATTAATAACTTGCAACATTACATTGAGCGTCTAAATCAAGCAATCAATTCAGAAAATACTACAAATGCAGAATTAAAGATACAACATAAAGCCTTTGAAGATAAAATCAATTCTCTTCTAAAGGATGTAGACAAACTCCTTGTAGAAAGATTTAGTCTTCAAGCTCAAGTTACAAGACTCACTGAGTCTTTAACAAAGACCAAAGCAGATCATGCATCAACAGAAGTCGAACTTGAAAATTTAAAAATAACTACCAGCAAGTTGGAAGAACTACTTAATGCATAAAGAGATCAAAGGAAGGGTGCTAGAATTACATACCATGTTGTTCCTCCACCTTACAATGACAACTACACAGAAATGCCAACTTCAATGACAAGTCCAGTTGAAGAAGATTCAAAGATGCATGATCATCATCAAACAGAAAAACCATCCATTATCACTCAAATCACTTCTCCTGAAACAGCACCAAAGCTGTATCTCAAACCAAAATCACCAAAGAATGAAACTTATCATTCTTGTGATGATCAAGATGAAGATTCTGCAAGTGATGATAGTGATGAAGAAATCAACCAACCAAACAAACGAACATTGACATGTATTAGTCATGTCATTGAAAAAATCATTCCAAAACAAACACAACCACAGAAATCAAAAGCAGCAAAGCCTGACAACAAACAAAAGGCAATGGTTCTCTATGAGAAATTCAAACCAGCAGGATTCCTTGAACCAAAATTGCCTAAGGCTAAACTGAAGACAAAGATCAAGATGGAGTTAAAGAACAAACAAAAGCCTGAGGTACAAGAAATCAAAGAAGAAGTCAAGAGGAAAAAGACCAGATCTAAAAGAAAGAAGAAAAGTCAGACCAAGTCTTCTACACCTGATCCAAACCAACCATCAACCTCAAAGGCTACATTAGAAACTCCAAAACAACAACCAATTCTCTATGAGACATGTAATTCAGATTCACACAACACTTCAGAGTGTAAAAGCACTAACAGTGATATATATATATATGTCCTCACAAGAGAAAGCAACAAAAACAAACAAAACAAAAGGCTGTGAAGTTCCAAGCAAATCCAACTTCATTATTCAAGCCTAAGGGAAGAAGATCCAGACCTACTCCTTACTGCTTAAATTATGACATGGAGAATCATACCACTTCAGAGTGTTCATACAACAACTCTCCAACATCATAACACAGAAGAGGTCAAAGATCTTATCATACATCAGAGTCATACTCACCAAGATCGGAGCATGAGTACTACAACAGACATCATAGCTACTCTTCTCCTCGATCATATCAGTATGGGTATGATTTTAAACATTATGATATTCATGATCATTGGGCACCAAGACATTATCCTAGGTCATACACACAACATAAGTATGACAGATATAGGAATAATACTTGGAATAATAGATATCACAGAAGATCATATCCATCAAATTATTATAATCATAATTATAATTCTTATGATGAATATGATCACATGCCCAGAAGAAACAAACATGATCAAGGACAAAGATCCTTTGCTACACCTCCACAAAACTTTCAAAATCAAACTAGATTTTCTAAACCAACAAAAAGATTTTCGAAAGCCAAACAAACTCCTTTTGTTAAACAAACTAAAGTTGAGTCAGTTGGTTTAAAAACAAAACAATGTTGGAGAAAGAAAACAATTTCAGGAGGTGAATCTGATATATCAACAGATACAGCAAAATCATACACATACGAGCAAGTCACATATAAAAATGAAAATGGACAGCTCAGGACAATTATGGCCTGGGTTGAAACATCTAACTGATTTGCTAATGTGATAGGGACAGTTATGGAGGCCTGCCAACCCAAGAAAAGTTAGCAGTGGCTGATCCCTTCCCATGACAGGAACGTTCTTCCTGCTCATGATGTTTATGATGTAACTGAGCCAAATGGAGCAGACATTAGCCATGATTAAATGCAGGACATCAATCATTCAGAGAAACTATGATGGCAATGCAAGAAACAACCGATGTTTCATTCCATCTGCTTAGTCTGATTACATTGCTACATGGAGTAACTGTTGATGATCTCTATTGAATTGATAACACATATGCCATTTCTTTATTTTCTCAAAAACAAAAAAACCAAAAAAAAAATAGAACTATATGTTGTACCTTTTATGTAGAGTTGTAACCTTTCATCTTAATCATTGCGATAATTTGATCCCTATATTAAAGGACTCATATGGTACGTCAAGAAAAAAATAGAATTAACAAAAATCCATTCTTGTTCTTTATAACCTTTGTGTATTATCGAACTATTGATTTCATATATGCACGCGAAATAATTAAATTATAGTAAACTCACAATTCAGAAAACTATTCATAAAATTACGACATTCAAAAAGTGCATATGCTAAAAATTTCAATACCTTAATTATAATAAAAAACATGCATGTAAAAACTAGAGATCACTAAATGTGCAAGGTTGCGAATTGATGTAGCACAAAAGGAGGGTCTATTAATCGGTGTTGGGAATAGAACAGTGGGGTTTTGTGTAAGGAAGATGAAAATTTATTGACTGAGTTGAAACAAAATATCCAAAATATAGATTTTGGGGATTACTCGGATAGTTGGGTTTGGAGGAATGATAAAGAAGACAAGTTCTCAGTTGCATCCTTCATAGAGAGATGTTAACTTGTAAGGAAAATGCAGTGATCAACAAAATGTTTGAATGGAACCATAGGCTCCCAAAAAAGCTAAATGTGTTGGGATGGAGGTTATTCTCAGGTGGGTTGTTTACGTTGGAAGCTCTTAGTATTCAAAAGGTAAATGTACTCTCTGGTTTATCATATGTGTGATGCGGAAGAGAAAATGAATCATACTTTAACCATTTGTTATGTGGCTGCTAGGGGTGTTCAATATTCAAATCGGATTCGAAAAACTCGAAATTCGATTCGATTCGAGTCGTAAATTACTGATTCGAAATTCTATTTGAATTTTCAAATTTGAATTCGATTCGATTCGAAGTCTAATTATCGAATTCGAATCGAATTGCGAATTTGTGATTTTCGATTCGATTCGATTCGAAATTTGAATTAGAAATACGCATACTTACACTTATTTATTTTATATATTAATTAAAAATATGCATATGAGAAAATAAGAATTAAAAGTTCAAAACATATATAATCTAAATTTTTAAATCTTAATTGGTACCTTTTGGCTTATTTAAAACTTAAATTATTTTGTATGTTATGCTTAATTATTTACTTTGAGCGTTTTATATTGGATCTTTTGAATAAATTTTAAAAATATTGTTAGATTAATTATTTTTTTAATAAATACGAATCGAATAATTATTCGATTCGAATTTGAAATCTTTTTTGAATATGAACGATTCTAATCCTGTCTGAAAGTTTCAAATTCGATTAGACTTGAATTCGACGTACATTTTTTTAATTCAAATCGAATTCGAATCCTGTTTGGAAATTTCAAAATTCGGCTTATATGATTCGATTAACTCAAATTTGATTTGATATGATTTGATCATCACCCCTAGTGGCTGCCATCATTTGGCAATGTATATCGGCTTGGTGCGAGGTTAATCCTATCTTTGCATTTTCTTCTAAGTATCTTTTGAAATTACATCATCATGAGAAGGTTTTGAGGAATAGAAAGAAAGGTGTGCAATCAGTCATCCTCACGGCATGTTGGAGTATTTGGAGAGGAAGAAACAAGAAGATTTTTTCATGGTATCAAGTCAAGATTGAAAAAATCATGACTGAGATTAAGTTTTTTTGTTTCTTATGGATTAAGAGTCGAGCTACATTGGAGCATTTAGATTGGATCAAGTGGAGGAATTTTGATTTGTAATTTGATCTTGTTTCTGTTTTGTTGGGTGGTTGTACTACTAGCTGTTGGCTAGCTCTTTTTGGTTGGTGTTTATAAAAGTTGTCATTCAAAAAAGAAAAAAAAAACAACTAAATTAAAGCTTACTAGCTAATTTGCCATATAAAATCCCATATTCTTTTCACACAAGTCTTTTTTTATAATAGTATTGTTAGATTTTTTTTAATAACATGGGTGTTTTGAAAGGGTTTTTTTTTTAAAAAAAACTTTCATTTTCTTACTCATAATCTTATTGGATAACAAAGTTTTAATTTTAAATAGTATTATTGAAAAAGGGTTAAAAGGAAAAATTTTCTAGAAAATCAAAATCTATTTTTTTGTTTTGTCTATCTGCTAGTTTAAACAATTTGTTTTAAATGATTATTAGTTCTTCATAAACTATCTTTAAAACCATTTTATTAAAAATATGATATCATTTTGAAGCTTTCAAATAACCCACCATGCCAAAAAGAACACAACCTCAATAAATTCCTTTTTCTTTAACGAAAAATTAGAGATACCGATCCAAACAATGAGCGAAGCTGGCGATCAATCTAACGGGAGTGAAGTAGCCAACTACGCAGCAATCTTGGACCATAGTAATGACATTTTATTACAGTGACCGAAGAGATGCACTACCGACTCAATATTAACCTCAAAAAAGGGCACAATAAAACAAAATATCCAAATCGTTAGAATCCAAGTTTACACAAGTTGGAAGTCTAATTTTGAGAACTCTCCACACACATATATTGACCTTCCACGGAACATATTGTTTGTTGTGAACCAATAGGAAGGAGATAACCATCAACGACCTTCCTAACATTTTTACCGAAAATCCTTGAACTCCATCCAACTTCCAAACCTATTTGTCTACATTATGATCTGACTGAATATGCTCCAAAGAAGAGAGAGTGTTACGAAATTGAGCATCTTCCTCACCCGATCTAAAAGGCGACGTCAACCCGATTGTTACTACCTACTCGTTGATTCACAAGGCTCTCTTTAAAGGCCAATAGAGAATCATCCAACCAAAACAAAATTTTGTCACCGTTGGCCACCTTTAACGAAATGAATGAAAAAGTAACAATACCACAATTATTTAGCTTAGAAAAGATTTTTAGACATCTAGACCATTCTCCATTCTCTCGAACTACCCCGTGAAATATGGAACTCTCACTTTAGAAACATAGATCAAACATATTATTTGAGACCATAAACTTTGTGGTTCATTAGCTGATCTCCATAGCCACTTTTGGGTAACGCTAGATTAAAAGCTTCAAGAGACCCAAAACCAATCCCACCATTATCTTTAGATGCCAAGATTTTGTTTCATGTCACCCAATGAAGCTTTCCTCCTCCTCTGATTCCCCCCTAGAAAATGATCGTTTGAAGAGATTTCAATACTTTAGATGGTACAAGAAAAAGAGAGAAGTAATAATAAATACTTAATGAACCAAGCACCGATAATACTAGAACAAACTACCCACTAATAGACATAAGCGAAAATTTGCATTTCGACACTCTATCACAAATTTTATCTTCAATAATCTTCCACGCACTAGCCTCAGCCATGTTGTCACCAACCGGGAGACCCAAATAAAAAGAAAAAAGTCTCACCATCGATTGCACATATAAACAGACCATTCACCTATAAAAATAACATCATCGGCATGAAATAAATGGCAAATCAAAACCCCACCGAATCCTACCCGAATACCATTAAACAATCCTAAATTAAGGGCATCCTCAATCGCAACGTGCAAACCCTCAATTGCAATGATAAAACAAAAATGGATGGAGATAGTTGATCGCCTACCTCAAACCCCTAGCCATACCAAATTCTTTCGTCTGGCTCCCATTAACCTTATATATATATATATATATATATATATATATATATATATATATATATATATATATATATATATATATATATATATACGTATATATATATATATATACGTATATATGTACACGTATATACGTATATATGTACACGTATATACGTATATATGTACACGTATATACGTATATATGTACACGTATATACGTATATATGTACACGTATATACGTACACGTATACACGTATACGTATACGTATACACGTATATACGTATACACGTATACACGTATACGTATACGTATACACGTATACGTATACACGTATACACGTATACGTATACACGTATACACGTATACGTATACACGTACACGTACACGTATACACGTACACGTACACGTATACACGTACACGTACACGTACACGTATACGTATACACGTACACGTATACGTATACACGTACACGTATACGTATACACGTACACGTATACGTATACACGTATACGTATACACGTAGACGTATACACGTATACGTATACACGTAGACGTATACACGTATACGTATACGTATACACGTATACGTATACGTATACACTTATACATATATATATACGTATATATATATATGTATATATATATACCTATAGATATATATATATACGTATATATATATGTATAGATATATATACCTATACGTATATATATATACGTATATATACGTATGTATATATATACGTATATATATATACGTATAGGTATATATATATATACGTATATATATACGTATATATTACATACGTATGTATATATACGTATATATATACATACGTATGTATATATACGTATATATATACATACGTATGTATATATACGTATATATATACATACGTATGTATATATACGTATATATATACATACGTATGTATATATACGTATATATATACATACGTATAGGTATATATACATACGTATATATATATATACGTATAGGTATATATACATACGTATAGGTATATATATCTATACATACATATATATATATATATATATATATATATATATATATATATATATATATATATATATATATATATATATCATTGTTTTTTTCCTCTTTTTAGCCCAATCAACAAATTCATTCATGATTAAATGACCATCTAACATTTGTCGACTCTTTATGAACCCCTATGGTTCCTGACTTTTCACTAAATCGACAACTTCAACGAGTCTATTGACTAAAATTTTAGCAATAATCTTGTATTATATGTCAATAAGACTTAATTATAGGCCTGAAGTCTTTTACCAAAATCGGGCTCGATGCTTTAGGAATCAATGTAACAAATGAAGAATTATAACCCTTAGGGACCATCCCAATTCTTAAAAAGTCCAAAACACCATAAATATCCATTTTAATAAGGTCCCAAAATTTCTCTGTTAAAACAAAGACAATCCATTTTAAAGAATAAGTATTCTAACGAACTCTATTTTGACAAAAAGCTCCTCTAACAGCCATAATGAAAAACAACTACAAGGATTACATACCTAGCACAAAACACATTAATGATGACAAATTACAAAAGATAACAAGAATTGCCGAATATAATATCTTAAGTGTAGGTTTGGGATGGGTTTCAGGATATACAATATGCCAACTCAAGTATGGTCAAGGATCTACCCTACAAACAATATCAAGAGATAATACTATGATGAACATACTAAAAATTAAGAACAATTATAGGCCTTAACTTGTGACCATTGAATCAAGTATCGAGACCTTTAAGCCTTCCAACTAAAACAAAACAACTCAAGAGTATAAAATAGTGGAATAAGATTATAAACTGATTAGTGTTTACTTTGGTAATTTGTTTGAGCTAACTTGTTTATTTTGGTGATAATCTTTATTATAGTTATGCAAGAAACTATATCCGTATAATACCTTCATTAACGAGAAGAAAATTTACATACACACAATCACCTTTAAACATAGAACACATGAAAAAGAATCATGAAAAGAAAAAACTCCACTAAAAGTTTAAGCAAGATTATATCTTCCTTAATAAGTTTAAATATTTTTCCATATTCAAACCTTAACAAATCAACAACTTGAATAGTACTAGTTCAAAATTCAAAAAACCAACTATCCTGTTCATTGCAAAGACGAAAAAAGCCCGAGATCTTAACTACCCTTTCAATCAACACGAGGGTTAATCACTTGTCCCATAAACAACACGGCCCCGTTCACATCTTCTCTAATCACAAACAAAAACGGGTGATCCGCCACAAAATCCACCTTATCATCACTCATAGTCATTCTAGATGAGCCCATCATCATCATTGCAGAGACTGCTGCAGCTTCTGTACCTTCTTCATTTACCTCTACAAAAGATTTATGGTGAATCCCTGAAACATAAAGGCCTTCACCAGAAGGTAAATCAACCATTTTGGTAAAATCATCTACATTGCTAAAGGGCAATACAAGCCCAAGTTCCTTCAACATATCAGAGGATTCAAACTCGAATGAGATCTTAAATTTTGGTATAACAATCTCACTGACTTCTACTTTCTCAAATGGAATGTGACGCTCCAAAAAGTCAGAAGTAGAACCCATTTTCTCTACTAAAGATTGAAGCCAGTCTTTTGCATTGGAGAGAAAGATATACATTGTAAACTGTCGTTTATCTTGGCCTTGTGAATAGGGAAGACCCAGTACTTTAAAATCATCATATTCTTGCACGAATTGATCGTTGTTGCTCGTCATGAAGGGAACTTGAACTTTGTTGCCATCAAGGAGGTGGAAGTCGGCTTCTTTTGTGCATGACTGATCAATTTTCTGACTCCATGAATCATGATCCCTTGAAGTAGACCCCATTTGCAAGGACGAGCCTAGTGAGATTGTTAACTGCATTAGTAGGAAGGACTTGTTTGATAAGGCCATTTGTTTGCTTCTCGGCCCATGAATTTACTTCGTTGGCTGCCTCAACCGCCTAGATTAGGAGATAATATGTTAGTTGTATCAGAAGGAAAGTTCTATAGGTACATTTTATAAAGATCAAACCCAAAGTGTTAAAAACCTGAAGTTTGTGAGCAAAACCAGCAATACTTTCATCAATGCAACTCTATGGATATTATATAGGAGCATTCAATACAAAACTAGCAGCAAAAACTGCATAAGACCACTTTATATATCAAAATTTATGTGGTCATACGATTCTCATGTATATTTTTGTTTTTAATTCTCGCTACTTATTATAGTTCTTATATAGACTTAGAGCAATTATCTTCAGCAACATTTATTATTATTATCAATATTTATTAAGGGGATCGAGATCAACATACATATTCATATTCTAACAATCGGTATCCACAACTTGTTCCATATAATCTATAATTACACGAATAAACCATAACCAAAATAAACAACTAACCTTGTTCTTGAAATCAACTTGATCACAAGCACCTTTATAAACAGCATCCACAACCTGTTTAAACGAAGGTTTAACAGAAAGGGTTTTCTCAACCCAAACCCCAGTAACAAAACACACTCGAGGTCCACCATTCGGGCTACCATCGGCTACAACCGATGGCACAAACTGCGAATAAAGAGACTCAACTTCATCAGTGCTTGATGCAGCCCAATTACCAGCCCAGTCCATTGTTGATAATCAATCCACTACAGGAGCCCATCAAGTCAGGCCCAAACGTGATACAAAGGTTCCAGCTAGATTACTTGACTAAGGGGCTGTTTGACAACATCTGATTGAATAAGTGTTGAACCAGTAAGAGGTCTGAACCAATAAGTGGTCTGAACCAGTAAGTGTGTTTGGTTGTAAAAAGGAAAATTAATAAAATAAAACAAAATAAAAACATCACCCCTCAAACACCCCCTTCATTCACCTGCGATTTTCTCCCTCACCCCACAACCCCCAAACCCTAGACCCACCACCACCCCAATTACCTACTGAAAATGACCCAAATCGACACCCTCCGTCGAAACCCTCGCTCAAAACAATTGAGAGAGACAGAGAGCTTGCGAACCACCACTGTGAGGTATGTTTGGTCATCTTCTTCTTCAACCGCCGTCGCGAACCACCACCGTGAACCACGTCGCCGACCGACTCCACCTCAGACTCGGGTCAGATGTGGGTTTAGATCTGACTGAATAAGGGGTTCGGTCGGACCTATTCTCCGGTAAGTTGCAAGCAATCAAACAAGGCACGTCTGACCGGAGTTGGTCAGACCCAACCAAACAGCCCCTAAGTCATCCACTACCTCATGGTTTGAAGCAGAAGGCCACGATCACATGATTCCATTTTTATGTTCCATGATTTCCAAGTTTAGTTAATTTTAGTTTTCTTTAATTCCTGCAATTTGTTTTCTTGAATTAAGTATTTAAGTTGGATGATGAAATAAAAGGGTATGCAGAAAATTGTTCCAAAAATTCTAAGTGTCCTTCTCTCTTGTTCTTGGAGATTAACCCACTCTACGGGTTACCCATCAATTGGTGCTTTCATTCCCGTTCTCAACCTCAATCATGCTATCACGTAAAGACCAATCCACCACCGACGACCCCCCCCCCCACCACCGAGCAATTGTTAAACCAGTTGATCGTTGTTACCACCGAAGCCACCAAAGAAAACAAAACCATGCTCACAGAACTCCTTAACAAACTTGACACCCTTTCCAACCACGTCACTTCGGAAAGCTCCAGCGACAAAACCCCACCTCGTCACCACTCTCCACCACCGCAATGACCAACAAACCGTCACCAAAACCCCCGTCAGCCAAAAATTACTCTTCCATTTTTTTGATGGTTCCAATGTTTTAGATCGGATCTTCCAAGCTGAAATTTTTTTGCCGTATTACCAAACACCGATGGCAGAACATGTTGAACTCGAGGTTTTTTATTTCATCGGTGATGCTCTTTCATGGTACAAGCATGTCGCCAATAACGATTTGCTCGGTACGTGGCAGGCGTTCAAACGCGAACTTGAACTACGGTTTGGACCATCGACCTACGAGAACCACGAGGCTACACTATTCAAACTTCGTCAAACCTCCACGGTTGCGGCCTGTCAAACTGAATTAGAGCGCGTTAGCAATCGAGTTATCGGCCTATCGCAACAAGCACTCCAAAATTGTTTTATTTTAGGCCTTCGTGAAGATATTCAAAACGAACTTGCCATCTTGAAACCAACCACTTTACACCAAGCCTATGCTTTAGCTCGTTTGGTGGAGGAAAAATTGCAACAAACTCCTAAGCCCAAGTCTACTAACTACTCCAAGCCCACTACCACTTCTTGGACATCCTCTTCCCTTTCAAATTCATCATCACCTAACCACACCCTTAGCCCTACATCATCATCCGCACTCTTGCCAACACCACCCAAACCAATTCAAAACCTTTCATTCACCAAACTCTCCGTTGAAGCTCTACAACAACGCCGAAAAAACAGGCTTTGTTTCAAGTGCCCGGAGAAATACTTCCCTGGCCACAAGTGCTCACTGCCACTAACTGTCGATCACGAAGACAGCAATGACATATTGCCGGACGACACCACCCCAAATCTAGATGTTTCTCACCCTCCACAATTCCTCTCGTTGTCTCAGTCTGTAAGGCCCCGTTTCCGGAGACCTCACAGTTGGACATTCACAGCACTATTCATGATCCATTTCATAAATTCATTATCACGATGTAGCGGAATTTAAACATTTAAAAGCCATTCATTAATTTGTAAACACTGTTGCTAAGTAATACATGTTTGGTACAGTTACAAAAGATCATTAGTTTGCATTACAAAAAAACAAGGTTATATTCATGAATGGATGTCAGCCTTGTCCCGACGAGTAGCCTCCCCGAGTGCCATCCTCAGCAATATTACCTGCCAACTGAAAACGCATAAAAGTCAGCTTTGCTGAGTGAGTTCTAGTTTTAAAATCATAAAAATATCTTGATAGATTTGTATACAAAATACTTCTTAAAGAAAATATCTTATCTTTCTTTCGGATGCGATCACACATCATACATACAAATCATAACCATTACATTATCACCGTTCTCTTTCTTGCTTATTATTATTATCTTTCACTGTCGATATGGACCAAAGTGATATACCCCCCCATAAAATGCGCATAAACCTGGTACTGGGCCTTGAAGTCTATAAATAGACTCCATCCGTGGTGCACATATGCTGGCACCAGTACCGGGGCAATAACAGTGGTCCCCTCAATCTTAAAGATTGACCCTGTGTACATCCTTTGGGTTAGCTAAACCGTACACAGTTGAGCTAACGACAACATGGTCGTGCACCTCCTGTAAATTTTTACTTGCAAGTCTTTCATTCTTTAAGTTCCACTTTTCGTTAATATTAATCTTTCACTAGATTAATAATACTTCATAATTACGAACAAACCACATAAGGCCACATAATAGTATCATAATAGGCACATAAGGGCAGCCCACATCATGCATAAGATAACCAAATAAAAGCATCAAGTCAACCGTTGTCAAATCCTAATTTCTGATCTTCCAAAATTCCAGAAAATTTCTCAAGTCCTAAAGAAATGTGGATGAACAGAACCAATGCAGATGAACAACTTGCAAATGCAGATGAACAAAACTAATGCGGATGAACACTTGTAAATGCGGATGAATAACTTGCAATGCGGATGAATAACTTGCAATGCGGATGAATAAAACTAATGCGGAAGAACACTTAGGCTGAATTTAGGCAAATGCGGCTGAACGAAGGTGAATGCGGGTGAACAAAACACTTAGGCAATTATCACGGTGTAAATGCGGATGAACCATCAGACCTGTAAATGAGACTTATGCTATAACCAATTCTAAAACCTTATTTTTATACATTCTTAACATCGATCTATCATGCTAAACTCTTAGAACAAGCTTACAACCTCAAAAAAACACAAAAATTCATACCCATACGTAAGCAGTCAACATACACGACGGTTGTAAAACATTTTAAATGCATTTTCAGCCCCAAAGAAGTTTAAAAACAGAGAATCGGGGTCCTAGAACTCACCTATTGCAGAAAACAAGTGAATCTCCTCCCAACTTGCGTGCACAAGAGTTCAAACACCTAGAACAAGCCAAAACAAACACCAAACACCAAGAACACATAGAAATCAGTTTCTAAGGTTGAAACCTCACAGAAACCGAACCAATTAATCATAAAAACCTACTAACCTTGAAGATTCTTCTCCTTCTTCACAATTCAACCGAGAGAAGACACAAAACCCAGCTTTCTTTCTTTTCTTTTCTTCTTCGGAAAGCAGCAGCAGGAAGAGCATGGGCGACCATGCTCTTTATACACCCACTTTTGACTTTTGTACTATTTTACACTTTTCACCCTTCAACTTTGGCCTTTATAAAAATTCGGGTGTTACACAGTCAGCCTTCTTTGGGATGTCTTCTACGTAAACCCTTGGAGTTACGGGTCACATCAAAGGCAAACCTGTCATATCATTCTTGTTGATTATGGGAGTACCCATAATATCATCCAACCCCATATTGCTTCGACTCTAAACTTGCCCACTAAACCAATTCAACAATTCTCTGTGATGGTTGGTAATGGACAACACATCGCGTGCAAGGATTTTTGCCCCGCTGTTAAACTTCAATTACAGAAAGCTCTTTTTGAAATTCTGTTTTTTTGTAGTTCCCGTCGAAGGAGCTGATGTCATATTGGGCGCGGCTTGGTTAGGCACACTTTGTCGTCTAACAGTCGATTTTTCTATTCCCGAACTCTCTTTTACCAAAGATGGTCAGACTTGCACCTTGAAAGAGGAACCTTTAAGTACATTTGTATCACCAAGCTCCTTATCCACCCTCATGAAGCACGACTCCATCTCATCACTTCACACCATCTCCTTTTCTAATCCTCCACAACACATACCCAATGAAGACCAACCTCTTAATCCATTCAGACTCTCAAATAGCTTCACTTTTACACCAATTCAAATGCCTATTTGACCCACCAAAAAACCTCCCCCCAAACCGTCCCTATGACCACCACATTCCCCTCCTTCCCGGATCACCATCAGCCAATGTTAAACCGTATCGCTACCCACAGTTCCAAAAACAAATCATGACGGGATTAATATCAGAGATGCTTCAGGATGGTGTTATTAGGCCGAGTCAAAGCCCTTTCTCATCGCCGGTTCTTTTGGTGAAAAAGAAAGATGGAACATGGCGATTTTGTGTCGACTACAGAGCACTTAATGCAATCAAAGTCAAAGATTGATTTCCAATTCCAACAATTGAAGAATCATTGGATGAACTACATGGTGCGATTATTTTTTCAAAAATCGACTTACGCTTCGGGTACCATCAAATTAGGGTGGCTGAAAAAGATATTCACAAAACCGCGTTTCGTACCACCGACGGTCACTACGAATTCGTGGTTATGCCATTTGGCCTTACCAATGCTTCATCAACTTCCAATCTGCCATGAATGATCTATTCAGATCGGTACTCAGACGCTTTGTTCTCGTTTTTTTTACGACATGATGATATACAGTGAAACACGAGAGCAGTACTATTCTCATTTGAGGTTTGTGTTTGAGACCTTGTTGCATAACAATTTCCATGCAAAACCCTCCAAATGTGTTTTTGCAGTCCAAGAGATCTCTTTTTTAGGCCATCGAATTTCAGCCAATAGAGTCGCCCCCGAACCTGACAAGATCGTGTCTATTTAACAATGGCCAGAACCTATTTCATTCACAACACTCCATGCATTTTTAGGCCTTACCAGTTACTATCGTTGGTTCGTTTCACATTATGCCAAAATTGCAGCACCTTTAACTGATATCCTTAAGCAAAAGTCATTCACTTGGAGCACCGAAGCAAGACAGGATTTTCTTACACTCAAAGCTCTCATGGAAAAATTAGTTACTTTGGCTCTTTTGGATTTCACAAAGGTTTTTGAAGTAACTACAGATGCTTCAGGGGTAGCTATTAGTGCGGTTTTATCATAAGAGAATCGGCCGATTTCGTTTTTCAGTAAGAAACTTTGCTCTACAATGTAGGGGCAGTCCACTTACACTAAAGAGTTATACGCCATCACCGAGGCTGTTAAGAAGTGGCATCAATATCTCTTGGGCCATAGATTTTGGATCTTCACGGACCATCATAGCCTTAAACATTTGTTATCTCAAACAATACAAACTCCTGAACAACAAAAGTGGGCGACTAAATTGTTAGGCTATGATTTTGAGGTAATCTATAAACTGGGAAGAGATAATGTCGTTACCGATGCTTTAAGACGGGTAGACATCCCAGCTGCTTTTGCTATTTCTTACCCCACATCCCCATGGTTGAAAGAGATTCATGATTATTGGGCTCGAATAGAAACAGGACAACAGTTGGTGCACCAAATAATGACCGACTCATCGTCGTTTCCTCACCATAAATTCAAGGAAGGTCTGGTCCACGTGAATGGCAAGCTCCTAGTACCACCAATTCAAAATTTAAGGAGCAAGTTACTTGCTGAATTTCACTCGTCCTACCTTGGAGGTCATGCTGGAATACATGGTACAACAAAAAGAAACTCCAATGCATTCTCATGGTTTGGATTAAAAAAGGACGTGACCAGCTTTGTCAAAAATTGTGATGTATGCCAATCAATCAAGCCACCTAATCACAAACCATATGGTCTTCTTCAACCATTGGCCACTCCCGAAGCACTATGGCTTGACATCTTGATGGACTTCATCACGAATCTTCTGACTTCTCGAGGTAAAACATTTATTTGGGTAATAATAGACCGCCTTTCCAAGTTTTCACATTTCTTGTCTTTGGCTACCCATTATACGACTGCTTCTTTAGCTAGCCTTTTCCTTCGTGAGATTTACCATTTGCATGGCCTTCAAAAAACTATTACCTCGGATCGTGATCCAGTTTTTGTTAGTCAATTTGGAAGGAATTGTTCAATCAATTAGGAACTAAATTGTTACAATCGAGTGCATATCATCCGCAAACGGATGGACAAACGGAGGTTGTTAATCGGTGTTTGGAAAACTATCTTAGAGCCTTTGTTTTTTATGCACCGGCTACCTGGGAGCGTTACTTGTATCTTGCTGAGTTTTCATACAACACTAACTTCCATTCATCCATAAACATGACTCCATTTAAAGCCGTTTATGGTCGGGATGCCACATCTATTCATGATTACTTTTCGGGTGAAAGTAAAAATGCTTCTGTTGATTCATCATTAACTGAGCATCAAAAGATTCTTCAAACACTAAAAGACTCCATTGAAAGATCAAAGACTCGTATGGTGAAGCAAGCAAACAAGCATCGTCTAGAAAAACAATTTGAGGTAGGTGAACTCGTTTATCTTCGGTTGCAAGATTATTATCAAAAGTCAGTCGCGCAAAGGAAAAACAACAAGCCCTGACGTTGATTCTTTGGGCCTTATGAAGTTCTTGAAAAGATAGGCAAGGTCACCTACAGGTTAGCTTTGCCGGCGGGATCGAAAATTCACCCGGTTTTCCATGTTTCACTTTTGAAGAAATGCTTTGGTGCTACAAAGGTTTCGAATGCTGATCTTAAAGGTTTCGGAGATCAATCTCAGTTGGAATACTTGCTAGAACTAGTTATTGACTCAAGGTTTAGAGAAGATGGGAAACAAGAAGTATTAGTAAAGTGGGAAACTCATCCAATTGAAGATGCTACATGGGAAGATTTTTTTGATTCATAGCAAAGGTTTCCATGCTTTACCAACATTGCGGACAATGTTAAACTTTAGGAGGGAGGTATTGATGTAGCCCTACAACCAACCCAGTCTATTGTTGATAATCAATCCACTACAGGAGCCCATCAAGTCAGGCCCAAACATGATACGTACAAAGGTTCCAGCTAGATTACTTGACTAAAACATCCACTACCTCGTGGTTTGAAGCAGAAGGCCACGATCATATGATTCCATTTTTATGTTCTATGATTTCCATGTTTATTTAATTTTAGTTTTCTCTAATTCCTGTAATTTGTTTTCTTGAATTAAGTATTTAAGTTGGATGATGAAATAAAAGGGTATGCAGAAAATTGTTCCAAAAATTCTAAGTGTCCTTCTCTCTTGTTCTTGGAGATTAACCCAATCTACGGGTTACCCATCAGTGCTCTTCGTCTTAAGGAACCCAAGAAGTTCATCAAGTGTTAGACCTTCAGACCAGAGGCTAATACGCTGAGGGAAGCATGAATAGAAATAAGGGAGAAAACCAGGTTGGTGTTGGGGAATTTGCTGGAGAGAAGATGGGCTGCAAGTGTGTTTGAGACGTGGGTTTGGTGGCTGATTGATTGTTGATGGTCCATTGATGATGGTTTTGAGTGAAAACGAAGAAGATCAGAGGTTTTGGCATGGCGTTGACGTGATTGAGTGCTATAATGGGTTCTTTTTGTAATGCGATTGAAGGGTGTTGAAATTGGGTTTTGTGTGATGTTGTTGGATCAGAGGTTTGAGGGTGTTGAAGGTGGAAGAACAGATAACACGAGCCATTGCTGTTTGGTGTGTGCAACATGGGAAGAACCGAAGAAGAATAAGAAATTGTGTAGATGAAACAGAGATTGTAATGGTGTTTAACCAACCCTACGCATTCAAATATGACTAGTTTGTTATTATTATCTAAAAATAAAACAAATACAAATACAAATATCATATATATTTATTTCAAAACAAAATTTAAATTTCAAATATATTATTCTTAATCTTTTTTTAATTTTAACAGGTACAGATGAACAAAACAAGACTAACCGAATCAACCCGCTTTTATGCATGACTGAAACAGTAACAAGTTATTAAAAGTAACCGGTTACTAACTGATCTTATCCGGTGGTTACAAACTCGTTCCCAAAGCAATCCTAACCTGTCTTTTTATCACTTGAAAACGGGTTAACCAATCATCAAATAACATTATTTTTCAGAAACCTAGTCATCTTTTTTTACTTATATATTCTCTATAAGAAAAATCTATCATGTTTATACCAAAATCTCACTTGTTTAAAAAAATCAAAAGAAATTTTAAATAAACAAAAATCTAGCCAACTTTATATAAAAATTAGCTTATAATATTATAAACATTTATTTAACAAAAATTAAAGTTAAGATTAGAAAAAGAATAATTAGCATTTGCATATTAAACTCCAAAAATTTGTTTATGTTGTTTCTTTTACTAAAATCTGGCCACTTTTTAGAAAAAAGAAACAAAGCATTTTTATCTTAAAGAAATTTGTCCTTTAAAAAGATTTTGGTAAAAAAATGTAATAAATTAGTAAAAATAAATTTTTAAAATTTTAAATTGTAACTAAAGAACTAATAACTAAAATTTACTAATCAAAGTTAATTATTGTTTAATGTTCATCGTCTTTTTTAAATCAAAATATTAAGTACTTGAAAAAATAACTAAATAAATATTTATAAACTTTTCTTTAACCTATAGTATTTTTAAAAATATAAAATTATAGAAATTGATATCATGGAAATAAATATATAGAATATCAAATTTATTAATAAAAAAACATGATTACTAAAATTTGTAAATGCAAAAGCAAAAAATAATAAAATTTTATAGTGAGTGGCAAGATTTAATGAATAAATCTAGCTACATGGTAAGATGTTAGGGATCAATGTTTAATTTCATAAATTTAGGGGTCTTAGATTAATAATTGAAATCAATAAAATCTCTATTTATGTAATTTTCCAGAAAAAATAACAGAAACAATGTATGGGGGAGAAAACGAATGGGAAGTGCTCTCATGTTCTATCATGTGGCAATAATATGGTCTAATATGATGTTATGTGTTTAAGACGTTAGTCTTTTATTATATATATAGATATAGATTGCTTGTAGGTGTAACCATTTTATAAAGCTTGAATTATTTTAAATCAGAGTTAATTTTATCTTCATCTTCCTCATACAAAAGTATGTTATGTGGGTAATCTACGATCTCAAACCTTGTGTGTGACGAGAAGAATAAACATAATGATTACACAGGGTTGTTGTGATGAAATCGGTGGAAAAAATGTACTGAAGTAGTGAGGTTACAAGCTCTAAAAGCATATATATATATATATATATATATATATATATATATATATATATATATATATATATATATATATATATATATATATATATATGTGGTGATAGTGTTTGCTCCGATTTTCTATTTTTGCATTAATGATTTGAGGGTGATTCGGTCTCTGGAAAGGAAACATGAAAAAAAGGAGACGGATGAGAAACATGGGAGAGTTGTGTGTTTGATTAGTGAATCACAAAAACAAGGTTAAACAAAACTAATTACCATGGTTTCAAAACGTAGTGTTGATCATCCTCAACAACAAAGTATTAATTTTAATAATAGAGAATTCTTAGGGATCTAAATATTTACCTTTTATGTATTCAGATTACAGTGGATCAAAATTAACCGAGGAAACAGAATCATGAAATGTGATAAATTTTATAAGCGTATGTATGTGTGTGTATCATGTATTATCAAGAATAAGTAATGGTGGCTACTTGGATCACACAAGAAGTCAATTCTATAACCAGTAGTCGGGTCTTGTGGGTAGTTAAAATGGTTGTCTTGGATTCATCAGCAACACCGGCTTCCACCAATAAAAGACATTGTTGATCTTTGCCACCTTCATTGTTTGCCATAATCGATGCTTAACTGTGGTCAGTTATTGTGGTATTAGTTAATGGAGTTCATCCTATATGGTTGGAGGAAAAGCTGATAAATAAAGAAAAGATTTGAAGATAAATATTAGATTTAGTTTATTATTTGTTTAAGTGTTAAGAGATAATTGTTAGAGTTTATTTTAATAACATATTGAATTATATTAGGAATTAGAGTTGAAGTAGAATGAAAGTTGGTTTATTATAAATATAGGTATAGTGTTTTGTAATGTATGTGGTTTTGTTCTTAATAAATTTGGAATATATCGTGTTTGCTCAATCCAACATTTCCAACAACTGGTACCACAACTTGATAAACGATCGTGAGAGGAAGAAGGTGTGAAGATCGATTAAGAGAAAGATTAAAGAGGTTCTGTGTGAGTCAAAGATTAAAACCACATAAGAGGCTTTGTGTAAGCCAAGAAGAATGGTTCTATGTGAGTTAATAAGACTAAGGTTTTAGGTGAGCCAACAAAAGCGATTCTGTGTGAGCCGGTGAAGAGTAAGAGAAAAAGATGAGCAATGTGATCAAAATGACTATTCTGTGTGAGTCTGTGATACTATTAGAGTCAGAAGAGAAGTGATTTTTTGTAAGTCATAAAGGAAACTATTGAAAGCAACTGAGACTGTCGTGGGAAAAAGAAAAGGAAAAATGAGAGTAGCAAAATGTGTCGAGGAGACGATTATGATGACGGTGAATGAGATGGAGGTGTTGAGATCGAGTGATGTGAATGTAGATAATGGCCTGTGTGACGGAGAGTTGGATCAAAAGAAAGAAGACAAGATGAAAGGTCCCATAATTAAAATAGAAGAGTTAGAAGTTTTGTTTGTGGTTCAAGATTTAGGTGTTACAAATCAAGATTAATGGAAGAATGATAGAGTTACTTGTATTTTGTTGGAGAGGAGGAAAATTTGAGATAAATGAAGAAAAGATTTGAAGATAAAGTTTAGGTTATTATTTGTTTAAGTGTTAAAAGGTAATTGTTAGAGTTTATTTTAATAGTATATTGAATTATATTAGGAATCAGAGAAGAAGTGGGATGCAAGTTGGTTTATTATAAATAGAGGTGTAGGGTTTTGTAATGTGTGTTGTTTGGCTCTTATTAAATTTGGTATATATCATGTTTACTAAATCTAATATTTTAAACATTAGTTTTACGGTTTATAACAAAGGAAAGAGTTTATGGTTTTTGAGAGCATATCGTGCTGATAATGTAAAATAAACTATAGATCGAGAGAAAGAAATTCATTTCACGTATATTTTCTCAACTAACATATACATCATATGTATATTCATTATAATATAAAATCAACACTATAAATAAATGGTAACTTTGTAAAATAGTTACCAACTTTTAAAAGTGTTACAATTAGGTAACTCAAGTTTAAAAAGTCTTTCAATGAGGTCTCCAACTTTCATATTTTATTTAAATTACAAGTTTTAACATGTTTATAGCATGTTTCTCTTTTAATTTCAGTTAGGAAATATTTTTTTTCTTTTTTTATGTTGATGTGAAATGCTGGTGTAAATTTTAGGTACTTTTTTTTATTTTATAATAGAGTACATTACACGGATCGTCCTTGAATTTTGCTTAAATTTCACATTTCGTCCCTGAGATTGAAAAATTACATATATAGTCCTAAGGTTTGAAAAAATATAACGTTTTTAGTCCTTCCATTAAACAACCATCAATAAATTTCGTTAAGTGAGTGTAAAAGTACCATTTCACCCTATAATTATAAGAAAAAAAACTTTAAAAAAATAATGCGCCTCACCCCCAACTCCACCCCCACCCCACCCTCACTCCCTATCCCTACCCCCACTTCATCTTCTTCATTTTGAGCACAACACCACCTCCTCCTACCGCTTCCGACAGCCACCACCACCACCACACCCACCCAAGTACACACCCCTCACGTAATGGGTAGTTTATGTAGTTATTTCCTCATGATTGTAAGGCTATTTATAGCCATTTATATTTATGTTTGAAGGGAATGAAAATATGATTTGAGTTATCTTCTTCTAAATCTCTCTGGTCCTCTCATCTTGTTTATGTTCTGAAGATCCGTACTCAGCTCTTGGCTAAAACCCAAGTAGTCAATACCATTTGGTGCGGTGACCTATCACACCACCACCTCTCGCCATCTCCTCCGGCGACACCATCACTTGAGCAAAGGGTAAAAGTGTACAAGGGCCAAACCGGCCTATAATGGGTTCAAAAGGAAGAAATGGCCGCCCATACCCTCTCTCCCATGCACTCAACCTTCGGCTAGAGAGAGAGAAATAGACTTCCACCGGTTCTAGAGTGAGAAAGTAGAAGAAATCTTTAAAGGTGAGATTTTATGGTGTTTTCTTCTCGGTTTCAGTCGGGTTCAAGCTTCTGGACTGATTTCTATGTGTTCTTATGTGTTTAGTTGCATCTTTACATGTGTTTAGGTGTTAGAACTCCAGGTTTGCTCCTGGGTTTGTTGTGTTTGGCTCGAAGGCTATTTAAGGTGAGTTCTAGATCCCCTCTTTTACTAGTTTTCTACTTGTTGGGATTGATATGCGTACTGAAAAATGATGTTACTGGGCAAACTATGTTTTCCACTGTTAAAATGACTTTTCAAGAAAATGTATGTGTTTTAAAAGATTTCAATAATAGATCTATGTTAAGTTAATGTTCAAAGATGTTGCTTGGGACTAGAATTCACGTAGGTTGGATATAAGTGTTAGTGAATGTCCGCTATGGGCCTTGCATGTCCGTTATGGACACTTGGGTAGTGTTGAACATGTTGTCTGCTGGGACACTAACTATCCGCTATGGACACTTGAACACTTTTAGACTGTCCGCTGTGGACAATACATGTCCGCTGTGAACCTTTAGTCATCCGCTGTGGACCTCGGTCATCCGTTGTGGACCTCGGTCATCTGCTGTGGACTTTAGTCATCCGCTGTGAACACACTTAGTGTTTAGTTCATCCACTACAGACTTTGGTCGTCCGCTGTGGGCTTTGGTGTCCGCTGTGGATACTTAACATTTAAGTCATCCGCTGTATACCTATTTCATGTGCTGTGAACACTTAGGTTTATTCTAATATTTTAGGAACATAAATTAAGTGACTGGTACTTATGTTTTAATGGAAGTTTATGCTTGTCTAATGTTTCTAGTTGTGATATATAAAAGTCAAATCAAGTTTACTTCCGAAGCAGAAGTATAACTTTTCTTCCGAAGCTTATATTCTTCCGAAGCTTATAGCATAAATCTTCTGAAGCTTATGTTTGCCTTTGGAAGTATTAGTATTAGTGACGTGTTTGCTAATTGATAGTTAGCATAAGCTCATTGGCTTAAATGGTATGTTTGTTAAAGTTGCGTGTGTTGGGTGTTAATAGTTAGTTAGTTAGTTGTGAAACTGGGTATATAGTGTGATGTATTCTCATTTCGAGAGATGATCAGAAATAATAATCTGTGCAATCGTTCTTCTCTGAGGGGTGAATTCTAACACTAATGTTATATTCTTTTCTTAAGGGCTGCTGTTATGAATAATATTTAATATTTCATGATATGTGATTGTAAGACAATGGATATCTTAAAAGTATTATTCATAATCAAGTGGTCACAAAGTAATAAAAGAAAGACAATGGAACTTAATGAATATTACCCCCGGGCCCGTATGATGAATGGAAAGCCTTGCAAGCAAAATGAATGGAGATTCACGACCCTAGGTGTCGTTTACTCAACTGATGTGCGGCCATTTTAGACCAAAGGATGCACATCTGGGGTCTAATCCTTGTGATTGACCAATGAATGAATGGGACCCGTATTCAAGAGAAAGCTTCGTGCCTAGCAGTGTGGGTCAACTGTCAGGGGTTAGCTACCATGATAAACGTGTACTGGCAGGGGTTCGACATCTATTGCCAACCAATAATGTAGGCTCTTGTTTTGTGCAATCCTAGTTAATGAAAGAGGAAGATAACGAAAGAAAGAAAGATAATGAATTTCCTAATGAACGATTATGTATAATGATGGATGATCATGAAGGGAAGCTTGCAAAATGTATATTTTCTATATTATGAAACTAGAACTCACTCAGCAACACTGACTTTTATATGCATATCAGTTGGCAGGTAATGATGTTGCTGGGGATGGCACGAGGTTGAAGCTACTTGGCAAATAAGGACTGGCATCCATGTTATGCAGAAATTATATTTTTGTCTTGAAATACAACTAAATTTTCTTTTTGAAACTCGTAACAACGATGTATTTCTTGGCAAAAGTTATTATTAATGCATGAAACGGTTTTTGTTTAACTATTTCGCTGTCATGATTTCTTACTTCAATGTATTTTAATGTGTAAAGTGCTATGAATGACCAGCTGTGGGGTTTCCCGGGAACAGGGCCTTACAAGTTGGTATCAGAGCCAAAGTTAAGAGAATTGGGTAAATTATTTTCGAAACCTAAACTTAAACTAAAAATAGGACCAAATGGAGGGATACCAGCCCAAGTAGCTACGTGCCATCAGGTAATTTTCTTAAAGTTAACCGGTATTATATGCGTGTACAATTTGATTTATGTGCTTAATAGATTTGGATGCTTATGTGGTCAGGATAGGAAATGCTTAGGGAATGAAGAGTAAAGTAAATGGCTAATCACAACTGGCCACTATAGTTAGGGACTTACTATACTTGACATAATCTGAGCTATGACCTTGAATGGCCTTGTTGGTGTTCGAATTTTATAGAAAGTAGATTTTATGGCGGGTAGAAAACCTAGGAAGGCAACCCGAGGTGGTGCTCATGGCGGGCATACTACTAGGCCACGTGTCACCAGGAGCATAGCTAAGGCTACCGAGATGGTTCATGAGGGAACAGATCTCCATAGCCACCAAGAGGGTGAAGGATCAGCTACCCTCAAATCTACGGTGAAGGAAGCTATTGCTGATGAGGTCTACAATGTCATGCAGAATGTGTTGCCTTCGATAGTGACTGAAGTGTTGAGGGCTGTAAAGGATGGGGAAAGAGCTGAGGATATGGGGAAGAAGGAGGAGAGGAAGTCAAGGAAGTCCACTGAAAGGACTGAGGAAGCTGAAGAAGAGCCATCTAGCCCAAAGGTGGTAATTTTTGATGATGATAGCTAGGAGGAGAAGGAAGCTGCTAAGGAGTGCAGCTATGGGGCGTTTCAGAGATGCAAACCCCGCCTTCGACGGTAATGGCAATGCTACTGCTGCTCACCGTTGGGTTCTAGAGATAGAAACAGTCCTAGACATCAGTGAATGTCGGGAGGATCAGAAGGTGAAGTTTTCGTCTCATTCTTTCATTGACTTGGCACTATGCTGGTAGGTTAACATTGTCCAAGCTGAGGGAAAACATTCTATAGCAATGATGAGGTGGTCGGATTTGAAGGAGCTGGTGTTGGAGGAGTATTTTTCATATCGAGAGCTGGACAAAATTAAGAAGGAGTTCTTGCATTTGGAGGCTAGGAACATGACTCATCAAGAGTACACCTCCAAGTTCAATGAACTTGCAAGACTTATGCCAGATCTGGTAACTCTAGTGTCTAAGAAGATTAAGAGATACATGCAAGGTTTGCCAGTTGACAATAGGAGGAACATGATAGCCGCTAGACCGAGCGTGTTTAGGCTAGTGGTAGATTTGGTGGGGAGATTGTATGATGAGAGGGACCCGGTGCCAGTTCAGAGGAAGATCGAGAGGAGTTGGAATAAGAATGGTAATGGGAAGAGGTTCAGGAATGACAACTATGGAATTGGGGAGAAGAAGATGAGGGTTGACGACCGTCACCCAGAACATAGGAAGGGAATGCCAAAAGGGGGTGTAAGAAGTGTGGGAAGAGCCACACAGGTGAATGCAGAGTGGGGACAAATAGGTGCTTCAAATTCAGGGGTGAGGGCCATTATGCTAAGGAGTGCAGGATAGTGAGATGTTACCAATGCGGAGAGGTAGGCCACTTGGGCCGGGATTGCAAGAAAGGTGGGGCAGGAAGCTCAGGGACCTAGACTATGGGGGAGAAAAGGAAGAGTGAGAGCACCAAAGCAAAGGCAAGGGCATTCAACATGACCCGAGATGAGGCTAGAGTGGACCCTAAAGTAGTTTTAGGTACGTTTTTGGTAAACCAATTGTATGCTTCTGTGCTCTTGATTCGGGTGCTAGTAGGAGCTTTTTATCTGCTGCCTTTTGTCGTGTAATGCATGGTAAGAGTAGGAAGATAGATGTGCCTTTCCATGTAGAGACAGCGATAGGAAAATCTACCAAGGTGACTGATATGATAGACGATTGCCTCATAGAATTGGACGGTCATAAGTTTCCTGTTAGATTATATATGATGGCCCTAGGAGGTTTTGATGTGGTGTTAGGAATGGATTGGTTGGGGACCTATGAAGTGAATATCATGTGTCGAAAGAAAATGATTCATCTGATTGCGCCCGACGGCAGTTTGGTTATGGTTCACGGAGACAAGGAATGCACCACTCCGCGAGTGATATCGATGATCACGGCAGAGAAATTTATGAGGTGAGGGTGTGGTGCATACCTGGGTTATGTAAAGGATGTGGATGCTACCATGCCTTAACTGTCAGATATGCCTGTAGTATGCAATTTCCCATGGGTTTCCAGAAGACCTGCCAGGGATCCCACCCGATAGAGAAATAGAGTTTCAGATTGACTTGATACCAGGAGCGCAACCCGTTGCCAAGGCACCATACCAGTTGGCTCTGTCCGTATTCAAAGAGCTGATGATGCAACTGCAAGATCTTTTGGATAAGGGCTTTATTCGGCTGAGTATCTCTCCATGGGGTGCTCCGGTTCTATTCGTGAAGAAGAAGGACGGTAGTATACGGGATGTGCATCAACTACCACGAGCTGAACAAGTTGACTATGAAGAACTGGTATCTGTTACCAAGGATTGATGACTTGTTTGATCAGCTCCAGGGTGCTTGTTGGTTCTCCAGGATAGACCTTCGATCGGGGTATCATCAACTGAAGGTGAAGGAGCAGGATATCCCTAAGACAGCCTTTCGCACTCGTTATGGGCACTACGAGTTTCTCGTGATGTCTTTTGGTTTAAAAAATGCGCCGGCTGCCTTTATGGATCTTATGAATCGGGTATGTCGATCGCTAGACAGATCGGTGATCGTATTCATTGATGATATTCTAATCTACTCTAAGAGCGAAGAGGAGCACACCTGGCATGTCAAGGAGGTACTAGAGACACTTAGAAACGAGAAGTTGTACTCGAAGTTCTCTAAGTGTGCATTTTGGCTAAGAGAGGTTCAATTTCTTGGCCACGTGGTTAACCCCGAAGGAATAATGGTGGACCCTGCGAAGTTCGAAACTGTAATGCAATGGGAATCCCCAAAGATGCCATCAGAGATCCGTAGTTTCCTGGGTTTGGCAGGTTACTACAGAAGATTTATTCAAGACTTCTCTAAGGTGGCGACCCCGTTGACTAAGCTGACTCGTAAGGATGTGAAGTTTGAATGGGGTTCCTAGCAGGAGAGTGCATTTCAATAGTTAAAGACGAGGTTAACCCAAGCCCCAATCTTGACATTAGCTGAAGGGAATGACGACTTGGTGGTATACTCAGATGCTTCGTATTTGGATTTAGGTTGCGTGTTGATGCAACGAGGAAAGGTTATAGCCTATGGGTCTCGGCAGTTGAAGATCCATAAGGGTAACTACTCTACTCATGATTTAGAGTTGGCAGCTGTGGTTTTTGCATTAAAGATTTGGAGGCACTACTTGTATAGGGTGAAGTGTACCATTTTCACATATCACAAGAGCCTAAAGTATTTCTTCGAGTAAAAGGACCTTAACATGAAACAAAGGATGTGGTTAGAGTTGATCAAGGATTATGATTGTGAAATTCACTATTATCCGGACAAGGTGAACGTGGTTACTGATGCCCTCAGCCAAAAGGAACGACTTGAACAGATTTGGGTGAAGGCTTGCCAGCTGGTTATGACGCCGGATGTCATGGGTCAAATCAAAGAATTCCAAGATGAGGCATTGATAGACAACAGGATCAACTCTGAACGGATGAAAGGGCAGGTAACGGATTTAGGGGAGAACACCCTTGGTGTTAGAACTCGATAGAAGTGGAAACACATTACCATGGACTTCATCATGAAATTGCCACGCACGGCGAGAGGATGTGATACCATTTGGGTGATTGTAGACCGCTTGACGAAGAGTGCCCACTTCTTGCCAATCTGAGAGACTTACTCGTCGGAAAGGTTGGCAGAACTGTTCATCAAGGAGATTGTAACTTGTCATGGCGTGCCGGTGTCTATTGTTTCTGATAGGGACACTCGGTTCACATCCAAGTTCTGGAAGAAGTATTATGATGCGATGGAATCGAGGTTACACATTAGCACAGCTTACTACCCTCAGACAGACGGTCAATCAGAAAGGACCATTCAAACCTTGGAGGACATGCTCCGGGCATGCATTATTGATTTTGGTGGAAGTTAGGATGAACACCTGCCGTTAGCAGAGTTCTCCTACAACAATAGTTATCATGCCAGTATAGGCATGCCACCATTCGAAATGTTGTACGGGAGACGATTCAGAACCCCAGTATGTTGGGGGATATCGGGCAGAAGGAGTTGGGAAGTATTGAGATCATTGAGTCCACGTCGGAGAAGTTGGAAAAGATCAAGGATTTTATGAAGGCAACAAAGGACCGGCAGAAGTCCTACGCTTATAAGAGAGGGAGGCCTATTGAGTTCCAAGTGGAAGACAAGGTGATGTTGAAAGTATCTCCTTGGAAAGGGATTATCAGGTTCTAAAAGCGAGGGAAGTTGAGCCCAAGGTATATCGGGCCATTCAAAATCATTGCCAGAGTTGGTGAAGTGGCATATAGGGTTGAACTTCCCAATGAGCTGCATGGAAATCATCCTACGTTCCATGTATCTCACTTACGAAAGTGCTTGGCGGAAGGTGACGTTGTTATTCCTCTTATGGACATTGAGGTTGATTAAAGGTTGAATTACGTAGAGCAACCAGTGGCTATTTTAGACCGGAAGGAGAAACGGTTAAGGAATAAAGTGATTAGCCAAGTAAAAGTGCAATGGAAGCATCACAAGGGATCGAAGGCCACTTGGGAGTCAGAGGAAGAAATAAGACGGCACTACCCAGATCTCTTTAAGGAGAGACAGGTTTCGGGGATGAAACCTATATAAGGGGGATGGACTTGTAACACACGGAAATTTCAGAAAAATAAAAGAAAAGAAAAGAAAGGGAACAAACGGGATTTTATTTCAAAAAGCAAGGGTAAAAAGTGTACAAGGGCCAAACCGGCCCATAATGGGTTCAAAAGGAAGAAATGGCCGCCCATGCCCACTCTCCCATGCACTCAACCTTCGGCTAGAGAGAGAGAAATAGACTTCCATCGGTTCTAGAGTGAGAAAGTAGAAGAAATCTTCAAAGGTGAGATTTTATGGTGTTTTCTTCTCGGTTTCAGTCAGGTTCAAGCTTCTGGACCAATTTCTATGTGTTTAGTTGCTTCTTTACGTGTGTTTAGGTGTTAGAACTCCAGGTTTGCTCTCGAGTTTGTTGTGTTTGGCTCGAAGGCTGTTTAAGGTGAGTTCTAGATCCCCTCTTTTACTGGTTTTCTATTTGTTAGGGTTGATATGCGTACTGAAAAATGATGTTACTGAGCAAACTATGTTTTCCACTGTTAAAATGAATTTTCACTAAAATGTATGTGTTTTAAAAGATTTCTATGATGTTAATGGTTGTTTATAATGTTCTAAGTGTGAATCTGATAGATCTATGTTAAATTAACGTTCAAAGATGTTGCTTGGGACTAGAATTCACCTAGGTTGGATAGAAGTGTTAGTGAATGTCCGCTATGGGCCTTGCATGTCTGCTGTGGACACTTGGGCAGTGTTGAACATGTTGTCCGCTGGGACACTAACTGTCCGCTATGGACACTTTGTAAGGCCCGTTTCCGGAGACCTCAAAGTTGGACATTCACAGCACTATTCATAAAACATTTCATAATTCATTATCACATTGCAGCGAAATTTAAACATTTAAAAGCCATTCATTTATTTATAAATGCTGTTGCTAAGTAATACATGTTTGGTATAGTTACAAAAGATCATTAGTTTGCATTACAAAACAACAATGTTATATTCATAAATGGATGTCAGCCTTGTCCCGACGAGTAGCCTCCCCGAGTGCCATCCTCAGCAATATTACTTGCCAACTGAAAAAGTATAAAGTCAGCTTTGCTGAGTGAGTCCTAGTTTTAAAATCATAAAAATATCTTGATAGATTTGTATACAAAATACTTCTTAAAGAAAATATCTTATCTTTCTTTCGGATGTGATCACACACCATACATACAAATCAAATCCATTACATCATCACCATTCTCTTTCTTGCTCATTATTATTATCTTTCATTGTCGATATGGACCAAAGTGCTATACCCCCCATATAATGCGCATAAACCTGGTACTGGGCCTTGAAGTCTATAAATAGACTCCATCCGTGGTGCACATATACTGGCACCAGTACCGGGGCAGCAACACTGGTCCCCTCAATCTTAAAGATTGACGCTGTGTACATCCTTTGGGTTAGCTAAACCGTACACAGTTGAGCTAAACCGTACCCTTAAAGAGGTTTCGTCCCCGAAACCTGTCACTCTTCGAATAACTATGGGTAATGCTGTCTCATCTCTTCTTCGGTCTCCCACGTAGACTCGGATCCTTTTCGGTGTTTCCACTGTACCCGCACAAGTGGAACCACTTTATTTCTCAATCTCTTTTCCTTTCGGTCGATGATTGCCACTGGTTGCTCCACATAATTGAGCCGTTCATCCACTTCAATATCATTTAATGGTACAATCATATCTTCGTCAGCTAAGCATCTTCTTAGATGAGATACATGGAATGTTAGGTGAATCCCATTCAACTCATCGGGCAATTCTAGTCGATAGGCCACCTCTCTTACTCGTGCAATAATTCGGAAAGGCCCTATGTATCTTGGACTCAACTTGCCCCTCTTCCGGAACTGGATGATCCCTTTCCAAGGCGAGACCTTTAACATAACTTTATCACCCACGTTGAACTCGATGGGTCTACGCCTCTTATCGGCATACGACTTCTGTCTATCCTTCGCCGCCTTCATAAAGGCTTTGATCTTTTCTATCTTCTCAGTCATAGCCTCAATCACCTCGAAGCTTCCCAATTATTTCTGCCCAATGTCTCCCCAACACACGGGCGTTCTACACCTCCTACCGTACAGCATCTCGTATGGTGGCATACCAATGCTGGCTTGATAACTGTTGTTGTACGAGAACTCTGCTAACGGTAGGTGATCATCCCAACTTCCTCCAAAGTCGATCACACATGACCGGAGCATATGCTCGAGCGTCTGAATCGTCCGCTCAGACTGATCATCTGTCTGAGGATGGTAAGCCGTGCTAATGTGTAGTCTTGTCCCCATGGCATCATGGAATCTCCCCCAAAACTTTGATGTGAACCGGGTGTCACGATCTGACACAATAGACACCGGCACAACATGGCGAGCTACAATCTCTTTGATGAACAGGTCCGCCAGTCTCTCGGAGGAATACGTCTCGCGGATCGGTAGGAAGTGAGCACTCTTTGTCAACCGATCAACTATCACCCAAATAGCATCGTACCCCCTTGCAGTACGGGGTAGCTTCGTGATAAAATCCATAGTGATGTGCTCCCACTTCCACTTGGGTATATCCAACGGTTGGATCTTCCCGTATGGTTTCTGATGTTCTGCCTTCACTTGCAAGCAAGTAAGGCACTTACTTACATACTCTGCCACGTCCCGTTTCATACCCGACCACGAGTAGTCTTTCTTCATGTCTTGATACATCTTGGTAGCACCAGGATGAATGGAGTATCGAGTTTTATGAGCTTCGTCCATAATTCACCCACGTAGATTCCCATATCGAGGAATCCACATTCGTCCAAAGCGGGTTCTAACCCCGTGGGTATTCTCCCCCAATTCTGCAACTAGGCCTCTCATTCGTTCGGAGTTGAGGCGATCTTCTTTTAACACCTCCTTTTGAAACTCTTTAACTTGCGTTATCACCTTTGAGGTCATCACCAACTGATACGCCTTTACCCGAATCGGTTCGGGTCTCTCCTTCTGGCTAAGGGCATCGGCCACTACGTTGGCATTGCTTGGGTGGTAATGGATCTCACAATCATAGTCTTTGATCAACTCTAACCACCTTCTCTGCCTCATGTTGAGATCTTTCTGCTCGAAAAAGTATTTCAAGCTCTTGTGATCCGTGAAGATTGTGCACTTCACCCCGTACAGGTAATGCCGCCAAATCTTTAATGCAAATACCACAGCCGCGAGCTCCAAATCATGCGTGGGATAATTGACCTCGTGGGTTTTCAACTATCGGGACGCGTAGGCTATTACTCTCCCACGTTGCATTAACACGCAACCCAGTCCCGAATAGGAGGCATCCGAATACACCACTAAGTCTTCACTCCCTTCAGGTAATGTCAAAACAGGAGCTTGAGTTAATCTTGCCTTTAACTCCTTAAAAGCATCCTCCTGTTCTCGTCCCCACACAAACTTCACATCCTTGCGTGTCAACTTAGTCAAAGGTGAGGCTATCTTGGAAAAGTCTTGGATAAACCTTCGGTAGTAACCCGCCAAACCCAAGAAACTGCGAATCTCGGATGGCGTCTTTGGAGACTTCCATTGCATTACCACCTCAACTTTTGCCGGGTCCACCATAATTCCTTCGGTATTCACCACATGACCAAGAAACTGAACTTCCCGCAATCAAAAAGCACACTTAGAGAATTTAGCATACAACTTCTCCTTTCTAAGTGTCTCCAACACTTCACGTATGTGGCCGGCATGTTCTTCTTTGCTCTTCGAATAAATCAGAATATCATCAATAAACACAATCACTGATTTATCTAACATCGGCCGACACACTCGGTTCATCAGATCCATAAAGGCAGCTAGCACGTTAGTTAAACCGAATGACATAACGAGAAACTCGTAATGTCCATAACGCGTGCGGAACGCTGTCTTCGGGATATCTTGTTCCTTTACCTTCAGCTGATGGTAGCCAGATAGAAGATCTATTCTGGAAAACCAACTGGCACCTTGAAGCTGATCAAACAGGTCGTCAATCCTTGGTATGGGGTATCTGTTATTCACTGTCAACTTGTTCAACTCCCGGTAGTCTATACACATTCTCATACTACCGTCTTTCTTCTTTACGAATAATATCGGAGCACCCCAAGGAGAGATACTCGGTCTAATAAACCCCTTATCCATCAGTTCCTGTAGCTGATTCATCAGTTCTTTCATCTCGGTCAAAACTAACCGATACGGTGCCTTGGCAACGGGTTGCGCACCGGGTATCAGGTCGATCTGGAATTCTATCTCACGGTCCGGTGGTACACCTGGTAGATCTTCGGGAAACACATCCGGGAAATCACGTACCACTGGCACTTCTGATAATTATGGTATCGACACGTCCACATCTTTCACGTATGCCAAGTAGGCACAGCATCCGCGCCTCATACATTTCTCTGCCACTGCCATCGAAATCACTTTAGGAACCATAGTGACGCGATCACCATATACTATCACTGAACTCCCATCGGGTGCAACTAATCGAGTCATGTTCTTCCGACACACGATGTTTGCCTCATTGGCTGCCAACCAATCCATCCCCAGAACTACATCAAACCCGCCTAGGGGCATCACAAATAGTTTAGCGAAGAACCTATGGCCTTCTAACTCTATGCCACAATCCTCAATCATATCAGAAATTCTGGTAGACTTACCAATAGCAGTTTCTACATCAAAAGGTTCATCGATGCTCCTACTACTAACAGGAAATTTAGCACAGAAGGCAGCAGATATGAAACTCCTACTAGCACCAGAATCAAATAGTACAGAGGCACAAGTTTGGTTTACTAGGAACACACCTGACACGACGTCGGGGTCTACCCGGGCTTCCTCTCGGGTCATCGTGAAGGCTCTTGCACTTGCCCTCTGCCCTCCTTCTTCTAGCCTCTTCTTCAACCCAAAACTTTCAGCCTTTGGCTTCTTGCAATCCTTGTTCATATGACCAATTTCACCACAGTTAAAGCACCGTAGAGCTCCACACATCTTTGAAATATGACCGGGCTTGCCACATTTGTAGCAGACATTCATTCCCAAGCGGCATTCCCAGCTATGTTCCTTCCCACACTTATCACACCGCCTCAACCCCGAGCTTGCAGTAACCACTCGGTGATCATCCATCCTCGGCCTCTTACTATTCGGGTTGAAACCACCACGCCTGAATCTCTTCCCGTTCCAACTCCTGTTATTACCACCCGTCTTCTTCACCTCAACCACCGATGTTTCCCTTTCATCATACAACATTCCCGCCAAATCCACTGCCGACCTAAAAGTGCTTGGTTGGGCAGCGATCAAATGTCTGCGGATGTCGGTCGGTAGTCCCTGAACGTACCGATTGATCTTCCTCGATACCGGCTTAACCTGATCCGGCACCAACCTCGCCATTTCGTTAAACTTGGCGGTGTATTGTTGGTGGGTCATAGTTCCCGCCTCCAGCTATAAGAACTCCCTTTCGATCTTGTTGAGTTCTCGGTGAGGACAGAATTCCTCAATCACAACTTCTTCAGCTCACCCCATCTCATTCCCTAGATGGCCCTGTCACCCTCGGCTTGGACAAGATTGTCCCACCAACATAGTGCCGAGTCGACAAACAAGTGAGTGGCGAAAATCACTTTCTAGTCTTCCCGACACTCACTAATCTTCAATACTACCTCCATCTCCCTTATCCAGCGGTGAGCAGTAGCAGCGTTACTGTTGCCGTCAAAAGTAGGGGGTTTACACCGTTGGAATACCCCGTAGCTGCATCCCCTCACGGTTTCCCGTACCACCACCTCTTCATCATCACTTGAGGCTCCCCCTCCAGCATTTAGCTCCTCCTCCTCATCGTGATCCCTCACATCACCTCTCCTGCCACCAGTAGTTCTCCTCTCCTCCTCCTTCTCCTTTCGTTCATCCTCCCTCACATCTCGGATCACTTCAGTCACGACAGATGGTAGGATTATCTGCATGACTTGGTGAACCTCCTCCACCACTGCCTCCTTCACCGAGGCTCTCAAGTTAGCACTCTCATCCACCCCCTCTGGGTGATGCAGATCAGGCCTAGCAGTAGCCGTCTCTGCTGTCCTCGTCTTGTTCTTTGCGGCCCGGGGTCTACCAGCACGACCACCCCGTACACCACCTCTAGAAGCCTTAGATGATCTACCTCCAGCCATCCTCTAATACTATAAGATGCAAACACCAACACGGTCATTCAAGGTAATAGCTCAGTTAATGTTAAGTATAGTAAGTCCCTAATTACAGTGGCTAGTTGTGATTAGCCACTTACTTTACTCTTCGTTCCCCGAGCATTTCCTATCCTGACTACATCATTATTCAAATATACTAAAGCATATAAATCATATAGCATGCGCACATAATACCAGTTAACATTATAAAAGAATTACCTGATGGCACATAGCTACTCGGGCTGACATTCCTCCATTCGGTCCTATTTTCAGTTTAAGTTTAGGTTTTTGAAAATATTTACCCATTTCTCTTAAACTTTGGCTCTGATACCAAATTGTAAGGACCAGTTTCCGGAGACCTCACAGTTGGACATTCACAGAACTATTCATAAAACATTTCATAATTCATTATCACATTGCAGCGGAATTTAAACATTTAAAAGCCATTCATTTATTTATAAACGTTGTTGCTAAGTAATACATGTTTGGTATAGTTACAAAAGCTCATTAGTTTGCATTACAAAACAACAATGTTATATTCATGAATGGATGTCAGCCTTGTCCCGACGAGTAGCCTCCCCGAGTGCCATCCTCAGCAATATTACCTGCCAACTGAAAACCATAAAAGTCAGCTTTGCTGAGTGAGTCCTAGTTTTAAAATCATAAAAATATTTTGATAGATTTGTGTACAAAATACTTCTTAAAGAAAATATCTTATCTTTCTTTCGGATGTGATCACACACCATACATACAAATCATATCCATTACATCATCACCATTCTCTTTCTTGCTCATTATTATTATCATTCACTGTCGATATGGACCAAAGTGCTATACCCCCCATATAATGGGCATAAACCTGGTACTAGGCCTTGAAGTCTATAAATAAACTCAATCCGTGGTGCACATATGCTGGCACCAGTACCGGGGCAGCAACAGTGGTCCCCTCAATCTTAAAGATTGACCCTGTGTACATCCTTTGGGTTAGCTAAACCATACACAGTTGAGCAAACAACAATATGGTCGTGCACCTCCTGTAAATTTTTACTTGCAAGTCTTTTCATTCCTTATGTTCTATTTTTCGTTAATATTAATCTTCCACTTGATTAATAATAATACTTTATGATCATAGGCAATCCACATAAAGTCACATGTTAATATCATAATAGGCACATAAGGACAGCACACAACATG
This sequence comes from Flaveria sonorensis, assembly GCA_025506505.1. Lineage (NCBI taxonomy): Eukaryota > Viridiplantae > Streptophyta > Magnoliopsida > Asterales > Asteraceae > Flaveria > Flaveria sonorensis. The sequence goes on along the minus strand of CM046425.1, from coordinate 11,813,885 downwards.
CATAAGATAATCAGATACAAGCATCAAACCAACCATGGTCAAACCCTAATCTTGATCTTCCAAAATTCCAGAAAATTTCTTGTCTTAAACTAATGCGGATGAACAAAACCAATGCGGGTGAACAACTTGCAAATGTGGATGAACAACTGCAAATGCAGATAAACAAAAACTAATGCGGATGAACAACTGCAAATGCGAATGAACAACTTGCAAATGCGGACGAACACTTGGTAATTATTCTGTCGTAAAAGAAATGCTGACGGACACTGTAGCAAATGCGCATGCATAAAAAGAAATGCTGATGAATACTGTAGCAAATGCGCATGCATAAAAAGAAATGCTGATGGATACTTAGGCTGAATTAAGGCAAATGCGGGTGAACAAAAGTGAATGTGGGTGAACAAAACACTTAGGCAATTATCACAGTGTAAATGCGGATGAACCATCAGACCTGTAAATGAGACTTATGCTATAACCAGTTCTAAAACCTGATTCCCATACATTCTTAACATAGATCAATCATGCTAAACTCTTAGAACAAGCTTACAACCTCATAGAACATAGAAGTTCATACACGTACATACACAGTTATCGTACATAACGGTTGTAAAACATTTTAAATGCATTTTCAGCCCCAAAGAAGTTTTAAAACATAGAATCGGGGTCCTAGAACTCACCTATTGCAGCAAACAAGTGAATCTCCTCCCAACTTGCGTGCACAAGAGTTCAAACACCTAGAACAAGCCAAAACAAACACCCAAACACCAAAAACACATAAAAATCAGTTTCTAAGGTTGAAACCTCAAAGAAACCGAACCAATTTATCACAAAAACCTACTAACCTTGAATAATCTTCTTCTTCTTCACAATTCGACCGAGAGGAAACACAAAAACCAGCTTTCTTTCTTTCTTTTCTTCTTCGGAAAGCAACAGCAGAAAGAGCATGGGCGACCATGCTCTTTATACACCCACTTTTGACTTTTTGGTATTATTTACACAAAACACCCCTCAACTTTGCCTTCTCTTTTATTTTCTTCAAATTACTTTTCTTTCCTTTTTATTCTGATGAAATTTCGGGTGTTACAAGTCTACCCCCCTTAAAGAGGTTTCGTCCCCGAAACCCGTCACTCTTCGAATAACTGTGGGTAATGCTGTCTCATCTCTTCTTCGGTCTCCCACGTAGACTCGGATCCTTTTTGGTGTTTCCACTGTACCCGCACAATTGGAACCACTTTATTTCTCAATCTCTTCTCCGTTCGGTCGATGATTCCCACTGGTTGCTCCACATAATTCAGCCGTTCATCCACTTCAATATCATTCAATGGTACAATCATATCTTCGTCAGCTAAGCATCTTCTTAGATGAGATACATGGAATATCAGGTGAATCCCATTCAACTCATCGGGCAATTCTAGTCGATAGGCCACCTCTCCTACTCGTGCAATAATTCGGAAAGGCCCTATGTATCTTAGACTCAACTTTCCCCTCTTCCGGAACCGGATGATCCCTTTCCAAGGCGAGACCTTTAACATAACTTTATCACCCACGTTGAACTCGATGGGTCTATGCCTCTTATCGGCATACGACTTCTGTCTATCCTTCGCCGCCTTCATAAAGGCTTTGATCTTTTCTAGCTTCTCAGTCGTAGCCTCAATCACCTCGATGCTTCCTAATTCTTTCTGCCCAATGTCTCCCCAACACACGGGCGTTCTACACCTCCTATCGTACAGCATCTCGTATGGTTGCATACCAATTCTGGCATGATAACTGTTGTTGTACGAGAACTCTGCTAACGGTAGGTGATCATCCCAACTTCCTCCAAAGTCGATCACACATGCCCGGAGCATATGCTCGAGCGTCTGAATCGTCCGCTCAGACTGACCATCTGTCTGAGGATGGTAAGCCGTGCTAATGTGTAGTCTCGTCCCCATGGCATCATGAAATCTCTTCCAAAACTTTGATGTGAACCGGGTGTCACGATCTGACACTATAGACACCGGCACACCATGGCGAGCTACAATCTCTTTGATGAACAGGTCCACCAGTATCTCGGAGGAATACGTCTCGCGGATCGGTAGGAAGTGAGCACTCTTTGTCAACCGATCAACTATCACCCAAATAGCATCGTACCCCCTTGCAGTACGGGGTAGCTTCGTGATAAAATCTATAGTGATGTGCTCCCACTTCCACTCAGGTATATCCAACGGTTGGATCTTCCCGTATGGTTTCTGATGTTCTGCCTTCACTTGCAAGCAAGTAAGGCACTTACTAACATACTCTGCCACGTCTCGTTTCATACCCGGCCACCATTAGTCTTTCTTCATGTCTTGATACATCTTGGTAGCACCAGGATGAATGGAGTATCGAGTTTTATGAGCTTCGTCCATAATTCGCCCACGTAGATTCCCATATCGAGGAATCCACATTCATCCAAAGCGGGTTCTAACCCCGTGGGTATTCTCCCCCGATTCTGCAACTAGGCCTCTCATTCGTTCGGAGTTGAGGCGATCTTCTTTTAATGCCTCGTTTTGAAACTCTTTAACTTGCGTTATCACCTTTGAGGTCATCACCAACTGATACGCCTTTACCCGAATCGGTTCGGGTCTCTCCTTCCAGCTAAGGGCATCGGCCACTACGTTGGCCTTGCCCGGGTGGTAATGGATCTCACAATCATAGTCTTTGATCAACTCTAACCATCTTCTCTGTCTCATGTTGAGATCTTTCTGCTCGAAAAAGTATTTCAAGCTCTTGTGATCCGTGAAGATTGTGCACTTCACCCCGTACAGGTAATGCCGCCAAATCTTTAATGAAAATACCATAGCCGCGAGCTCCAAATCATGCGTCGGATAATTGACCTCGTGGGTTTTCAACTGTCGGGACGCGTAGGCTATTACTCTCCCACATTGCATTAACACGCAACCCAGTCCCGAATAGGAGGCATCCGAATACACCACTAAGTCTTCACTCCCTTCAGGTAATGTCAAAACAGGAGCTTGAGTTAATCTTGCCTTTAACTCCTCAAAAGCATCCTCCTGTTCTCGTCCCCACACAAACTTCACATCCTTGCGTGTCAACTTAGTCAAAGGTGAGGCTATCTTGGAAAAGTCTTGGATAAACCTTCGGTAGTAACCCGCCAAACCCAAGAAACTGCGAATCTCGGATGGCGTCTTTGGAGACTTCCATTGCATTACCGCCTCAACTTTTGTCGGGTCCACCATAATTCCTTCGCTATTCACCACATGACCTAGAAACTGAACTTCCCGCAACCAAAAAGCACACTTAGAGAATTTAGCATACAACTTCTCCTTTCTAAGTGTCTCCAACACTTCACGTATGTGGCCGGCATGTTCTTCTTTGCTCTTCGAATAAATCAGAATATCATCAATAAACACAATCACTGATTTATCTAACATCGGCCGACACACTCGGTTCATCAGATCCATAAAGGCAGCTGGCGCGTTAGTTAAACCGAATGACATAACGAGAAACTCGTAACATCCATAACGCGTGCGGAACGCTGTCTTCGGGATATCTTGTTCCTTTACCTTCAGCTGATGGTAGCCAGATCGAAGATCTATTCTGGAAAACCAACTGGCACCTTGAAGCTGATCAAACAGGTCGTCAATCCTTGGTAGGGGGTATCTGTTATTCACTGTCAACTTGTTCAACTCCCGGTAGTCTATACACATTCTCATACTACCGTCTTTCTTCTTTACGAATAATACCGGAGCACCCCAAGAAGAGATACTCGGTCTAATAAACCCCTTATCCATCAGTTCCTGTAGCTGATTCATCAGTTCTTTCATCTCGGTCGGAGCTAACCGATACGATGCCTTGGCAACGGGTTGCGCACCGGGTATCAGGTCGATCTGGAATTCTATCTCACGGTCCGGTGGCACACCTGGTAGATCTTCGGGAAACACATCCGGGAAATCACGTACCACTGGCACTTCTGATAATTATGGTATCGACACGTACACATCTTTCACGTATGCCAAGTAGGCACAGCATCCGCGCCTCATACATTTCTCTGCTACTGCCATCGAAATCACTTTCGGAACCGTAGTGATGCGATCACCATAAACTACCACTGAACAACTTGCGAATGCGGATGAGCAAAACTAATGCGGATGAACAACTGCAAATGCGGATGAACAACTGCAAATGCGGATGAACAACTTGCAAATGCGGATGAACACTTGGTAATTATTCTGTCGTAAAATAAATGCTGATGGACACTGTAGCAAATGCGCATGCATAAAAAGAAATGCTGATGGATACTGTAGCAAATGCGCATGCATAAAAAGAAATGCTGATGGATACTTAGGCTGAATTAAGGTAAATGCGGGTGAACAAAACACTTAGGCAATTATCATAGTGTAAATGCGGATGAACCATTAGACCTGTAAATGCTATAACCAGTTCTAAAACCTGATTCCCATACATTCTTAACATAGATCAATCATGCTAAACTCTTAGAACAAGCTTACAACCTCATAGAACATAGAAGTTCATACACGTACATACACAGTTATCGTACATAACGGTTGTAAAACATTTTAAATGCATTTTCAGCCCCAAAGAAGTTTTAAAACATAGAATCGGGGTCCTAGAACTCACCTATTGCAGCAAACAAGTGAATCTCCTCCCAACTTGCATGCATAAGAGTTCAAACACCTAGAACAAGCCAAAACAAACACCCAAACACCAAAAACACATAGAAATCAGTTTCTAAGGTTGAAACCTCAAAGAAACCAAACCAATTAATCACAAAAACCTACTAACCTTGAATAATCTTCTTCTTCTTCACAATTCGACCGAGAGGAAACACAAAAACCAGCTTTCTTTCTTTCTTTTCTTCTTCGAAAAGCAGCAGCAGAAAGAGCATGGGCGACCATGCTCTTTATACACCCACTTTTGACTTTTTGGTACTATTTACACAAAGCACCCCTTAACTTTGTCTTCTCTTTTATTTTCTTCAAATTACTTTTCTTTCCTTTTTATTCTGACAAAATTTCGGGTGTTACGCACTTGAACACTTTTAAACTGTCCGCTATGGACAATACATGTCCGCTGTGAACCTTTAGTCATCCGCTGTGGACCTCGGTCGTCCGTTGTGGACCTCGGTCGTCCGCTGTGGACTTTAGTCATCCTCTATGAACACACTTAGTGTTTAGTACATCCGCTGTGGGCTTTGGCTGTCTGCTGTGGACACTTAACATTTAAGTCATCCGTTGTATACCTATTTCATGCTCCGTGAACACTTAAGTTTATTCTAAAATTATGGGAATATAAATTAAGTGACTGGTACTTTTGTTTTAATCGAAGTTTATCCTTTTCTAATATTTCTAATTATGAGATACAAAAGTCAAATCAAGTTTGCTTCCGAAGCAGAAGTACAAGTTTTCTTCCGAAGCTTATATTCTTCTGAAGCTTATAGCATAAATCTTCTGAAGCTTATGTTTGCCTTCGAAAGTATTAGTATTAGTGTTGTGTTTGCTAATTGATAGTTAGCATAAGTTCAGGGGCTTAAATTGTATGTTTTTTAAAGTTGCGTATGTTGGGTGATAATAGTTAGTTAGTTAGTTGTGAAACTGGGTATATAGTGTGATGTATTCTCATTCCGAGAGATGATCAGAAATAATAATTTGTGCAATCATTCTTCTCTGAGGTGTGAATTCTAACACTAATGTTATATTCTTTTCTTATGGGCTGCTGTTATGAATAATATTTAATATTTCATGATATGTGATTATAAAACAATGGATATCTTAAAAGTATTATTCATAATCAAGTGGTTACAAAGTAATAAAAGAAAGACAGTGGAACTTAATGAATGTTACCCCCAGGCCCGTATGATGAATGGAAAGCCTTGCAAGCAATATGAATGGAGGTTCACGACCCTGGGTGTCGTTTGCTCAACTGATGTGCGGCTGTTTCAGCCCAAAGGATGCATATCTGGGGTCTAATCCTTGTGATTGACAAATGAATGAATGGGACCCGTATTCATGAGGCAGGCTTCGTACCTAGCAGTGTGGGTTAACTGTCAGGGGTTAGCTACCATGATAAACGTGTACTGGCAGAGGTTCAGCATCTGTTTCCAACCAACAATGTAGGCTCTTGCTTTGTGCAATCCTAGTTAATGAAAGAGGAAGATAATGAAAAAATGAAAGATAATGAATTTCTTAATGAACGATTATGTATAATGATGGATGATCACCAAGGAAAGCTTGCAAAATGTATATTTTTCTATATTATAAAACTAGAACTCACTCAGCAACGCTGACTTTTTATATGCATATCAGTTGGCAGGTAATGATGTTGCTGGGGATGGCACGAGGTTGAAGCTACTTGGCAAATAAGGACCGACATCCATATTATACAGAAATGATATTTTTGTCTTGTAATACAACTAAATGTTCTTTTTGAAACTCATAATAACGATGTATTTCTTGGCAAAAGTTATTATTAATGCATGAAACGGTTTTTGTTAAACTATTCCGCTGCCATGATTTCTTACTTCAATGTATTTTAATGTCTAAAGTGCTATGAATGACCAGCTGTGGGGTTTTCCCGGGAACGGGGCCTTACGGTAGACATTCACCTGTCCATAACGGATGTTAAGTAACTTCACAGCGGACATTCATTTGTCCAGAGCGGATGTGTAAGTAACTCCACAGCAGACGTTGAACAAACACCAGGTCCACAACAGACATAAAACACCCACAATGGACGAGTAAACACACCTACAGCGGATGAGTAAAAACAGGTCCACAGCGGACACACACTACTTACATCTGTCCACAGCAGACGTTGAACACATAATTCGTTCCGTAGCCCCCACAGCGGTCGAGTAAACACATCCACAACGGATATGTAAATAAGATACACAGCGGACATTGATCCATCACACAACAACACACATCTCTTTCTGTCCACAACGGACGTGTTAGCAGAACACAACTCAATCCGCAATACTCGCAGTGAACGAGTAATCATCACACACCTTCACATTTGTCCACAGCGAACAAGAGAGAAAGTCCACAGCGAACATTGACCACACCAACTTAGTCCACAGTGGACTAGTAAAAACAGGTCAACAGCGGACATAGAAACAATCAACCACATTAACAGAGGACGTTGAACATACATTTCGGTCCACAACGGACGTTGAATATACACCTTGTTCCACAGCGGACGTTAAAAATACAACTTGGGTACCATCTGTACACAACGGACTTGTAACATCATTTAATTTTAATTGGGGCGATCCAAATATTGTTACTTTTTAATTAAGCTAGATTAATCTTAGTCTAGCTTAACTAAATTGTAATTGAACCGAGTTAACTCTTTAATTAGGAAAATCTAATTAAATTGAGTTTGGCGTTCTTTGAATTCAATTAAAAGTTTAAAATTTGATTCTGATGGAAACACAAAAACAATTTTTAAATCATTTTTTTGTTTTTAAACAAAATGAAAATTTTAAAATCATTCACCAACACTCGTGTTTCGAGAAACCGAGCTATATTTCTTGCTGAAGGTAGAAAGAAGTTTTAAGAATTCAAACAAAGCAAACCAAGCTGCAACCAATCAAACAAAAACAACAAATCAAACAATAGCTGCAACCAACCAAACAACAGCAGCATATCAAACATTAGAAACAATTCATTATTTGACAAGACAAACATTCAGTTGTACATCAGTTACATTAAGAAAGAACTGATGCATTTACATTTATATGATCATGCAAACTCAAACAACACATTATCTAATGATTTGATCAAATGCAAGTCAGAGATGGAACAATCTCAAAGAAATGATCAAGCACAAATCAAGACGTTGAATCAACAAAACATCAGTTTAGCTCAAGAGATGAACCAGTTGCAAGACAAAATGGTTCAAGAACAAATCAAACTTGAAGAGTTAACTGCCAAGCTTGCAAAAGCCACAAAGAACAACAACACAAACATTCTTCCATTTCCTGAAATTCCTGAAGATAGAAAGATCAATCTATGCTCATTAGCATGCATAGATGAAGTACACGCATATTGGAAATATTGCAACAATCTAGCATGCATGATAAAGGAGGAAAAAGCTTCACATGCCGAGGAACTACAAACTTCTTCTAATCAAATCAGTTCACTAGAGAAAGAAGTTGATAACTTGCTTAAAGAAAACCACAAGCTAAATGCTCACGCAACTGAACTCTTTATGAAGTTAACAAACACAAAGGCTAAAGTTGAAGCCAAAATATCAAAAGCAAGTACAACCAAAACAATCAATAACTTGCAACAATACATTAAGCGTCTAAATCAAGCAATCAATACAAAAAAGGCTACAAATGCATAATTGAAGATACAACATAAAGCCTTTAAAGATAAATCAATTCGCTGCTGAAGGATGTAGATAAACTCCTTGGAGAAAGATTTAGTCTTCAAGCTCAAGTTACAAGCTTCACTGAGTCTCTAACAAAGACAAAAGCAGATCATGCATCAACAGAAGTTGAACTTGAGAATTTAAAGCTTACTACTAGCAAGTTGGAAGAACTACTTTATGCACAAAGAGATAAGAGGAAGAGTGCTGGAACTACATACCATGTTGTTCCTCTTCCTTATAATGATAACTACATAGAAATGCCAACTTCAATAACAAGTCCAGTCAAAGAAGATTCAAATATGCATGTTCATCCACCATCTACTGTCACTCAAATCACTTCTCTTGAAATAGCATCAAAGTTGTACCTCAAACCTGAATCACCACAGAATGAAACCTTTTATTCCTGTGATGGTCAGGATGGAGATCATGTAAGTGTTGAAAGTAATGAAGAGACCAACCAACCAAACAAAGCAACATTGACATGTACTAACCATGTCATTGAAGAAACCAATCCAAAACAAACACAGCCACAAAAATCCAAAGCAGCAAAATCTGACAACAAACAAAAGGCTATGGTTCTCTATGAGAAATTCAAACCAGCTGGATTTCTTGAATCAAAATTAATAAAGGCCGAACTAAAGGCAAAGATTAAGATGGAGTTAAAGAACAAGCAGAAGCCTAAGGTACAAGAAATCAAAGAAGAGATCAAGAGAAAGAAAACCAAATCTAAATGAAAGAAGAAAAGTCAAACCAAGTCTTCTACACCAGATCCAAACCAACCATTAACCTCAAAAGCTACATTAAAAAATCCAAAACAACAACCAATTCTCTACGAGATATGCAATTCAGATTCACATAATACGTCTGAGTGTAAAAACATTGAGAGTGATGCATATATATGTCCTTATAAGAGAAAGCAATAAAAACAACCAAGACAGAAGGCTGTGAAGTTCCAATCAAATCCAACTTCATCATCCAAGCCTAAGGGAAGAAGATCCAGACCTACTCCTTACTGCTTAAATTATGACTTGGAGAACCATACCACTTTAGAGTATTCATACAAAAACTCTCCAACATCATAACACAAAAGAGGTCAAAGATCATATCATCCATCAGAGTCATACTCACCAAGATCGAATCATGAGTACTACAACAGAAGTCATAGCTACTCTTCTCCTCGATCACATCGGCATGGGTATGATTTTAAACATTATGATATTCATGATTATTGGGCACCAAGACATTATCTTAGGTCATACACACAACATAAGTATGACAGATATAGGAATAATACTTGGCATAATGGTTCTCATAGAAGATCACATCCATCAAATTATTATAATCATGATTATAATTCTTATGATGAGTATGATCACATGCCCAGAAGAAACAAACATGATCAAGTACCAACATCTTTTGCTACACCTCCACAAAACTTTCAAAAGAAAAATAGATTTTCTAAACCAACCAAAAGATCTTCAAAATCCAAACAAACTCCTTTTGTTAAACAAACTAAAGTTGAGTCAGTTGGTTCAAAATCAAAACAATGTTGGAGAAAAAAACCAATTTCAGGAGGTGAATCTGATACATCATTAGATAAAGCAAAATCATACACATACCAACAAGTCACATATAAATATGCTAAAGGACAGCTCAAAATAGTAATGGCTTGGGTTGAAATATCTAACTGATTTACTAGTGTATTAGGGGTAGTTATGGAGGCTTGCCAACCCAAGAAAAGTTAGCAGTGGTTGATCCCTTCCCATGACAAGAAGGTTCTTCCTGCTCATGATGTTTATGATGTAACTGAGCCAAATGGAGCAGAAATTAACCATGATTCAATGCAGGACATCAATCATTCATAGAAACTATGATGGAAATGTAAGAAACAATCGATGTTTCATTCCATCTGCTTAGTCTGATTACCTTACTACAAGGATTAATTGTTGATGATCTCTATTGATTTGATAACACATATGCCATTTTTTTATTTTCTCAAAACCAAAAATCCTAAAAAAAAATTTAAAAAAATCAAGAAAAGTCCAAAAATATATTACTATTATGTAATTATTTTTGAATCTTCCTGCTTTTAGTGAGAAATGATAATACAATCATCTACTATTTTATGCATCTATTTTTCAGATCAATAAAGACTGACAAGGCTCTATTTGATATGCCACTAGGCTCAGCTTGGATTCAAGGTAAGCATATTTGTGATGAATGAAATCAATATGCATTATGGACCAAAACCATCTTAGGGTATTGGTAAGCAATGATTTTTCTAATTGTTTGCTTGTGTGGTTACCTAAACACACCATGCGAAAATGGTTTATAAATTTATCATTGATAAAAGCATCTGTTTTTTCTTTGTGTATGTATATACAGACCTGGAGTAAACATAAGGACAATTTCTATTATGCTGAGCATAGACCTAGTTGACCTTGCACTAAAAGTGCTGATGCATGCCAAAAAGGCAAAGAAAAGAATCCTAATGTGGATCAAAGCTAAAAGAATCCTAATGTGGATTAACTTCTAAATTGAAGTATAAAAGAATCCTAAAGTGGATCATATCATGAGAATTTATACTCTAAGTAGCCTGGTTCAAGTTGTAATAAAGTGTCACCTTGCATTTCATGAGAAGGGTTATTCTTCCATATTTCTGAGTATGGGGTACTCAATTAGCATATCTAATCAAACCTAAACATGATAAATATCATAAAGTGTTGAAAATAGATCCTTGAATGAGTTTAAGTGGACAAACATACTTACAATCAACTTTGTTCTTTGTCTATGTCTAAATTCTTAGATGTAGAGGATTTTAGATTAGTATGATCTCATTGCAGTTGAAGGATTCATGCTTGTAAATATCATAAGTTTGAAAAATCTAAAATTCCCAAAAGATTTGTCATTTTTAGTATTTCTCTTAGTTTTGGCAGATTTACATGTTTTATTGATTTAGAAGTGAAACTTTCATGTTATACCTCTACCGAGAGGATTTAGACTTTGCAAGTGATGAATTGCACAACATGACTGAGTTTCTCATTCAGTTCAAGATGTTAAGTGAACACTCCTACTTTTTTTTAAGATCTCCTGCCAGTTGCTGAAAACTAAAAATCCTCCTCTTGGTGTCTCATACACAAAAGTTCCTCACCCTCCAAAACTTTTGTTGAGGGAGAGTATATGTCAAGTCTGAAGAAAGTCTGATGCTTCTCCTTCACTTCTGAAGTTGAGATAAAGCTACTAATATTGCTACCTGTGTAATCCACAATGTTTGCAAATGGGTGTATTTTCAAGTCTTCAAAATGAGACTAGAAGATCAAGCTGATGAAACATCCATCAAGTGCCAAAATAAAGTTTGTATGTGCCGAAACAAAGTCTTTTTCTTAATGCCTTTTTCTGACACTACTAAGAAGATGCTACCAAAAACGAAGAGAAGACTACACTTCAAGACTGCACATCAATCAACATCCAAGGTTTTGATAATCATGAGGTTTTGGCAGCATCATCTTAGGGGGAGTATTGTTGGACTATTTGAAGATTATACTTTCCAAAACCTAAATGCTGAATCTCATGATGATTACCAAAACCGACACGGTAAAGCTATGCTGAAAATATGATCAAATCGAATAAAATTGACCAAAGTCAAACTTGGTCAAACTTGGTCAACCGTGGTCAAAGTCAACAGTCAACATCAGCGGTCATCCCGAATGATGTCAGCCATACAGCAGTCACGCATCAGCAATAGAGAATTTATCAGACTTTGAAGAATATTTGTGTAATCATTGGGCTTAAATGTAATTTTGTTTATTTATATAAAGAGTATAAATAGACTAAGTGTAGTCATTTATACTCTAAGGAGGGACTAAGCATTAACAAGAACAAACAAGAAAGAACTAGTCTAGAGAGAGTAACAATTAGGTTGAGTGTGTGTGAGAGAGAATTTTCTTACAAACTCCCTTTATAATCTCCTAGCATCATCATCCGTATGAATGAATGAAATTTTTATGAATATGTGTTCTTGATTGTTCATCGTTCATTCATCATCATACATTAAATCTTGAAACAGATCTTCACTTGAAATCATCAACAGTTCTATGAGATTCCGCATCACAGATCTGATAAACGGCAACAATACGATTGCAATATTCGATTCTACGATTATCAATGTTTCCATAAAACGTTTAAACTTTTTGGATATGATGTTTTGTTATGTACATGTTTTGAAATCTTTATACTTCTAATCGATCATTAAATCATTGATATCTATTACACTTTTTTAGAAAGAGGTAATTTGGTTATTGTATTTTAACAATCTTTCCTCTATTGTAAGTCCATTTGAAAACACCATAAAATCATGTAGCTTTAACACCACCATAAAATCATGTAGTTTTTGAACACATAAATTTTAGCCACTCATCATCCTCCATTTTTTTGGAGTTGAGTTGACCCATTTAGGATATCATATTACCAAAATCAACCAATTTGTAAGTAAAAGGGTTGAATTTGCCAACTCAAGATAATCATCAACACACACAAATACGCTATGGGTACATATCCACACCTAATTAACACTACCAGGCCCAATCAAGACAAGCACCAAACCTGATGCATTCATTCTATCCTGATACTTCAAAAAGTTCCAACAAGATCAAATTGTTATCATTCAAGCTCTCTAGATTGCGTAACCAGTTAACTTCAAATAATGACAGATTAAAGATGAAACTGGGTGTCTTTGGGCAATACAATTTCAATATCCCCCATATGTATTAGGCAAATCAATCAGTTAACATACAATGAAAATATGATCACACTAACTATTATACAAAGAAGACTTGAGATTTGATCATCATTTCTACAAGAAAAACATTAGATTCTTCATTTTATGATTTACATACCTTTTTAGCAACCCGCATATTAGTTTGTTTCTAACAAAGAATACATCTGCAGTACAATACACAAAACGTTAATGCAATTTGAAAAATTTTGAGCTATGAAAAAGTTGAATGATTAATTAAGTGTTCAAATGAAATAACATGAACACTGCCTCCATTATTTACAATGCAAGTGTTCCAGTTTTATAAAGGATGTCGCATTCATCTTTTCTAGGATGGGATGGTAGTGAATATGCCATTGAAAGGATTTTTGCACATTTAAAAAAAATTAGTATTGAAGAAAACAAAAGAAATTTAAATAATGAGCTTACAAGCACAGATTGTAATCATTTATGTTTCGTTCATGTCACTATATTATATCAATAAGAAAGTTCTAATCCAAAAAGAAGCATGCGTACACTTTGATTCAACATAGTAACAGGTTTAAGAAGAATCTTTTGGTTAAATTTTTAACAAATCCGTATGATTGTTCTAATGAAGACTGCATGTACAATTGAGTGGTAAAAACGACAAACCAAAAACTTGAGTCCTTTCATTAATCTGGAACTAATTAATAAAAAGATGAGGGTTTTGATAGAGATACCTGCAAATCGGAACTCAAATATCAAGGGATGAGGATAACAGCGAGCTCAACCATTAATTAAAAGGGTATTGTGATGTTCTTATGCTTGCCACTGAGGCTGTTGAGGATTGGAAACCGAATGGGGGAGGCAATTAGGCGCGTCTTACAAGTGTATGTGAATTTACTAATCCACCCAAGGTTTATGTATTATATAGTAGCAGTGATAGAGATAATCATTGAAAAAAAATTACAAGAAAAAAACAACCAATAAAAACAAGCCACGTGTTCATTTCTCGTCACGTGGGCGAGAAAAATCCATAAAATCTCGCTGAAAAGATGACCGGTTGTTTTATGGATTTTAAATGTTTTCTAACGAGGATTTATGGATTTTCCTCGCCCACATGACGAGAGAGGAATAGACACGTACTTGTTTTTATTGGTTGCATTTTTTGTAAATTTTATTTTTAATGGTTATATTAGTAATTTAGGTTGGTCAAATGTTTACTTTGCTAATCTTTTCTTTTCATATTAAATTATTAATTTAATAATTTTCTGTTATAATGCTTTTAGTATTTGAGTATTTGATGTCGATTTTTTTTCTTGTTTGCATTTGTTTTTATCGTTTGGTGTCATCTAGTAATGTTGACATGGATCACATAAAACCGATTCAAAGATTAATATGTGATCAAATTGGATAGTCAAAATTATATAAAACTCTACCAGAAATTAATTAATAAAAAATATATAATAAAATATAGGAGTTGATAATTATATTATACATGGGAAGAGAATGAATAGTGGATCTGTGAATCTAAGCCCTTCGTTTTCATCACTGTGGCTCACCTTCGGTTTAGGGATGCCCCACTGCTTCATCTCATCTCATCTCGCGACGATCTCCATGATTGTCCCTCTGTATGACACGTGCTGATTAACCAAAGTGTTAAGGTTATGATGGGGTTCTTTGGTGGTGGTGGGCGGCATCATAGAACAAGACGATGATGAGGAACCGCGACTGATCTTGATCGTGAAATCAACCGGTTACTGCCATCCAACTAAGACCTCGATCGAATCTCATACCAACCCTCCATATCGAAACACCCGATGAGTGATCTGCAAGCCGGTGCCGTCTCGCTGTTAGCTTGTTATGGTTGTTGTGGTAGACAACAATGAGGCTTCTTATTCGTTTTCTCTTTGGCAGGATTGGGGTGGTTACAGGGTGGCTCATGGCCGAGATTTTCCCGGATGCATACCCATTTTGGGCGATGTTGATTTTGTGGATTGTGAGGGAGGTAACGTTGAGTGCAACTTATATTCAGGAGGTGACCGGAAGTGAGATTGCGGTCAAGATTTGGAGCGATGATGGCTTACCCTTTCCGGCCGGGTGTGTTGATTTCATCTTTTGATTGGTAAGATTTGCTGCGTTTGCAACCTGAGCTCCATAATTAATGATGAAAATGAGTTGATTTGAAGATTTTATTTACCGAATTTGTGTTGATAACTATATTCTTAAGAATTTTTTTTTTTTGGCAGATAAAGAGAAAGCTACGATGTTGATAAGATTAAAGTTATGGTATACTGGTATGCTTTTGTTTTGGTGAGATCTAAGGGTCTATTTAGTTAGCATGCTTACATGTTGTTTTGGCTTTGACGAAATTTTAGGCATTCAGCACGTTTTCTGTCTTCTTTTTACGCCTTCTTTTGATGGTATTGATGTTTGTATTTGATGATTTCTTGCAGGTAAATGTTTTCATCCTTTTGACGCTCATGTAATAAGAACTTGCAATGGTTCAAGGTACTTGCTGCTTTCATCGATGTTTCGAGTTTTAAGCATTGAATATACTTGTATAGGCACAATGACACTCCTAAATGAAATTTCATGTTCAAGCCTAGGACAATAGCTTTGGGAGCTTTGCATTGAACAGGTAACAAAGCAAGTGAGGCAGACCCACAAACAACCTTAGCAACTAGAGTCACCTCAGGCGTAATAACCCCACCAACACCATTGTTAACAAGATCATCTGAAACAACAACAGCCAAGCAAAATAGTAGTGTTATATCTGAATATCTGGTAACATGTATACATATTTCCAACTCGCTGCCAAAAGCTAGTTGTTGAAAAAAAGTATCAAAACCCATAACCATTACTCATAGATAGAAACTAGCGACTCAAAAAAGATAAGCACCAAGAGGAAGGACCAGACAAATGTGATAAAAGCACTAAGAGGAAGGACTAGACAACTGAAGATCCTACGCCACAAAATTTTATGACATGAGGACCTAGGAGCATCATCTTTTGACACCAAAACAACAAACTTTTAAAACATATGCAGATGCTAGGTGAACGATGCTGATCACAAAAAAGAAGACAGTTTTTACGGTTTGTACGAAGACAACAGATCTGTCGCTGCACTTTGAAACACCATTTGTACATAAACACCAAGTCACTACTTGAAGAAATACTATGATGTCTTGATGCATTAAATAGTCCTTTAAATCGCGCGCAACGCGCTCAGGGTTACACCTACTTAATATTATGTGTAGATAAGTCTTAAGAGAGTATGAATTTGGCTAAATTATAGGATTCGAATATGAGCTCTAAATAATTGTCTATGAAACAAAATAGCTATGTTAACTCTAATTAGTTAAGCTAGATGAGTCAAAGCCCATAGATCACGCCAACACTAGGTATCCTTTAAAGCCAAACCGAACCGTTCTGTTTTCGATCAGTTTTTATTTATAACTGATCCAAAACCGATTGAAACCGCCAATTCATACCCCCCGCACCCACTTTTACCCTAAACTGGTTTGGAGTCGTGTTCTCTTGAATCAGTTCGAGCCCATCAAATTAGAAACCAATTATAGACATTAAGAATATTTTGATTGTTTTCAAATGATAATATAGTCATTTAAATGTACGTTAAATTCAGTATTTAGATCATTTTGCCCTCATATATTAGTATAACAAGTGTTGGATGTGTTGGCTTGTTCACACCACTCAAAAATGCAAAAAAGATCTCGATACGAGAAAAAAAAAACAAAAACCGCTCACAAAACGCTATGCCTTCCGGTTCGTATGTTTTGACTAATGTATCCAGGGGCGCACCTATCTTATGAGGTGGGAAGGTAGCCGCCCACTCTAAAATAATTTTTTCTAGTGTTATGTGTATAAGAAAAACCCAACCGCCTCCCATTAAATTCTGCAACCGTCACCTTTAAACTTTCGAAAATGAAGAAACAACAAGATTGTCGCAAACAGATTGTTGGGGGTTGAAACTAAATGGGGGCCACAGTCCAACAAATCATTTTCTCATTAACCGGGGTTTTCGCATGGTTTTCTCATTAACCAGGGTTTTTAACTGAGAATAATTTTAGTATTTCCATCCTCAAATAATCAAGTAGTTAGTAAGAAGAAAAAAAAATTATATCAAAACAAATATTTTTACTATTATAAATTTATATTGATTTGAAGATACAAGAGATTAAATGTTATTAATACTGTCTGATAATGACATAATGTTCTCTAACATGTTGAACATCATCAACTTTAAAGGGTTAGCCGTATCAATGATTAGTAAAATTGCTTGAAACATATTACATATCATCATTTTTATAAGTATAAATTGCTTTGAACATCAGATATAATTATTTTTATGAGTATAATTGCTTTAATAAGGTTCTTGATATATATATTTATGCAAATACTTGGGGACCGTTTTAACAATGTTTTTTACGACAAAGAACTGGATCTTACCTGAACTGGACCAAAAAATATATTATATCGCGATAGCCAATGAATCTTAAGAAATTTTCGACCCTATAAAAAAAAATTTAGGTCCGCTGTTGAATGTATCTTCAAGAGAACCTTCCTTTGTGAGGATTTTAGCAATAATGAGAAACTCAAATATTTGGTTAAAGTTTGATTTATGTGAAATATAAAAAAAAATCAATTATTTGTTTCAATCACATTACAATCATTTAAATCGTACTATCTTTAAACTTGATTGTTTAAAATTATGATAAATCCATAAAAAAATTAATTTAACGTATGAAAATATACAAATCAGTGTCAATTTAACTATACAATTGGCTCCACAAGATTTACTAGAATTATATTTTTGTGTTACCGCTTATTATCTAACTTATTGTGGAAACGTTATTAACTTGGTTGTGAAAAAGGACTCCACGAATTCGTTGAAGATTTCAAAACTACTTGTATAAATATCTCAAATAACGAGGAGTAAACAACAAAAAAACGATGATGACAAATAAAAATATTAATTTTAAGATTGTATTCCAACTTTTAAAAATAAATAAATATAACAAATGACCTTTATTATGTTTGATGATTTTGCATTTGAATTTATTTATTTTTTCTCAAAATATATTTTTTTAAATTAAAAACTGTTTTCAAACGACACTAATGAACTTGGATAGCTTAAGTTTTTTCACTTCAAAAGCCAAATCGGTTCTCTTGTATATTTTATAACTTATGAAAAAAATTAATTAGTTTTCTTTTCACTTGATTAAAACTGAACCGGTTTGAACCCAAATCGGTTACTGAAAAGGAAAAAAAAGAACTAATTTATGCACCTCTAAACTCGACTACAAAGTCGAAATTTGAAATAACAAGAAACTAACAAAAAAAAGGCTTGGACTAGAAGTCTAACAACCAATATCGTGATAAAACTTTGAAGGTGTCTTACAAAACTACTAACCTGCATATGAGATCCAAGGAATTGACGCAAAGAGAATCAAATGAACAAATAACAGATAAGACGCATGGACTCAATTTTAACTTTTTAAACTTGCAAGAAATATATATTAATAAAAACACAAGTTTTCAATACATGATGTATGATGAATTTTCATGTTTTAGA
Source organism: Flaveria sonorensis (assembly GCA_025506505.1). NCBI lineage: Eukaryota > Viridiplantae > Streptophyta > Magnoliopsida > Asterales > Asteraceae > Flaveria > Flaveria sonorensis. The sequence continues at coordinate 11,795,178 of CM046425.1, read as the reverse complement.
GAAGTATTTAATTTTGTAAGTTTAAATGGATCATAAATCCCTAACTTAAAAGAAGGTTTCTCAAAACCTTAACTGACGGAACTTTTTGAATTAAAGATAAATTTGAGCCTTACGTTTTTAACATAAATTTGAGCCTTGTAACCCCGCCACCATGGAAACACTCAGAAACACAAGATTAAGCGTATGAAACATTTAGATCAAGCACATACATATAGTTTGGTACGAATACAAAAAATGTAAACCAACACATATAACTAATTGCTTGTTTACCATTTCATTTGTAGTACAAGAATATTAGGATACAAGTCCATTCAACACGACAAATCACTAGCTTGAATAATAAACGGCCAACGCGTAACAGTATTAGTCCAAACTCAGTTGGTACAAAACATCCCGATATCGTGTTCTTGCAACTGATAAAGTAGAAACACTAAAGCATATATTTATAACCAAAGTACAAACAATAAAACACACCAAGATTTCAACTACTCTTTCAACCGACACGAGGGTCAATCACCTGTCCCATAAACAACACGACCCCGGTCATATCTTCTCTAATTACAAACAAGAACGGGTGATCCGCCACAAAATCAACCTTATCACTAGTCATTATTGATCTAAGCTTCACAACAGCTGCAGAGGCTGCTGCAGCTTCTGTACCTTCTTCATTCACCTCAACAAAAGACGTATGATGAATGCTCGAAACATAAAGGCTTTGTCCAACAGACGAGTCAACCATTTCAGTCAAACCATCTCCACCGTCAAAAGGCAATACAAGGCCTAATTCCTTCATCATATCAGAAACTTCAAACCCGAGTGAGATCTTAAATTTGGGTATCAGAAACTGCCCGACTTCTACTTTTTGGCGTGGAATGTGACGGTCAAAGAAGTCAGATGTGGAACCGATTTTCTCTACTAAAGATTGAAGCCCGTCTTTTGCATCAGGGAGGTAAAAGTACATTGTGAACTGACGTTTATCCTGACCTTGTAAATAGGGAAGACCCAGTACTTTGAAATCATTGTATTCGCACACAAACTGTTTTTTCTTGCTCGTCATGAAGGGAACTTGAACTTTGCTGCCATCGAGAAGGTGGAAGTCAGATTCTTTTGTCTTTGACGGGTCAAACTTCTCGCTCCACGCTCCCTTGAAGTAGACTGCATTTGCAAAGATGAGCCTGGTGGAATTGTTAACAGCACCAGCAGGAAGGAGTTCTTTAATAAGACCATCTGTTTGCTTTTCGGCCCATAAATTCACTTCATTAGCTACCTCAACCGCCTTCATTAATCAAGAAACAATATATTAGCTATACCAAAACAGAAAATATTATACCTTCAACTAAAATCTGTTGTAAAAACCACAAACAGTTATGAACCTGCCGTTAGTGAACTACATAACCAAATCAGATTGAGATGTATGCTTCAGTGTAAGCACATACTAGGTGGAAAAAGGTAGTAAACCTATAAAATTGTTAATTATGTCTAGAAACACAGTAAATAAATGATCTAACTTTAACATATGCTTACTAATTATGAGTCCAACCCAAAAACGAACAAACCCCTAAAATCTACTCTAAAATCAACCTATTGTTCACTTTCTGATACACAAATCCACAGGAATTTCGTGGGATAAACACGATGTGACACTATATCTAACGAACCATCTGTAAAACCCAACTAACATGATCATTGAGGGTAATACATCACACAATAAGCAGATTGCATCACATAATAAACTATATGTGCAACAACTCTACGATTTGCATATTCTGAAACCAAATTCTATATGTGAGTCTTAGCAGATCGTGATCATCTGTTCAATCAATCAATCAATCAATCAATCAATCATCTCCACCCCCAATTTCAACTTAAAACAAAATGAAAAGCAATTAGAACTAACCTTGGTCTGAAAATCAACTTGATCACAAGCAGCTTTATAAACATCGTCCACCACCTGTTTGAACGAAGGCTTAAGCGAAAGTGTCTTCTCAACC